>CAJNDS010002183.1:35000-307500 GCA_905221605.1 Symbiodinium natans | reverse complement strand
GGGTTTAGGGTTTAGGGTTTAGGGTTTAGGGTTTAGGGTTTAGGGTTTAGGGTTTAGGGTTTAGGGTTTAGGGTGTCATAACTACGGAGGGCTTAGGAACTCGCTGCCGTCCTTGATGTTGGTCGAAGCTCTGTACAGCCTTGCGTGATCACAGCCATGACTCGGGTGCATCCCTAAACCCTAAACCCTAAACTGCTGCGAATCGAGGCGGCGGCCCAGATTCAGAGTCCAGGCTACCTGCTCTCGCAATACGAGCGACTCGCGACCTTGGGGCTTCTTCGGCTTAGGTTGGGATGACTCCCCCTTACACTAACAGTCCATTTAGGGTTTAGGGTTTGTTTGTAGTTTAGGGTTTAGGGTTTAGGTAGGGGGTACTATAATGCCTATTCAGGACTGTTACTAGAAGGGGGAACGTCCCAAGCTGAGGTCATTGGGACGCGGGGACGTCAGATGTGGCGGGTTCAGGGTCCAGGTTGTTCGGGTTGAGGTTTAGGGTTCACTAAACCCTAAACCCTAAACCCTAAACCCTAAACCCTAAACCCTAAACCCTAAACCCTAAACCCTAAACCCTAAACCCTAAACCCGGGTTCAGGGGGGGGAGGCTTCAGGGGGCTCAGCATGGACTCTCATGGCACAGCGGCTCGGAGCTTCTCGGCTGGGCGCTGTTGCAGAAGGTTGGGGTGCCTTGGAGGAAGCATCCCAACTAGGCTTTAGGGGTTAGGGTTTAGGGTTTAGGGTCGAGGGTTTAGGAGGAAGCGTCCCAACTATCCAAACAGAGAAAATAGCATTATATACGCGCAAACAACGTAGAAAAGTATTAAGTGTATACAATATTGCTTTTGTATGTGATACATATCTTATCAGGTTGTGTTGAATTATCTTCTGTCCTACGAGCGGCATCCCCCAAAAGCCCTCCTGAACCCTGAAAAGCTCCCCAAAAGCCCCCCCCAAAGGCCCTCAAAAGCCGAAACTGCTAGACATCTGCAGTCACTGAGGCTGCGGCGAGAAACAATCACACTCAGCACAAGGGCTGGCACCAGTATCCCTGATTGCGCATCATGTAGCAGCAAGAGCTTCCACCACATGGGGGTTCCAACATGCAGGCGTGCCCTGTTTGGGGGTGGTTCTGGGATTCACGTTTAGCTTTAGGGTTTAGGGTTTAGGGTTTCGGGTTTTATAGGGTTTAGGGTTATTGGGGGGGGGGGGGGGGGGGTTATGTACCCATGTCTTGGGAATGCCCTATGCTTCCAGCCTCTTCTGAATGTAAGCCTGGCCGCCATGGCTTCGGCAACAACTGGTCTCGATTCGAGGGCACGATAATGAGTTGCAGTCCATGTCCAGAGACGTCGCTAAGGAGCGGCATAAGCCCCCGCCTGCAATAAGAAAGCAGCTGGAACCAGCTTCCCATGAACTCGTGATTGCAGCTAAGCGTGGAAGAGCGGCGAGAGTTTGCATCCGGTCTTGTTGCGTACATCTTGCATCTCTTAATAATTCAACAGCAAAAGTATAAACATCAAGAACATCAACACCAAAACCACCACCAACCAGCTTTGCGTCTTCGGCTCCATCCGGGTTTAGGCTGCTCGGGTCCATACCACAGGCCTCGCAACAAGGGATCTCGACGATTAGGGCTGTGCCTCAAGCGCCCCAAAAAACCTCGTTTACGGTAGGCTATGGGTATCAAGCCCCCATAGATGGATTTGCAGGCTATCCACAAGAGAAATGATCTTTAGCTTCTTCAGTGGGGGTTTCCGAAATTAGGAGGTACCTTGTCGGGGTCCTGTTTAAGGGAATCCTACTATTTGGGTATCCAATACCCTAAACCCTAAACCCTAAATCCGAAACCCTAAACCCTAAACCCTAAACCCTCAACCCTAAACCCTAAACCCCCAGGTAGGGCTGACGGCTTCGCGCATTTCTCCATGCGAGGCCCCTACCGTCGACTCGCGAAACTGGCTTCGAACCATAGGCCTCGAAGAAAGTGAACATGGTAGCCCGTAACCATACTATTCTAGATCATCTAGAATTGTATTACATACTATAGATTTATGTCAATAATAATAATAATGATAGAAAATAATGTGAATAATAATAAGAATAATGATGATAATAATAATACATAATGTATTACACAGTAACCATATTATTCTAGACGATATAGAATGAAATGCAAGTTATACAAAATGTGTGATACAGTATGTACTGTGTGTTGTATGAGAAGGGTGACTTTTTCGGGTTTCGGGGTTTGGGGTCTAGGGCTACCAAGTGAAAGGGGTTTTGGATGCTGCCTGTCAAAGGTGACTGTTGCGGCCATTGCCATATGGAATGTGGCGGAAATCTGCACTAGGAGAACTCATCTTCAAGCAGTCCCTTCCCAAGTCAAGTCCCTAAACCCTAAACCCTAAACCCTAAACCCTAAACCCTAAACCCTAAACCCTAAACCCCACATCCTACGCCTTGCCGAGACCTGTAATCTGAACATGCTAACCTGAGCTACACGGCAATGGCCCGCGGGCAAGCATCTCAGCTACACAGCAATGAGAAACACTAGCTCACGCTTTGTTGCCCTTCTTGCCACGATTGTCCTGTCACTACGAATGATCAGAATCAATGAGGCACGCACTGGACAAAAACACTTCAGGAGAAGACAAACCGGGGGCGATAGTAAGTTCTCAGAAGTCTGTATCATTCAGGTTTCGGGTTTTGGGGCTTAGGGGTTTAGGGCTTTGGGGTTACCAAAAACCAGTCTCTTGACAAGCTTCAGACACTTGCTGCGCAGGGACTCAGGCTCAACTGCAGGGACTCAGGCTCACAACATGAGTGACACAAGTATGCCACAAAACGAGTCAATAGATTTCTGCTTATAAGCCCTATAAAACTTTGTAACTGCAAACTGCCTTTACAAGTGTGGAGAGGGGATTGACCTTAAGCTTCTCTGACGGTCATAGCTGAGGGTAGCAGAAGCCAGCCCACAAGTTTCAAACTAACGTACGATTAATTCTGAAGGGTCGCTGCTTCTGCTTCGGGCCTCAGGGTAGCCAGAAAAAAGACCACCGCATAGAGAACTCACCGTGCCGGCATGTGGGCAACTACTTCGATGCCCTGACATGGTAGTCTGACGATGGCTCGACGATTATGAAACACACTGACCTCCGAGACTTTCGATGTCAGAACCCTAAGTACCGGGTTTTGGGTCCAGGGCTAGGGTACAGGAATGTAGGGCCTCAAGGCCCACAAGAGTAGGTATTTACACGATAAACCGTAACAAGCCCTACAGCTAGACCCTAAACCCTACACCCCAAACCCCCAACACCCTAAACCGTAAACCCTAAACCGTAAACCCTGAACCCTAAACCCCCCAGCGGTCCTTTCGGCGCACCTCGGGCGCGGCTTGCGATCGAGGGAAAGACGTCTTCTTGCTCTGCGTCTTGAAGAAAGCTTTCTCCTGTCCAAACCAGGATGGGCTACCCTAAACCCTAAACCCTAAACCCCTAAACCGCGGGAGAGAGTATGTCCTGCTCCAACAGCTCCTCGAAGCTCAACTCGGGCTCCTCCTCCATGTCCTGTGGGGTATGGGGTTTATATAGGGGGGGGGGGGTAGGGTTTAGGGTTTAGGGTTTAGGGTTTAGGGTCTAGGGTTTAGGGTTTAGGGTCTAGGGTCTAGGGTTTAGGGAGGGTTTAGGGTTTAGGGTTTAGGGTTTGGGGTTTGGGGTTTGGGGTTTCGGGTTTAGGGCTTAGGGTTTAGGGCTTAGTAGGGTTTGGGGTTTAGGGTTTAGGGTTTAGGAGGTGGGGTTTAGGGCTTCGGTTTTAACACGTTTAGGGTCAGGGGGGGGGGGGGGGGGGGGGGGGTAGGGTTTAGTGTTTAGTGTTTAGGGTTTAGGGCTTAGGGTTCAGGGTTTAGGGCTTAAAAGGGTTTGGGGTTTAGGGTTGAACAGGTTTAATATGGTTTAGGATTTAGGTTTAGGGTGTAATAGGGTCCTGGGTTTAGGGTTTAGAGGGGTGGGGTGCGGTTTAGGGTTTAGAGTTTGGGGTTTGGGGTTGGTGGTTTGGGGTTTGGGGCTTGGGGTTTGGGGATTAGGGTTTGGCTAGAGGGCTGTCTCTGGCGATAACCCTGCGAATATTGGGGGGGGGCGTGCTTCCGAACATGATACCGGGGTCCCTATTTTGGGGTTCATAGAGGAGTATGTTGAGGACCCCTGTGCTGGAGATAGGGTGCAGCGTTCTATGTTCAAGCGAGTGGGTATCCAAGTACAGCCTGAATCCTAGAATCAGTCTGACAAAAAGCTGAAAACCGCAAACCTTCTCAAACCCCATCGCGGGTTCGTAGGTAGCCTACCAAGAGTGGAGTTTGGGCTCCCGAGAAACAGCTCCTAAACCCTAAACCCTAAACCCTTTTCGGAGAACTTTACAAGGAGGAGATCAACCCGGGGACGAAACCCCGATCACCTCTTGAGGTAACAAAAGATTTTTTTTGCGGAGTTCCTATCCAACCCTTTACTCCCTGAAGGGGTACCAACCAGGGCAACTAGGGGGGTCCAGTGAAGGAATACCAGGCCTAAGCCCTAAACCCTAAACCCTAAACCCTACACCCTAAACCCTAAACCCTAAACCCTAAACCCTAAACCCTAAACCCTAAACCCTAAGCCAACAACCCAACCAAGGGTCCTAACACCAAGACCAACACCCCCGAACCCAAACCCTGCAGGGACGACTTTTCCCTCTTCTCTAGCGACGGCTCGTAAGGCCATCTTGAGCCCTCCTCACAACAACCTCCTAACATCTCCGCACCCGAAACCCTAAACCCTAAACCCTAAACCCTAAACCCTAAACCCTAAACCCTAAACCCTAAACCCCCCGCCTCGTCCTCCTGCTGGGGCTCGCCGCACCTCGGTGGCGCTGCCACTGTCGAAGCTAAGGGAGCCACTCGTAGGGTCGTAGGGTTCAGGCTTTATAGGGTTTAGGGTTCAGGTTTAGGGTGTAGGGGGTTGGGGTTTAAAGTTTAGGGTTTAGGGTTTAAGGTTTAGGGTTTAAGGGTTTAGGGTTTCGAACCCTGAACCCTGACCCCTCCACATATTCCCCTGGGGATGGCCCGGGAAAATAGCAGGTAGTTGGGGTTTTTAGGGCTTAGGGGGTGCCAACCCGGAGATTTCTCAAGCCCCTTAAGGGTTTAGGGTTCGGGGTTCAGGGTTTAGGGTTCGGGGTTCAGGGTTTAGGGTTTCCGGAACTTTCCTCAAACTTTATCAAGACCCCTACTGCGATTTACTGAAGATTCCTCAATCAACAGGCTTTGACTGCCCCCGAAAGGTTCAGGGCTCGAGGCCCAAGAGTTTAGGCTGAGGGGAGGGGAGTTGGGGCAACTATGGCAGAAGTATTGGGGGTATTGTTCCAAGTTCGGGTATTGTTTGGGGGTTGCTGTCTCGGATTCTATGTCAAGTTTTGCCTAAACGGCGACACCCCTACAGCCCTAGACGCCAAACCCTTTTCGGGGTCTTGGATCCTCCCTAACCCTAAACCCTAAACCCAAAACCCTAAACCCTACAAGGTACCCCTTTCTGTTAAATGAAGCCGGGTTTAGGGTTTAGGGTTTAGGGTTTAGGGTTTAGGGTTTAGGGTTTAGGGTTTAGGGTTTAGGGTTTAGGGTTTAGGGTTTAGGGTTTAGGGTTTAGGGTCCCCCCACAAAAGGCACAAAAGGTACCTACAGTGCTTCCGAGGACCTACTTGGAGGTTCATGGTACCTAATAAACCAATTATATCTGTACGTACTTGTAACACGCTTACAAGCCCCTTAAGTGCCCTAGTATGGTTGTGATTGGGATAATATAGGTGCTGCTATGATTGGGTTAGTCAGTACCATGAACCTCCAAGTAGGTCCTATAGGATATTGCAGAGCTGCTACAGGCAAAGCTGCAGACAACCCATCCTACAACCCAAAACTGAAGGACCGAGACAAAAGACCAACCCCCGCCCCCTCCCCTGAGCCCTAAACCCGAAGCTCCTAAGCCCCGAAACCTTTAAACCCTGAACTTTGCCTGAAACCCAAACCTTGGGATGTTCACCCTGATGCTGGCAGTCCTTCATAGGGAATTCGAATAGGGGTCCTAGTTTCCCTATTTTGGACTATTAGCATAAGGGGGAATCTCCCAACCTAAACCCATGCACCCCCCTGATCTGACTCTCACTGAGGGAAGCCACTCTGGAACGCCGAAATGCTCTGTCAGGGAGGCTCCTGCATGTTTGTGCGACTGGAGAGTTGAAGGTTCTACAGCACATGGATTTCAGGAGGGTTTACTACTACTTGCTTAAGACCCCCCCCCCCCCCCCAACCCACAAAAAGATGCAAAACACATTCTCCCTTGTAAAGGCAAATTTCGGGATCACTATGCTACAATTTAGGTTCTAAAGCAAATGGGAGTTTAGGGTCTAGGGCTTAGGGTTCAGGGTTTTGGGCTTAAGATACCAGGCGCAGGGTACAGATTGCATTTCTTCTAGGGATGAAGGCTCTTGGCTGCACTTAGGAGGGTAGCTATAAATTAAATTTTAGCTGCCTTATTAAGAAACCCAATAAACCCAAAAAGGCTAAGGATCTAAAGTTACAGTAAAGAACCACTAAGGCTGAGGGGCGTTAGGTGTAGTGCAGGGCATCGAGGTGTTGGGTGTTCAGCCCCCAAGGTCCTCCGGAAGCAAGAACCAACCCTAAACCCTAAGCCCTAAACCCTAAACAGCGTCTGCTCCGGCACGGGGTCCTCGTCATCACGGTTTCGGGCTTTGGCTCTTTTAGGGATCGGCCGCCACCCCAAAACACCCTAAGTCCCAGAACCTGAACCCTGGAGACAAAAGCAAGCTGCTTTAAAGGGGATTAGGGTTTAGGGTCGCGAGTGCACAAAGAGTTCATGTTCAGAGTTATGCTGCTATCACGTGGCCCAAGGTCTACAGGGGCCCAGGCCACCAGCAAGTTCTCTTTTTAGAAATCGCATATGTATAGTGTACAGTATGAGCATAGACGTTATAGGACACAGACTCCTATCAGAACATGTCTTTTCTGGTCTTTTGTTGTGTTGTTGCTGCCTGGTGACAAAAAGAGCCCTGCGTAACCCCGCTGTGGAGCTTCCTGCCCACGCGAGGGTTATGAGCCCAACGCTAAGTAAAAGGGCCCTGTAGAAAGTAGACCTTGCCATGGCAAACTTCCCGAACCCTTTCTGGTCAGATGCAGTACAGCAGGAATTTCGCCGTGCACAACAGGTCGTGCAGGACGACCCTGGGGAACGAGGTGCAGCCATTAGGGAAGGCGATGAGTCAGAACGTGAACCGCCATATGAGCTTGGACCTCAAGCCCAGGAAACTCCTGAGGCCGCAGCAAGCACAGCCAGGGATGATGTGCATCATGAACTAGCTCCGTGTCATGCAGAAGTACTTCGTATTGACCCTGTTGCGCTGGCGACACAGCCACAGGAACCGGAGGCACAAGTTGCCAGAGAAGCATCACCTGGACGTTACAGGTTACAGCGAGTTTTCGGCCATGGAACGTGGGGCTATCAAAGCGGAAGATGATCGTGAACTGGTTCCAGTACAGCCAGTGGCTACAGATCCCTTTGGCGATCTGGCGTCAATGCTACGTGTACTGATGCAAGGCCAGCAGTCTTTGGTGGAGCGAATGGATAAGCTGGAGAGCTCCAAAGCATCGTCATCGTCTGCAGGTGCAAGCTCTAGTGTCCCTGAGCCACGTCCGAAGGCTGTGTTTCCTCCTCAGTTCGTTGGCACACCAGCTGTGACAGGCAAGCCGGCTAACCTTGGGGAAACTGGGACGGGGTCGGATGGGAGAGGGGGTCAAATGGGACCACCAACTGAGGCCCAGGCCCAGGCTCCAAGTGCGGGTGTGGTTGAAGTGGAAGGGTCAAAGTACGCCTGGCGAGTCACGCCCGAAGGATTGAAGCTTGAGAAACAGGCCCCAACACGACCGGCAAGAGCCGTGTCCGTAGCTGAGGTCTTGAACCCAAGGGCTAGGTCACCCTTTGTACCCGTCACTCCCGATAAATCCCCAAAGCGAGGACGAGAGCCTAGGACTCGTCGTGAAAGCCCTCAAAGAGCTCGTCAATCTGGAGGAGCTGCTGCAAGCTTGTCAGGACCTCTTGACATGGGTAACTTTGGGTATGAGAACTATGTTCAGCTGTATCAAGATGCCTTGCATCCCGGTGAGCCTCCACCCATTCCCGAATTCCTAAGAAAGCAGTCCGTGCCTAGTGGCGGTCAGGACAGAGGTAGAAGTAGCCCAGCTCGAAAGGCCGTAGGTGTCAGCAGTGGGTTCAAATACCCAGTGAGCCCGGGAGGTACTGAAATTAGGCCACCCCCACCTCCAGGCCTTAGAGCTCAAGCCGAAATGCAACCTGAAGAACCCATCAAGTACGTGCCTGAGCTCCCTCAACTTGACAAGTGTGATCCTACTAACTCCAGTATTACTGCAGGTGATTGGCTGGCAACGTTGGGTCCCACCATGTCGTCGTTGAGTCAGGGCGCGCGTGAGTGGTGGGGAGACGTGTTGCGTGAGGCGAAACAGTTGTACACACGTTGGCTACTCGCATCACCCCTCGACCGACTTAGTATTTACCCCGAAGCCCTCGTTGAACTTCACCAAACCGGTAGACTCAGTAGGGTAGAGCAGAAAGCAGTGCCCATGTTGCTGAAGTGTGTTGGTGCAGATTTGCGTGAGGACATAGTTACGTCTAGATTGTTTTCGACCGCTGCAATCGTGTACAAGACCATGCGTAAGTACCAACCTGGGGGAAGTGCAGAGCGTGAACAACTGCTTAACTACATTACACACCCAGGAAGCAGTGCAACTGCGCATGCCGCAGTCAAGGCTATCAGGAAATGGCGTCGTTGGATTGTCAGATCGACTGAGGTTGGCCTGAATCTCCCAGACCCGTCGTTGCAGGTGAAAGGTCTAGACAGTCTTCATCCTCCGAATTTGTCCACCTCTTCGTTGTTTCGCCTTCAAACCTTTAGGACGAACCACTTGCTTGACCAAGTTCCCAACCAGGATGCTGTCAGTAAGTACGCTGAGCTTTTGTTGGCCGAGTGCGAGGCTGCAGCATTGAGTGAGGACCCCAAGAAGCATAAGGTTGCTCGGGTTGAGACGCCGGGTGGTGGGGAGTCCAAGGGGAAGGGTGCTGAAGCGAAGGGTGGTGGTAAGGGTGGAAAGGGCAATCCTAAGCCAGCATGCAAGCACTGGATGACTGAAGCTGGATGTCACTATGCCGATAAATGTCATTTTACGCATGCCCCCATAGGTAAGGGAACTGGCAGGTGTTTTCTATGCAGTGCCACTGGTCACATGAAAGATGCATGTCCCCGCAAAAACCCTGAAGCTGCTAAGGTTGAGGATACCCTGCCCAAAGCCAAGGGTAAGGGGGGAACCAAGAGCGCTAAGAAGGCTGAGGCTGCAAGCGCCGCGGAGTCCGCCCAAGCTGCTAGTGCAGGTTCGGGGGAGGGGCAGCTGGGAGCATCAAGCGCCCAAATGATGCAAGAGGCCACGAACTTGCTGCGGTCCCTACAGCTTAAAGCGCTCAATGTCGGCGCTGAGTTGGTGCCAGAGTTGTTCCAAAACGACCGCGCAAGTTTTGAGCCATCTGACGCAGCCCATCTGGGCGTGCCGGATGGCCCGGGCCTTAGTTGCAAGTATGGCCTGATCGATTCCGGTGCAAGCGCGTGCCTTAGACCGAAGCTTGAGGGCGAGGACTTGAGTGCCCTAAGGAGACATGAAGTGAATCTCGCATCAGGTTCCGCGATGTTATGGGTGAACTCACTAGGCACACTTATCACTGACCAAGAGGCTGAGCCGATTGTTTCCCTAGGACAGCTTATCGAGCTTGGATGTCGGCTAGACTGGTCAGGTCGAAGGTGTGTGCTGGCACACCCACGACGCGGAAAGATTGACGTTTTCACTACTTCTGGATGCCCCCGAGTTTCAGAAGCTGAGGCATACAAGTTGATCGCCGAAATTGAGCAACATCGCATGTGGAGCTTCGCCAATGACCTGTGTGCACGAACACTCGAAATCCGCACAGCGCACAACACTGAAATTGAGCTTTTAGACAAGTTGATTCATGAAGTGCGGGGTGATGGGGACGTTGGTTCGGCTTTGCATGTTGCTGCAGGACGCATGTGGCCCCAAATCCCAAATGATGTGAAGTCCGCAGTCGCAGCGTGGTCAGAGCAGTCACATGAGACCTTAGTCTGGAATCGTAGGTTTAGGCGAAAACTTAAAAAGGCTGGGAAGGTAGTTCTTAACTTGTTTGCCGGAGAGAGCCGGCGGCAGATTGAGGATGCCGTGACAGCTGCAGGAGGTGTTTGTGTGTCGGTCGACCTAAAAGAAGACCTGATGAACCCGCTCACGTTTAGGTACCTCCTTGAGTTAGTTTGTTCGGGGAAAGTCGATGCGGTGCTCGGGGGTCCGCCCTGTGGTCCATTCTCGAGGTGTCGGTTTCGGGAGGGAGGTCCACCCCCACTTCGAGCTCGCGATGGCCCCCATGTGCATGGTTTGCCCGGTTTGACTCCCTCTCAGCAGTCGCAGGTGTATGAATCTGATGTCCTTTTGCATCGCATGTACATGTTGGCATTGTTGGCATCACGAGCAGTTACCTGGGTAGACGGGACAGCTGATGAGTGCATAAAACGCGTGGGAAGCACCTTGGCAGGGGATGCCGGTACCTACACGTTCAGGAGTCGATGTTGGGTGTTGTTTGAAAATCCCCAGGACCCTCAGTCGTACCTGAGCCCTGAGGTCATGGAGCATGAGGCCCCAGATGGATACCCTTCAATGTGGGCCACTCCGAGTTACCTAGCAGTTGAGCGATTGCTGGGGTTAAAGCAAATTCATGGGGATCAAGGACCGCTTGGCCACCCTAAAAGGAAGCCAACTACGTGGGCGTCCACGCAGCCGATGAGCGCCATGAGTGTGAGGGGTCCGGGTTGGCAGGGTGAGGGAGTGGGTGATCCACATCAATCCACTGTTGGGGAGTCTGCTCGATGGGCGGCGTGGGCGCCAGGTGCATTGCGCATTGTGTGTGCTCAGCTTGAGGCCGTTGTGTCGGGGAGCCCCAAACTCAAACTTTCCAAGATTAGTTTTGAAACACATATAAAGAATGGACATTGGCCACCTTTCAGGACATGCAGAGATTGTGTGATCGGGACCGCTACCCAAAGGCAACATAGACGAGTCCGCGCACCACAGGCCTTTGTATTGTCGCTTGATTGTCCAGGTCCGTACAAAAAGTCGCAGGACGAACTCAGTCATCGTAGGCGTTATCTATTGACTGCGGTTTACACAGTTCCTGTTGACGTGCGTGGTCGGCCCTTGTTGGCAGAGTCCCAAACTCCGGCAAATCCTGATGAAGAGCGCGCTAGTCAGGTGGATTTGGGAAATGAGCCAGATGAACCTAGGGAGGTTGAGGCCGAGCCCGATAATCAACCAGGGTTGGATGGTGATGGCGATCCTGGAGTGCCCCGAGTTGGACCCGATGGTCAGCGAGGGAGTAAGTGTCATGAGCTTCCGGGTTCGGGGGAGGGTTCGCTGATGCCAGATGCTGGCGCGGATGCCTCGAGTGAACTTCGGGGGAGTGTTGTGTTGGGTGAGGTTTGTGAGGAGCTCGACATAAGCCGGGGAGGTCCTCAGGCCGAGTGCCCGAACGAGCCCAGCATCCCAAGTGATTGTGAGGGCTACGAGCCTTCAGTTGTAGATCCTAGTGAAGAGGATCGCGCTCTAGATGAGTGGTTCGGTGATAAGTTGTACCCCGCGCGCGGCAGCCACGCTACAGGTCGTGAGTTGCTCGAGCGCTGTGCGGAGGATAAGGCTAAGCTGGACGATGAAGCTGATGCCGAAAACCGCCCCATTAAAATGGTTGAGCTTGTCTTTGTTGAGCCCCTTGACTCCAAAGGTCCGAACGAAGTTGCACATGCTACCGCCCGAATTTGCGCGCAGCTTGAGGTGCTGAAGTTGCCGATTGCGCGAATCCATACAGACGCAGGGTCCGAGTTCATCTCGACACCGTTTAGGCGTTTCGTCGACGCGCGTGGCATATTGCACACTGCCGCTGCGCCCCAAGAGCACAACAGCAACGGCAGGGTTGAAAATGTCGTACGCCGACTAAAGCAGCAGGTTCGTACTATTCTGCTAGCTAACGCACATCCCCCCGATAAGTGGGCCTGCGCCGCAAGAGCGGTCGCCGCGAGGTGGCGGTCAGACACGCTTGCCCGCTTGGGATGGCCACAGCCCACGTTGGCACCTTACGGCACTAAAACACAGATACTTACTAGGACATGGCATCGCCGACGTCAGTCAGAGTGGAAGGCCCGTGCCGAAGACGGTCTTGTGTTGTGCCCCGCCAGCCTTGTAAAACATGGCTATGTTGTGTTGGTCGGTGATATGTTGAAGCTTGCGACGAAGTTGTTCCGCGGCGACAGCCCAAACTTACAGGTAGTTGCCACCAATCCTGATGGCGACGATCCACCGTTTGAAGGGGAGAGCTGCCAGGCCCAGTGCGCCGGCATAGTGCCAAACGGCCCGTTGTGCTTGCGAAAGTTGGTTGCGAAAGCCGGGGAACACCCCAGGCCGTTGACCAATGTGCTAATGAGCTTGCTGCTACAGCGCCGTTTGATGTTGATGCGGCTTTGGCCTTTGTTGCTCAGTTGTCTCTTTCTGACCTTGACGCGTCGCGTGATAATGGCAAGCGCCTACACTCTGGCAAGCATCATGTGTTTGGTCAGTTTGTGCATGGTGGCGTGTCAGGCGTGACCAAGAACACGAAGCATTACTCAGGTGTTGCAGCGTTGTTGACCAAGCTTGTGCGGCATGCTGTGCCACATGCTGAGTTTACTACCGTTGTTTTGAGTACTGACGCTGAGGCAGTGTTGCACCGTGATGTTCACAATCATCCGTTGTACCCAAACCACATAGTTACTGTGCAAGCGCCGTCTAGTGGCGGTGGCTTGTGGGTGCAAACTGTCAGTGGTGATGAGCAAAGTGGACCAGCGGTTTGCAAAACGCTTCCTACGGGTCAAGTTGCGCAAGGACAAGTTTTTCCCTTAGGACAGCCGTTCCAGTTCAACTCGCACCGGTGGCATTGCACTGAGCCGTGGCCGTGTGGAGAGCATCGAGTTGTGCTCTCTGCTTACACGGTGAGCCGCCCGGATAAGCTCAAAGGAGCGGAGCGTGCGGAGTTGACAAGCCTGGGGTTCAACGTTCCCCCACAAGAGCAGTTTTCCAATGTTGCTGTTGCACAGCAAGGGGGAGCCACCCCTCTGAAAGAGCTTGAAAATCCCAAAAACCTTAAAAATAGCATAATCCAAAACCCAAAAAAGCTTGAGAGTGAAGGCGTAGGTCCTGTTGCTGAAGAGCAGGCCGCCGCATGTACCTGTAGTTGCTGTGAGCGTGACTGTGTTGTTTGCAGCAAGTTGTTTGTGAAGCTTGACGCCGTGTGCTTTGCTGGGGTGTCGCCAGAGGCAACCGTTGAGCGTGAGGTGTCTGCCGAGCCAGACCTGTCCATGAGCGTACCTTGCTGTTGTGTGGTAGGGTGCGAGGAGTTCGAAGCGCAGTTGTTTTTTGACAGTTTTCGGCCAACTAACCTTGAAGACACGCCAGACAGAGCGTGTGACGAGGGGGCCTATGAGCAAGAAGTTGAGCAGGCTCTGTTTTTAGAACCGCGCGAGCTTGAGGGTGACGCGTGGGCGCTTGAAGGGCTGCTTAACGAGCACAGTGTGGTGAGCAAGCTGATCGCCCATGAGCGACAAGAGTTCATCACAGCCTTTGAAGAGCATGGCCTAAAGGAGGCCTGTGAGGGCACCATCCTCTCTGAGCTGCTCGTGAAGCGTGAGGAGTTGGAGTGCGAGTTGCGTGCCTTGAGCTTGCGCGACGAAAGTGCGGTTGCTGTCTGCGTGTGTGAAGCATCCTTTCCGGAAACTCTTGATGAGAACGCGGTTCAAGAGGACACGCCGGAGCAGGTGTTGCAGACCAAGATCGTACCGAACTGGCAAGTTCTTCAAAACTTCGAGGTGTGGCGACCGGCAGTCGTCGCAGAGTTCCTGTCCCTTACTGAGGACAAAGAGGCGCTTGAGCCTGTGACCCAGGAGAGGCTGGACGAGTTGAGCGCGAAGGGTGTGAAGGTCACTGTCATTCCCTCAAAGCTTATCTGCAGTATCAAGGCCCCCAAAGGTAGGCTCAAAGCCCGAATAGTTGCTTGTGGTAACTTTCTTGGTACGTGCCTAGGAGAGTCAAAGGCCCAGAGGCAACATGACCTCTACTCTAGTGGAGTTGACCTTACTCACCTGCGCATGTTGTTAGCATATAGTTCACGTCGTGGAATGCCTGTTTGGTCAGTAGACATCAAGACTGCTTTCCTAAACTCAGAACTGTTGCCTAGGAACCGTGAGGGTGCGCAAGAGGCAGTAGCTCACGCTGGAACTGCTCACGCGGTCCGACGGGACTCGCCGGAGAGCGAGAACCCAGCTGAGTATGTTGTTCTGAACCCTCCACGCGTCCTAGTGCCCAAAGGAGTCGTGCCTGTAGGTACTTTCCTCATAGTGAAAAAGGCAGTTTACGGTCTTGACCAGAGTCCTAGAGACTGGGGTTTCACGAGAGACGCTGAACTTCGTACCCTGAAAATTCCCTGGAAAAGCAAGCTTTTGAAGCTAGCGCAGTCTCTTGCTGACGAGTGCGTTTGGTTTGTTGTTGACGTTGAGACAGTTCTCGTTCAGGACCCAGACTTTCCTGTGCCTGCGCAGTCCCAGGAAGTGCTCGGGTGGATCGCTGTCTACGTTGACGATATTCTTGGGTCAGGTATAGAGGATTTTGGCGAGGGGGTCATTAGGGCAGTTTGTGAAAAGTGGGCGTGTTCTGACCCAGAGAAGGTTGGAAGTGACCCGTCGAATCCAGTTCGCTTTTTAGGCTTAGAGCTGTACTGGTCAAGGGAGGGCAGGTTGGTTGTAACTCAAACCGCTTACGCAAAGGACTTGCTGAGTAGGTACACCAACGAGTTTGTCGCTTCAGTGCAGCCTCTTCCACAAGGACTGGAGGACCCTGTTGCCGTCCCTAACCCCAACGCCGAAAGCATTAGGAAGTGCCAACAAGTTGTAGGTGAACTGCTGCGGTTGTCGATTCGTACTAGGGTTGACCTTTGCTTCGCCGTTTCCAAGCTTGCTCAGTGGAGCACAAAGGTCCCTGAGTTCACGTTTAGGCAGGCCCTGCAGGTTCTAGGTTACTTGTCTGTGACGCCGTCGGTAGGTCTTGTTTTTGCAGGCCCTAGGGACAGAGATGAGCACAACCTTGTAGGAACGCACGTGCTGCAGGCATACACAGATGCGTCGCATGCACCAGGAGGTGATAGGTCTCATGAGTGCACCGTGCTTCGCTGTGAAGGGTCTACTGTTGGTTGGGTCAGCACAAGGCAGCCGTTTCGCACGCAGTCTTCATGCGAAGCAGAACTTCTCTCCACTACTACTGGCAGTAACTATGCAGTTGCACATGTAGGACTTGCTCGTGAACTGTGGCAGCATGAACCAAGGGTGTTTGTGGCAAACGACAACCTGAGTGCTATCACAGTGATCAACAGCCCCACCGTTTCTTGGAGAACCCGTCACCTAAAAATTAGGGCTAGAGTCCTGAAAGAGAGGTCTGACATGAAATTGCTCGTTTTCGTGCATGTAGGTGGAGACAAGAATGGTGCTGATATAGGGACTAAGGCACTTGGCCCGCAGAGGATCAAGACGTTGATGGCAGTGCTGGGAATGTCCGCGCAGGATCCGCCTGCCGAAACCACTAAGGCAAAATCCGTTCAGCACGTGAAGGATTGCCTAAGGGCAGTCATTTTGGCCTGTTGCCTGTGCAACGCCAGAGCCACTAAGGACCAGGACAGGACCCAGAGTAGTGAAGACTGGTCTCTTGTAGTGTTTGCGGTGCTAATCTCAATCACGTCCATTGCAGTTTGGGAAGCATGTAAGGCTTGTTTGAGGGCAGTGTTTCGACAAGCCGAGGATCTCCTCAGGCCGAGACTCCCAGCCCCAGAACCTGAAGAGCTTTTCATTCCTGAACAGCCCGAAGATGAGTATGAAGGCCCAGATCCTGACGAGGCCCCCGTTGCTCGTGTTAGGGATCCCGTTCCCGCAATGAGCCCTGAAGAAGGCTTGAGGCGAAGCCCCCCAAGACCTGTAGCGCAGCAGGAGCCTGATGTAGAGCCTCAAGGCCGCCCTATCACATTTGCCTTTGCTGATGATGAAGTTCAGGTGTTTATGCCAGGCCCAGCAGACGCGCCTGCGAACCCGCCTGAGCCCGTTCACGGAGACATAATCGCCCAGCCTGGAGGCCCCTTCCAAGCAAGGCCCCTACGGCTCAATCATCCACCTGATCCGCCCTATATCCTCAGGGTCGGCTGGCCCGCCCCCACGCTGCAGCCAACTATGAGGGAAATGCGGCTGACGAGGACATCGTGGGGTGGAGATCTATCCACACTTTTCCAGGCACCGCCGCCAGAGTTTCGACAGGACTTCTTTCAGTACGATGCAGAGAGGCTTAGTACGCTGGCACGCTGTCGTGAGAGTTCGTCGCTTCGACCCAGCGCAGACCAGGTTGCCCGTTCCTCTGGGAGCACTCACAGGCCGCAGGAGGACGCTAGCCATATATGCAGCTGGTGAGCGACAGTATTATGATGACAACTGGCGAAACCCAGAAGCTGCTCGCCGGTACCATGAACACGAGTGGCGTGGTCGCACTGAACTCGAGGTCGATGTGCGACGCCTTTACCCAACATGGTAGATGAGTTTTTGCTTCATCCATGCCGGGGAAACACTCCAGGCCGGACTGAGGCATACTGAAGCCATCTTCGACGAAGCATTTTGCTTCAAAGAGGCTACACTTGACCCTGCCGGGAAAGCGTCCCAGGCCGCAGGATCCAGTGAGAGCCCTATTCGACATTTCGAATGATGATGCTTTGCCTCCCGTCATACAGTTGGTGACGCGTCACCAAGGGGGAGCGCGAGTGCACAAAGAGTTCATGTTCAGAGTTATGCTGCTATCACGTGGCCCAAGGTCTACAGGGGCCCAGGCCACCAGCAAGTTCTCTTTTTAGAAATCGCATATGTATAGTGTACAGTATGAGCATAGACGTTATAGGACACAGACTCCTATCAGAACATGTCTTTTCTGGTCTTTTGTTGTGTTGTTGCTGCCTGGTGACAAAAAGAGCCCTGCGTAACCCCGCTGTGGAGCTTCCTGCCCACGCGAGAGGGTCTAGCTTCAGGTAATTCCCACTCGCAATAGATAAAAGCGTTCTTTCCTTGGAGGTAAGCCCCGCGAAATCTGGATCAACTGGCGCATGCTATATGGGCACTTCTCCCGACTATGAACCCGGAGCCCCAGGAACAAACCTACCCCAAAAAAACAAGGAAAACAAAAACAATACCCGAAACCGCCTAAACCCTCACATTATACTGGCATGCCCCAAGCGAACCTGCCACCCGAGAAAAACACCGCATGGTTTAGGGTTTAACTAGGGTTTAGGCTTTAAGGTTTAGGGTTTCCTAAGACTTTAGGGAGAAAAGTCTACCAAAGCAACCGCCACTTACAAACATCCCTTTCAGGATTCTCTTTTCTTGTGGAAGCCTTAGCCCCAATCGCTTACCCCGCGACTCTGCGGCCTCGTTCTCCAGTACTGGAAGTTGTGGTTCCACGAGGGCTGTTGCACGGTCTGGGTCAGCAGGTGCTGGGAGGCTTATAGAGAGGGTGCATAGGGCTCATAGGGTTTGCGGGGGTTAAGAGGGTTGAAGGGTTTGAGGTTGACCTCAGAATAATAATCCCCCCTCCCCCCCCCCCATCCTTTAATGCAATGCCCCCCCCCCCCCCCCCTCAAACCCTAAACCCTAAACTCAAACCCAAAACCCTAAACCCTAAACCCTAGACCCGAAACCCTGATGTAAGCTCTCAGTCTGAATCGAAACTAGAAGCCCTGAACCCTGGTCCAGGGATAAGGGCAAAGGGCTCTAGAGCTCAGAGCCTCCAGGCTTAAGGCTTTAAGGCTTTAAGGCCCAACTCTTAAGGCTTTAAGGCCCAACTCTTAAGGCTTTAAGGCCCGACTCTTAAGGCTTCAATGGCTTACCGCAGCTAAGGGCAAAGGGGCTCTAGGGCTTCAAGTTCCGGGGTTTGTTTGTCTTGTCTTTTTGAACCCTTGATTGGTAGTGTGTGGGTTTAGGGTTTATAGGGTTTATAGGGTTTATAGGGTTTATAGGGTTTATAGGGTTTATAGGGTTTGTAGGGTTTATAGGGTTTATAGGGTTTATAGGGTTTATAGGGTTTATAGGGTTTATAGGGTTTGTAGGGTTTATAGGGTTTATAGGTTTTATTTATGGGGTTTATTAGGGTTTATAGGGTTTATAGGGTTTAGGTGTAGGTGTGGGCGCGCGCGTGTGTGTGTGTGGTGTGTGTGGTGTGTGTGGTGTGTGTGTGTTGTGTGTGTGTGGTGTGTGTGGTGTGCGTGCCGTGCGTGTTGGGTGTGGCGTGGGGTGTGCGTGGGTGTGTGTGGGTGTGTGTGTGTGTGTGTGTGTGTGTGTGTGTGTGTGCTGTGCGTGTGTGTGTGTGTGTGCGTGGTGTGTGTGTGGTGCGTGTGTGTGTGTGTGTGCGCGGTGCTGCGTGCGCTGCGTGCGTGCGTGCGTGCGCTTGCGTGCGTGCGTGCGTGCGTGCGTGCGTGCGTGCGTGCGTGCGTGCGTGCGTGCGTGCGTGCGTGCGTGCGTGCGTGCGTGCGTGCGTGCGTGCGTGCGTGCGTGCGTGCGTGCGTGCGTGCGTGCGTGCGTGCGTGCGTGCATGCGTGCGTGCGTGCGTGCGTGCGTGCGTGCGTGCGTGCGTGCGTGCGTGCGTGCGTGCGTGCGTGCGTGCGTGCGTGCGTGCGTGCGTGCGTGCGTGCGTGCGTGCGTGCGTGCGTGCGTGCGTGCGTGCGTGCGTGCGTTGCGTGCGTGCGTGCGTGCGTGCGTGCGTGCGTGCGTGCGTGCGTGCGTGCGTGCGTGCGTGCGTGCGTGCGTGCGTGCGTGCGTGCGTGCGTGCGTGCGTGCGTGCGTGCGTGCGTGCGTGCGTGCGTGCGTGCGTGCGTGCGTGTGCGCGCGTGCGCGTGCCTTTTGATGATACGTGCGCGGCTGCTCGGGGCAGAGCGTTGTTGAGGTTTCAAGGTCCTCGTGGTGTTTACCCTTCTTGAAGCCTAGATCCTAAATCCGAAACCCTAAACCCTACAACCTACACCCTACACCCCAAACCAAAACCCTAAGCTAGGGTCTCGGGGGGCTACAATGGTAGGTTTGGCGGGGGGCCGGGCAAAAAACTATGTTTTAAGGCTTTGTGATGGGATTATATCGGGGACTAAGGGAATAAGAATTTAAAGTTCTGTTCAAAGCTATCCCTGACTAGTCTTCGGCATCATCATCATGAACATCATCATCATCATATTATGGTTATTCCCCCGTTGTGAATTATCAGTATTATTATTAGTATTCTGTTCCTTCTCCACTGCCAAAAAATGTCACAGCAGCGTGACTAAAACGCAACCACATGCAATATTCAGAATGAGAGTAGCAACCTTAACATAGTCAGAGCAGGAGTGGCCGTACGTGTAGGAGCCGCAGTAGTAGAACGCATCTTAGCAAACCCTAAACCTTAAGCTTTGGGCCTAAACCCCAAACCCTAAACCCTAAACCCTAAACCCTAAACCCTAAACCCTAAACCCAACTCCACCCACAACCTCACAGCCCTGGCTTGATCATCCCTGGGCGGCCGGCGTCGTGCCCGCAGTTGTGGCTTTCTCCATGATGTCACGCTGGTTCTTCTCCTATGGTCACTTCTCCAAATTAGGGCCCCTTTTGGCGGTTTACTACTATAAGGCGGGTTCTAATATTTAGGGTACCCAAAAGTGGGACCATCATTTTGAGAACTGACCCTATCATTTTGAGGACTTGTGTTGTGTCGAGGGTTTGGGGGTGTAGGGCTTGAGAGTCAGGATTGCTAACTTTGGGGCGAAGTTGCCAAAACAGGCTGCAGCCCTAAACCCTAAACCCTAAACCCTAAACTTTATAAAGCCTAAACCACCATCTCCAGCACGGTCCCCGCCTCCGAAGGCGTCTTTGCATAAGACCTTGGGGACGCACAGGCCCCTAAACCCACAAAATCAGACCCGGCGCTGTAACGTCAGGGGCCTGTTACGGTTTCGCGTTTCAGGGTATCAGGGTTTTCGGGTTTCCGGCCGCCGCTTAACACGCCCCAAACGCTGCGCCCGCTCTTCACCCACCCCCGCTGCCGCTCGCCTCCGGCCAGCGTCTGGGCGATCCCGCATGGGAAGGCCTTAAAAAAAGACCGCTACAATCCCCTCCCCCTAATATTCAACTCCCCCCCCCCCCAACCGACCCCCTAATATAAAATAACTATAAGGGGAGCATTTAATATAAAGTACCAGCAGATATTCTACAGACTTTAAAATAATGGGACTTTTTAATGTTACTTACTGTTGGTTAGTAGGGCATGAAAGAATGGCAGCAATAGAAACTACAATAGTAGTTCATTCTTTCATTCCACTAACCAACAGCTACTGTTTGCTTAAGAACACCCCCCAAAAAATAAATAATGATAATCCCTATAATTACCCTAATAAGGAAGAATATCTTGTAACTTTTTTGGGGGTTCTCAAGCAAATAGTAGACAAGTCAGTTTAGGGGGTTAAGGGGGCAGGGGGGTTAAGGGAGAAGAGCGCACTGGCACGGCCGCAGGGCCTGAGCGGGCTCTTGGCAGCTCCCACCCACTTAGGTTTAGGGTTTAGGGTTTAGGGTTTAGGGTTTAGGGTTTAGGGATCATCAAGAAGAAGGGCTGCAAGCGGGGTAGGGGGGGGCCCAAAGGTCCGGACCACTTTGGCCCGTTCCCTCACTCCTTCATAGGGATTATAGTGCCCCCCGGTATATTCCCAAGTTCTGACTATTAGTATAAGGGGGGGGGGGGGACTTCCCAAGACCTTTCTGCAAGCGCGCCCCCCAACTTCAAAACTCCAAAGCCCAAACCCCCGAAACCCCAAACGGAACAACCCCACAACCCTAAACCCTAAACCCTAAACCCTAAACCCTAAACCCGCATGGTTTCCCTTCAGCCGCGGCGCTCCGCCAAGCCAGGCTCCGCTAGGACGAAGGTTTTGAGGCTGGGCTTGTGGTCCGAGGCCTTTGGGGGCTTAGGGTTTAGGGCTTTGGATTTAGGGTTTAGGGTTTAGGGTTTAGGGTTTAGGGTTTAGGGTTTAGGGTTTAGGGTTTAGGGTTTAGGGTGGATTTAGGGTTTAGGGGAGTTAGGGGGTTTAGGGTCTAGAGGTCCGAGGCCTTCAGGGGCTTGGGGGAGGTTCGCGCCTTAGGGCTTTAGAGAAACCATTGTTAGAAAAGGGCTGTAGGGTTTAGGGTTCAGGGTTTAGGGTCTAGCATAACATTACAATCCTAAAAGATTGGAGCACAAAAATGTCCTCGCTTTGAGGCCTCTCATAGGTAATAAGCGAGCCACCTCATGGGCACTCCTGTCATGGTGCCTGCTCGGGGCCTGCTCTGGCCACAACCCAGGATCCCTCCAACGGTCCAACACGCTTCACCGTAAACCCTAAACCCCTGCCCCGAATTAGGGTTTAGGGTTTAGGGTTTAGGGTTTAGGGTTTAGGGTTTAGGGTTTAGGGTTTAGGGTTTAGGGTTTAGGGTTTAGGGTTTAGGGTTTAGGGTTTAGGGTTTAGGGTTTAGGGTTTAGGGTTTAGAAATGAAGGACCCGAAATTCTGAACCGCGCAGCTGCACCGAAGCGCTGCCTGTGTTGTCTCCAGCAAGTACACGGCCTGGCACTCGCCCCGCAACGTGGCTCGTGGACCCTAAACCCTAAACCCTAAACCCTAAAACCCTAAACCCTAAACCCTAAACCCTGCAAGGTTTGGGCTATTCGGGCGTGTTGCACTGCCCCCCCCCCCCTTGTATGAAACCCCCACTACTACACTACAAAGATAAGCTTGAACTTCTTGAAGATTGGCTCAATATCAGGGATATGAGCTGCTAAAGTCTCAGGGTCTTGCCCCCAGGCCCTAAACCCTAAACCCAAACGTCAAGCGCAACTCCGCCATCTGGCCTTGTCCACGATGGCCGCATCACCCCGCAAGGTTAAGCCGCCAAACAAGTACCTGACATGTACGCACTGTGGGGCTGAGCAAAAGTGTCGGGTACATAGCGTCTTCTCCCCACCTCATCCACGTCTCCCTTAAGCAAAGACCTAAGCCCTGAACCCTAAAGCCCTAAACCCTGAAACTCAAGACCCATGAGTTGAACATTGCCACAGTCGGATTCGTTCGGAACCCAATCGGCGCACACACGATCGCCGACGGCCGCTACCGTCTGGCCCACACGGGGGCATGGCCTGAGCAACTCTTCGGCTCAAGTTTAGGGTTTAGGGTTTATATAAGTTTAGGGTTTAGGGTTTAGGGTTTAGGGTTTATATAAGTTTAGGGTTTAGGGTTTAGGGTGTCGAGGGCTAGATCGAACACTATTTTTGCGGCTGGAAAGGAAGTGCTCGCCCTAAACCCTAAACCCTTAAACCTGAAAAGCGGGGGCTCTTCGGATCCCTATGAGCCATACACCCTAAACCACTAAGCAGCGCATCACGGCATCAGGGCTTCCAATGGCTAGCACGGCTTGGAGCTTTGAATGCAGAAGAGACATGTCTAGGGTTTAGAATATAGGGCTTTAAGTCATTAGGCACTAGGCGTTGGGGTTTACACACACTGAACCCGTGAAGACCCATAAACACAAGCCCTAAGCACCTTTAACCCTCAGGAAAGAGTCTGACTAAGGACAGCTTTACATCGGCAGGTATGGTGGTGTATGGTGTTCCTTATACAAGCCTCTTATCCCAAAAGCTTGCCATGCAAAACTGACATGGTGAATGGAAGCTAACAAGCCACGAATAAACGGATGGCCTTCTGTGTTCACACTGCCTGATCTTCATGCTGTTCACATGCACGTAGTCAGGTTGGTTCACCAGGCATCGCTTTTCAATATGACGTTGTGCGATAATACAGGTCGTTCCTCCCACAACTCGGCATGAGCTGCCCAAGGTTGCTACTGCACTGCCCATGGCGACAGCTGTCGCATGGGCTGTGACCGCACTTGTTCTCTTAGCTGCCTGGGCACCTGCTGCGATGGCAGCTCGTGGTAGCAACTGCCTGGTTTGGGAACGCCGAGGCTGCTTTGACGGCAGCTATCCGGGCTTCAAGCCCACCCGCCCGGGTGGTAGCTGCCGGCTGGGTTGCGAATGCACATGCTGTCCTGGTAGCAGCGGCCTGGGTTGTGAATAAAGGTTCTGCTGCTTGGATTGTTGGGATCGCTCTCTCCCGGCGGCAGAATTCATTAGCATAGACCACATGGGCATCACGCTGAGCTTGGCGGACTAGGAGGACTCGCAGGACTCACATCTGAGTCGGAAGAGTCCCAGCAAAGCGAGTAAAGACGTTTGTCCCAAGGATTCGTATCTTGCTTCATGTGCTGTGGAATGGTCTTGTCCAACTGCTTCCTCAACAACGTCCTCAACAGCTTCTCTGTACGCCACTTTACAAGTTTCACCAATGTTTTCTCACAGTTTTTTCGCGCCCATTTCAGCATGTACTTGCGGTTGCGACTTGATCCAAATGATCGAGACTGCAGCAGCCCACGCCTGGGAGCAGATTGGCAACATGGCATCATCACGAGTGCCTTGACATTCCCTTGGATCCGTCCAGCTTCACCAAAACAGCAGTCGCCAACTTCGATTGCAAATGCTCTGCCTAGGGCATGTTGTAGCAACGAACACAACAGCCAAGATGGCTCGTCTCCTGTGCATGGACTGGCGTTGACCAATGCTTGCCCATCGGGTGCGCGACAACTGCTTCAGGGGAGTCCATTGGATTGAAAGTGCTCCTCTTGGCAGGATTCGGATGTTGGGAAATGCTCTCCCCTGACCCCCCCTGAGCCCAAAATCCTCAACCCCAAACCCCAAAGCCTAAACCCCAAACCCCAAACCCCAAACCCTAAACCGTATACCCTGAACCCCAAAACCCCAAACCCCCGCAGGGGCGCAGACGGTATGCCCTGGATCGATGGTCGACTCCAGGTCCAAGCCTGACGTGTGCGGTTAAGCCAAAATTTAAAATCACGATAAATACCCTTATAAGGAAGAATATATATATATATATACACATGTATATCTCTCTCTCTCTCTCTTTTTTGTTTTTGTTTATTTTTTTTTTTGGGGGGGGGGGGGGGGGGGGGGGGCGGTGGGCTTAGAGGGCTCATGGAGGGCTTAGAGGGCTTAGAGGGCGTAAAGAGGGTGCAGAGGGTTTAGAGGGTGTAGAGGGTTAGTGAGGTTAACAGTGGGTTTATAGGCTTTAGGGGCCAATAGAGGGCCTTCCAGGTTTGGGACTGAGGGGTTGGGGCGTTTTAGGGTTTCGGGGCTTAGGAGTGTCGGGTTTAGGGGCTTTGGGGATTTAGGGCAAAAACTGTGGTGCTAAAGGGGTTTAGGGGCTTAGGGGCTTGTGTACGGGTGAGCTTGAGGGTTTGGGGGCTGTTGGCTATGAACGAACTGCGTGCTGTTGGTACTGTTCCATTCCCGACCTAACAACCAGTAAGGTTTAGAGAGGGTTTAGAGGCTTCACTAAATCTGCTTCGGGAGCACGCTTCAAGGATGCAGACACATTTGAGGAGGCAAACATACGAGGGGCGGAAGGAGGGGGGGGCCGGGTGATCTACATCATAGGCCTGTATGTTCCTTTGTGGTTCTCAAAAGCTCTGTGAAGATGGCCAAGTTGTCGATCAACCGCTACATATGTCTGGCGCAGGCCACTTCACTTCCGCTGCACTAGCGTTAAACCCTACACCCGAAAATCCGTCCTGGTTCGGGCGGGGTGCCGAACTCCTAAACAACTACCCCTTGAACCCGAACAACAGACCACACGCCAAGGTCCAAAAACCTCCAGCTTCATCTGCGAATGTGCCGAACGTAAACCTTTCAACCAAGCCCCCTAAAATCTCTAAACCCTATACCCCTAAACCCTAAATCCCTGAACCCCAGACCTCTAAATCCTAAACCCCTAAACCCCTAAACCCCTAAACCCTAAACCCTAAACCCTAAACCCTAAACCTCTAAGCCTCCAAACCTCCTAAACCCTCAACTCCTCAGCCCCTAAACGCCCGAAGCCAAAGCCCCGCCTCGAGGTCCAAGAGGAAGATCTCCAGGACATCCTCGTGGGGTGTAGGGTTTAGGGTTTAGGGTTTAGGGTTTAGGGTTTAGGGTTTAGGGTTTAGGGTTTAGGGTTTAGGGTTTAGGGTTTAGGGTTTAGGGTTAGGGTGGGCTTGGGGGCCCAAACTTGCAACACTTGCCCACGACTTGGCGAACATGCACACAAACAGGCCCAAATTGCTCGAGTTTGCGTTAACAGCATAACTTGCAAAATTGTGAAACTGAAAGCTGCCAAAATGGTACGGATTCTCTAGAATGCCGAGACATGCCAAATTGGCAAACATTTCTTTTCACGAACAACACTTGTCTAAAGTTTGCCAAATCTGCGAACTGACCCAAATAGGCAAAACAGCCCCGATTCGCCCCAAATTGGCCGGCACAGGTTGGCCAGATGGGCGACATGGCCCTGAAACTTCACAACACCTTCAATATGGAAATCCAACCAGCTGGCGCAGCTCGGCGCCCTACACCTCTAAAATTTAGGGCTTCGGGTTTTAGAGTGCGCGCGCGCGCGCGCGCGTGCGTGCGTGCGTGCGTGCGTGCGTGCGTGCGTGCGTGCGTGCGTGCGTGGATGGGTGGGTGGGTGGGTGGGTGGGTGGGTGTGTGTGTGTGTGTGTGTGTCTATCTGTCTGTCTGTCTGTCTGTCTGTCTGTTTGTCTGTCTCATAGGTTCCGTGCACAACACCACGCATGCTGTAGCGTGCGCTGCAATGTGCGCCTGGGTTCATACTCTTTCCCAAGCCACCCGCTATACCCCTCATATACCTCATAAAACCCAAGGGGGGCATGCTCCAGAACCCCTTTCAAAACGTAAGGGACTAGAAAAAAAGGGACCATGTAAATACGGCTGGGCTCCTGAGTTTTCGGATTTAGAGCTTTAGGGTTTAGAGTTTGAGGGTTCGAGAATTTTGGTATTTGCTTTTTGTTTGGGTTTGGGGGTATCTTAAAGGGGTGCTTCGGACAGTTTAAGGGGTCTCAGAAATGGGGGTGATTGGGTTATGGTTTCAGCAGCGCTTTGGGAATGCTCCCGCGGCTTAGGATGTAGGGGCTTTTCGGTTTTAGGATGAAGGAGTTGAAGGGGTTTCGGTTTTCAGAGTGCTTCTCAAGTTTCTCTGTCTGCGGGAGCTACAAAACCCTGTAGAACAAGAAAAGCGGTGCAGCGCAATTCTAGAATACAGTAGATCAACCATAGGGCAACCATAAACAATAGCGACTCGCACGCAACAGCCTTAACCCTAAACCCTTCAACCCAAGACAACTCAACTCTGATGCTTTAGCCTGAGACACTGCTACTCTAATCACGAAGCACGAACTGATGCCTTAAACCCCCTAACCCCCAATGCCTTAAACCTTAAAGCCATGATACTCATAACCCCAAGTTTAGGGTGTAGGTGTAGGGTTTAGGGTTTATAAGTTTAGTGTTTAGGGTTTATAGTTTAGGGTTTAGGGTTTAGGGAAGTTTAGGGTTTATAAGTTTTGTGTTTAGGGTTTATAGGTTTAGGGTTTAAGGTTTATAAGTTTCGGGTTTCGGGCCGTCCTTGGAGGGCTCCCAACGCCCCCGGCTGCCCGAGAGGAACAGCAGCGTCTGATCATCGACCAGGCAGGTCGAGTGGTAGAACGCCTGGCGCGCGGAGGCGCGGGCAAAAGTGCCACCGGACGGAACCTAAGCCTGCAAGCCAGGGTTTAGGGTTTGGGGTTTAGGGTTTAGGGTGTAGGGTTTAGGGTTTAGGGCGTAGGGTTTTGGGTTTAGGGTTTAGGGTTTAGGGCGTAGAGTTTTGGGTTTAGGGCTTAGGGCAGCTTGGAGTTAAGGGTTGGGCTTAGGGCTTAGAGCTTTAGGGCTTGGGATCTATGAGCCTGATGCCCTTTGAAGCCTGAACCATATAAAGCCCCAAGCCCCGCCTTCTCGGGGGGTCGTCCGCCGAAGGTCTGCTCACTCCAGGTTTGCCTCACGCGAGGGGGAGCGTGGGTGTGGGGTTTTGGGGTTTTGGGGTTTTGGGGTTTTGGGGTTTTGGGGTTTTGGGGTTTTGGGGTTTTGGGGTTTTGGGCTGAGGGCACTGGATCTCCGACGCACACACACTTCCGTCTTCGGGAATCACAGGATGCGCACATGCGCCTGAGAATCCCTAGCATTCAGCCCCCACAGAGGGGCTCTTTCTAGGCCTTCAGGGCTTGGTAGGTTCTAGGGTTGTTCTGGAAGCCCTGCTGACTTAGTAAGTCCGCTTCGTAACCCTTAGAGACCCTCACTAATAACCCGCATAACCCAACTAACTCGCCCTACTTCAAAAGTCAAAAGAGGCTTCCAAGTAAGGTAGAATAATGGCCCGTCCTGGTTAGGTTGTACAGACGCGGACTTTGGGGGTCTCAGCTAGGGTTTAGGGTTTAGGGTTTAGGGTTTAGGGTTTAGGGTTTAGGGTTTAGGGTTTAGGTTTAGGGTTTAGGGTTTAGGGTTTAGGGTTTAGGGTTTAGGGTTTAGGGTTTAGGGTCTAGGGTTTAGGGTTTAGGGTTTAGGGTTTAGGGTCTAGGGCTTCGGGTTTGGGGTTTAGGCTTAGGGTTTAGGTTGTAGGGGCTCGAGTTTGGGGTTTAGGGTTTAGGGGCTTCACAGCTGTCATTTGCTCTTGGGTCGCCAATGGCTCCTAGCGCCTTCCCTAAACCCTAGCACCCGCAACTTGATGTTGACTATTTGATGCTAGGGTTTAGGGTTTAGGGTTTAGGGTTTAGGGTTCAGGGCTATGATGAAGAGGTTCCCTCTAGTGGCAACCCCAAAGACATGAGATTTCGTCGCATGAGGCACCGTTTGCCTGGCAGTGTCCAGAATGTGCAGACCGGTGTGGTCGCGAACCAGCGCATCTGAAGGGGAAGCAGAAGTTTGCCACAAAGAGTCGGTTGCACATCTTATGCTACAACATAACATAGTGCACTATGGTGAAACGTAAGATTATCAAGTAGAATATACGTGTTGGTGTATTGAACCGAATTGAACTGACTTGTATTTCTTTGAAGTCTGTTGAACTGAATTGAATTGAATTGAGTTGAATTGAACTTGAACTCAATTCAATTTGTATGAGAGAGAAAATACCTATATATGTGTATATATATATACTAAACATATGATATCATCTGCTGCTCTATCGTTATACTATAATAGCCCCCCCCCCCCCCCAACAAAAAAAAACCTGTTCTAATTTTTAAGGCTCCTACTGCCGACTGCGGCTCCCTCTTGTCCCCACTTGCCTTTGGGAGACGTCATGTGATCGCGACCTCCGATGACCAGCATCCGCGAGGTTTGCCTTACAGGCCGACGGTGTAGGGTTTAGGGCTTAGGGCTTAGGGTCTAGGGCAACGAGCCGAAAACGGGCCACCCCTTTTGTACCCTATACAACCCTTTTCAGGGAGGTAGGGGACCATATGAAAGGCCCTTGAGCCTTAGGAGCAGGGTCCGCCAGAGCCCCCCCCAAGTTGGCTCTTAAAACCCTCTCTAGGGTTTAGGGTTTTGAGGGATTAGGGGTTTAGGGCAAAGACAATCCTTTCAAACCACCAAAGAAGCGGAGGAAATGCAAAAATGACCCAAGGTCTTACCTCGACCCCAAGAGGGCCCCGAACCCCGAACCCTAAACCCTAAACCCTAAACCCTAAACCCTAAACCCTAAGAGACCCAACTGTGGCTGCTGCCCTGGCAGAGTTGTCGCACTGTGCCCGAACCTGCGATGGGCGGATCAGATCCTCTCAGCCGAACCCTGCCTGGATACACCTTGCCTTGATCTGGGGTTTAGGGTTTAGGGTTTAGGGTTTAGGGTTTAAGGTTTAGGCTTTAGGGTTTATATGGGGTTTAGGGTTTAGGGTCCCTTTTCCGGATGCCTGTTATGGTTCGGGGCTCCGATGTTTCTATACTCCATGGTTCCCTTGGGTTTCATAACAACAACAATCCACAGAATTTCGAAGGGGGCCATAGAGTTTAGGTCCCCCTCCCCAACCAAAAATAGGGCCGTACTTTAAGCCCCTAGTGACAGACTTCTCTTCTTTGGGACTTGAACAGCGGAACTCTAGCTCCAGCACCCTAAGCCCCAAACCCTGCACCTACCAACCCGCTCCCGCCAAAAACCTATATAAACGCTAAACCCCGACAAACCCGGAGACCCCCACAAAACTGCCTGCAAAAGACCCGGGACATCCCAAAACCCTGTAAAGCTTCAACCACCCTTCAAATGGAAATGGTGCGAACCTCAGAAACGGAGGCCCGAAAATAGCCATTCACCTACATACAGAAGGAACCGGTGGCCATTCCTAAACTCTATAAACGCGAAACCCTAGACCTAAAACCCTAAACTCTAAACCATAGACTCTACAGCCTAAACTCTAAACTCGAAACCCCAAAAACCCTAAACTTGCAATGATCCCCCGAATGCCAACAGTCCTTAATAGGGATTATCATAGGGGGTTACTAGAATCCCTATTCACAACCCTAAGTCCGAAATCCTAAATCCTGAACCCTGAACCCTGAACCCTAAACACTAAGCCCTAAACTCTACACCCTTTCCTTTGTTGCAACCCTGGGCCTGGCGGCGGGGATGTTGCCCGAAGGGTCGAGCTTCTTCCACGTCCAGGACCTTGGAAGCTTCTTGGATTTTAGGGATTTGGGGGGTTTAGGGGTTTAGGGTTTAGGGCTAGGGCGTTCGGGTTTGGGGTTTGGGGTTTGGGGTTTGGGGTTTGGGGTTTGGGGTTTGGGGTTTGGGGTTTGGGGTTTGGGGTTTGGGGTTTGGGGTTTGGGGTTTGGGGTTTGGGGTTTGGGGCTGGGAAGCTTCTTGGATTTTGAGGCTTTGGGGTTTGGGGTGTTTAGGGTGTATGGGGTTGTGGGGCTTGGGGCTGTTCGGGCTGTAGAGGGTTTAAAGGGTTAGGGGAGTTAGCAACTACCATTTCCATTTTCTAACCATGCACCGCCCCCTATGCCACCCGAAGACCCAAAGCCATAACAACCTATGTCTCGACCCTAAACCCACTAAAAGACCCACACCAAGACCCATAGCAAGACCCATACCATGGAACCACCAGAAGAAACCATACACCACCACATAGAAAAATCCCCACCTCAAACCCATACACCAACACTCCCATAGAAAAAACCTATATTCCCCAACCTGAAATCCCTAACCCTTGAAAATGGAAATGGTATTCTCTAATAAAATATCCATAATAGGAATAAGGTTTGGGGATAAGGTAGGAACAAGCATAATATTATATTTGATAATATTATGTTTGCTTATTGCTCTCGTGTTTTCTCTTCCTTCCTTAATCTTTGGTATTCTTTTCGTCGCTTTTGTTTTCTTCCATTTGCTCTCGTATGCTTTCTATCTCATCAATAATCATTTGAAGCATAGTGTCGTAATGAATAGTTATTCTTTCGGATAATTTCGTCTCTGTAAATCTACTTCTATCGGCTTCATTATGGGCAGTGTTAGATGTTTTTGACCGGAACTTCTCTAATCTTTTCACTCTCTCAAGTAACAAATCATTTGTATCATCAATCTCGTCAATCATAAAGTCAAGAATTTCTACCTGTAAAGTATCGCTCATTCTTATCTTTATATATATATAGGCGTTATTTCTTTAAGTGTTTTTTCTTCAGAAATTCTTTTTCCTATGACTTATCAACTGGGATTTCAATAATTATCCTATCCTTATGCATTCCGACTAGCATAAAGTAATCTTCTAAAAACTCATCATTCATTAGCAACTGATGGACGTGATTGAACACTTTATCAATATCGGGTTTAGGTTTCTCGGGTTCAGGCTGTGGTTCATCATCAACAAATTTATTGGGGAATTGCTCGTTTAATCGTTTGCATATTTCCCTTTTCTGCTTTTCGTATTCCGCCTTAATTTCTGCTTGTAATTCGTCGTTTAGTTTGCCTTCTTTCCTTAAGTTGCCTAACCTTCTTAAATCACCTTTCATCAATACATTTAATTCCGAGTTCGGATGTAACGCATCATGGAAATGGGCATCCCAGTTTTCGTTTTTTATTTTGTGCCCGCATTCTTCACATAATTTGCTCCCTTTTGCTCTCTCTTCTCTTCTCGCTTGCTTATAATCGTTTTTGTTTTTACCGTAGCATTTTCTTTTCGCTTCACGGCACCTATTACAAGTCTTAAAGCCGTCAAACTCTTCAACATCTTTTGTAGCACAGCACGATTTACACACTCGCTTTTCCATCTTACTATACTATAAAGTCTAGTCTTTAGGCACGGTTAGACTGAAAAAATCTTCTAAAATTTTAATTAGTATTAGAACATTTGAACGAGCAATGGGTAATAGGAGCACAACTCCAAACTAATTAACCATTACCGCACTCTTATGATACGCTTATGGTAGAGCGCAACACGCGGGGTGAAGAAATGATGTCTGGGGCTTATGGCACTATACAACTGTCAGATATACATATCAATAATACTTTAAGTAATTATTTTAATATCTCATGTAACTGATAAAATTCAAACAATAATTTAAACCGTTTCTTATACTGACATAAATGCTGATAATCCTCCAGTTCATCTATTATAGCACTTAACCTAGCATTATACATTCTTATCTTTCTTCGTTCAATTAGCCAAGCGCTTTTGTTTTCTTTCTCTTCTTTCTTGAAACACAAACAATCCATATATGTTTAAAATATAGTTTAACCCATTTCTTAACATCTTCTACATCTTCTTCAAGTTTATCAAGGCGTTCCTCGCATTCTTCAGGGGTAATTTTACGATGCTTATCCCAACCCGTGCTACAAAGCTCAACGCCTCCAAATTGTGATGAAATGTCCGGTTTAAATATTCCATCGTCAGGAGATACATTTCTACCTTTTCCAATTTTAAAGCTGCTTCTATCTTCTACAACATTAACAATAACTGTATTATCTTCTGTTGTTGTTTTTGTTTCCTTATGATATGTATTTCTTTTACATCTACAAAATAGACAATTTATACCATCTTTATTAACACTTAAACCTCCTTCTTTTTGTTCAACATTTTCTTTATCGCTCATTTATGTTATTTAGATTTCTTACTATTTTTCTAACAAATAATAGCTGACTTTACAAACTCTAATGACCAATAACAACATCTTTTAATTTTATTATCGCTTGTTACCTGTTGTTCTATTACTTCTAAACCATTTATGGTTTCAATATAAGTATCATACTTTGTATCCATTATATATTTAAATCATATAATTTCTAATTATTAATAAAGAGCGAAAATACTCCATCAATTGAACCTATAGAACCAAAAACATATGACTATAAACAATCTAAATTTGAAGCTGCCGATAAACTCCCGTTTCGGTCTATTATATGCGCAAGTAGTCAAGGCGGTAAAGGTATTTTACTTCAAAATCTCATATTAAAATTTATAAGAACTGCTTTGAACGTATTTACGTTTTCTCGCCCACTGCTTCAGTTGATGACAACTGGATTCCTGTAAAACGTTATAGAACTGACCACCTCAAAGTTGATAATGATAGGGAACAATACCTGTTTGATGACTATAACCCAACGGCGTTACAAAAAATAATTGATACTCAACATAAAGTAGTTGAATATCAAAAGAAAAATAAAATTAATTAAGAACCTATTTTCGGTGCTTATCGTACTTGACGATTTCGCAGAAGACCAGCGCTTTATGAAATATTCAAAAATACTACACGGTTTATACACAAAAAGCAGACATAACGCAATATCAGTTCTAACGTCAGTTCAAAAATACAATGCTGTAGCACCTATAATTAGGTTAAACAGTAGTTCATTATACATATTCAAGTTAAGAAACATGCGTGAAGTTGATGCTTTCATTGAAGAAAATAGCGCTTTAGTAGATAAACACCGTTTATATGACATGTATCAACAAGCATTAAATTTTAAACCTTTTTCATTCTTTTTTATTAAGTTACGGTCACAAGATATTAACAATATGTTTTACATAAATCTAGACCGTGTTTTTAAAGTTGATGAAGAGACAACCACTGATGATTAATAATATATCAAAAATATTATTAATTATCATTAAAATAAACTAGAACTACAACTACAACAATGTAAATCAGTAAATCTAAAGCAAGGGCTTTTCTCTTTCTTCTTCTTCAATGCCTCTACTTTCTTTTCTTCCTCTTCTAATTTGTGAAGTAAGTCTTTCATTGCCTTTAGTAAAATACCAATTTCTGATACTTCTTTACTCTTTTGTTTTAAAAGTTCCATACAAGTTGAATACTCCGAGTGAAAATCAGTCATATAATACTATTTAGATTTTTTCATTTGCTCAATCTTCTTCTTGTTCTTCTGATATCCGCCGACCCCAGCTTGAGCGGGGGAGGCGCTAGTGAAGACCCATGGCGTCGTCTTAACTCCCCCGCCCCCCTCCCGCTGCCCCACCCCTTACCCGCTCGCACCTCAACCCTTACTCTCGCCCCTCCCGTACTCCTCCCCACCCTTACCTTACTTACGCCTTACCGTACCAGTGCATGCCCGACTTCTGCCCTTGCTGCCCCCGCCCTCCCGCTGCCCCACCCCTTACCCGCTCGCACCTCAACCCTTACCCTCGCCCCTCCCGTACTCCTCCCACCCTTACCCCACTTACGCCTTACCGTACCAGCGCACGCCCGACTTCTGCCCTTGCTGCCCCCGCCCTCCTCGCCGCCCGCCCTCCGCACCCCTTACCCTCGCGCCCCCGCCCGCCGTCCTGCTCTGGCCTTCTTCCCGCACCGTACGATGCCCTCATGCCCAAACCCCCTCGCCCTCACCCCTTACCCTCGACCTCACCCTTACCCTCTTAGGGGCTCCAGTGCATGCCTAGCTGCGCCCTTGCTGCCCCCGCCCTTCCCGCCCTTCCCTGCCCCGCCCCCGCCCGCCGCCCCGCTCTTGCCTTCTTCCCGCCCCGTACCCTGATGCCCAAACCCCTCCACCCTCACCCCTTACTTTCGACCTCACCCTTACTTTTTTAGAGGCTCCAGTGCATGGCATGCCCAGACCCCCACGGCCCTTCCCGCCCTTCCCGCTGCCGCCCCGCCCTTGCCTTCTTCCCGCACCGTACCCGATGCCCTCATGCCCAAACCCCGCACCCCTTACCCTCGCCCTCACCTCTACCCTTTGCCTCATTTTCAACCCCTAACCTAGAAATGAAGTGTGCCTGCCCGCGCCTCACCCAATAGACCGCAGTAGACAAAATTTTGTCTACATAGTTAAAAACAAAATTTTGTCTACAGTAGACAAATTTTTGTCTACACGATTTGTCTATTTAGACAAAAATTTGTCGACAAAATTTGTCTACAGTAGACAAATTTTGGACAAAAAATTTGTCTACAGTAGACAAATTTTTGTCTACAATAGACAAATTGGGGGGGGGGGGGGGGGGGGGCAAAACCCGAAATTTCGACGAAGTTTCGGGTAAAGTTCGGGTTGTTCTTTCCGCAGTTTTGCAGAAGTTTGTTCGAAGTTTGGACGAGCCTGGTTCGAAGTTTCGCCGAAGTTTAACCCGAAGTTTACCCGAAGTTTAACTCGAAGTTTCGCCGAAGTTTATCCGAAGTTTGGGAACATGTGTCAAAAAGCACTGCAAATCAACCAAAACACAACAAGCCTTTGCTTGTTACCCGAAGTTTTTTGCCGAAGTTTAACCCGAAGTTTTCCCGAAGTTTATCCCGAAGTTTTCTCGAAGTTTATCCGAAGTTTGGATAGACAAAAGAGACCAATTTGTCTACGTAGACAATTTTTTTGTCTATTTTTGATGCAAAATTTTGTTAAAAAAATTTGTCTACGTAGACAAATTTTTGTCTACAAAATTTGTCTACGTAGACAAATTTGCAGCATCATTTTGTCTATTTTTTTCAGCAGTAGACAAATTTTCAAATTTGTCTACGTAGACAAAAATTTGTCTACAGTAGACAAAGACAAAATTTTGTCTACAGCGGTCTATTGGGTCAACCCTAACCCTCGCCCCTCCCGTACTCCTCCCACCCTTACCTTACGCCTTACCGCGCCACCGCCCTTTCCGCGCTTCCCGCCCTTCCTGCTGCCCCCGCCCCCGCCCACCGCCCCGCTCTTGCCTTCTTCCCGCACCGTACGATGCCCTCATGCCCAAACCCCCTCACCCTCACCCCTTACCCTCGACCTCACACTTACCCTCTTAGTAGGCCCGCCGCCGCGCCCTTGCTGCCCGCCCTTCCCGCCCTTCCCGCCCTTCCCTACTCCTCCCACCCTTACCTTACGCCTTACCGTACCACCGCCCTTCCCGCGCTTCCCGTCCTTCCTCCTGCCCCAGCCCCCGCCCGCCACCCCGCTCTTGCCTTCTTCCCGCACCGTACGATGCCCTCATGCCCAAACCCCCTCGCCCTCACCCCTTACCTCACCCTTACCCTCTTAGGGGCTCCAGTGCATGCCTAGGCCCGCCGCCCCGGCCTTCTTCCCGCCGCGTACCCTGATGCCCAAACCCCTCCACCCTCACCACTTTCGACCTCACCCTTACCTTCTTCGACGCTCCAGTGCATGCCAAGGCCCGCCGCTGCTGCCCTTGCTGCCCCGGCCCCTCCACCCCCACCTACGCTGCCCCCGCTGCCCCCGCTTCCACCCGCCGCCTCTGTACCGCCTTCTTCCCACCCCGTTCCCGATACCTAATGCATCGAAATCGTGTGTTTTGCGGTGTCGTGAAGTGATTTTTTTTAAGGGTTCCAGCGCATGCCCAGACCCCCACCGCCCTTCCCACGCTTCCCGCCCTTCCCGCTGCCCCCGCCCCCGCCCGCCGCCCCACCCTTTCCTTCTTCCCGCACCGTACCCGATGCCCTCATGCCCAAACCCCGCACCCCTTACCCTCACCTCTTACCCTTTGCCTCATTTTCAACTCCTAAATTGGAAATGAAGTGTGTCTGCCTCAACCCTTACCCTCGCCCCTCCCGTACTCCTCCCACCCTTACCTTACGCCTTACCGTACCACCGCCCTTCCCGCGCTTCCCGCCCTTCCTGCTGCCCCCGCCCCCGCCCGCCGCCCCGCTCTTGCCTTCTTCCCGCACCGTACGATGCCCTCATGCCCAAACCCCCTCGCCCTCACCCCTTACCCTCGACCTCACCGCCCTTCCCGCTCTTCCCGCCCTTCCCGCTGCCCCCGCCCGTACCCGATGCCCTCGAGAACGGGGCGACGGCGCGGGCGGGAAGCGCGGCGAGGGTCTGGGCAGCGGGGTAGGGTAAGGGTGGGAGGAGTACGGGAGGGGCGAGGGGTGAGGTGCGGGCGGGTAAGGGGTATAGGGCAGTGGGGCAAGGCGGCAGGCGGGGGCGGGGGCAGCGGGAAGGGCGGGAAGGGCGGGAAGGGCGGCGGGGGTCTGGGCATGTGGGAACAGCGGGAAGCGCGGGAAGGGCGGCAGGGGTCTGGGCATGCATTGGAACCCTTAAAAATCACTTTACGACACCGCAAAACACACGATTTCGATGCATTAAGGGCTCCAGTGCATGCCCAGACCCCCGCCGCCCTTCCCGCCCTTCCCGCTGCCCCCGCCCCCGCCCCGCTGCTCTATCCTGCCCTTCCCGCTTGGAGCTTGGGGCTTGGGGCTCGGGGCTTGGGGCTTGGGGCTTGGGGCTTCGAAGCCTGAAGGTCTGCAGCCCTCTAACCTTAACCCTTCCAGCCTCCTTGCACCCACTGAACCCACAGGGCAAGAAACCCCAAACAAATCCCAAAAAACTAAAAAAAACCGACAGGCTCACCCAGCATAGCAAGCCCCAACTTCAATCTGGGGTCGGCGGCACTGGCGGTAGCCGGCAGCGCGAGGTCCCCAAGGACCGAGCATTGGCGGACCTTTTAGCCCGGGTCGTCCCGGGAATAGCCTTGCTAGCCTGCGGCCTGCTGCGAAGCAGAATTGGGCCGGACGCCAGCGCCGCCGACCCCCGCGTGCCGCCGGTGAACGGTTTTTTTGTCGTGGTTTTTTGCGTCGCCACGGAGGCCCCCAGAGGGCGCGCATAAAGTGCTTAGAAACTTTAAGGGAGTCTAGGAGCCTCAAACGCTTAGAGATTTGAAGGGAGTTTAGGGGCCTGAAAATGCTCAGAAACTTTAAGGGAGTTCAGGAGCCTCAAACGCTTAGAGATTTTAAGGGAGTTTAGGGGCCTCAAAATGCTTAGAAACTGCTCGCCCCGCGCTTCTGCCTGCGCTGCCCGCCCATGGGCGCAGCCCCTTAAAATAACAAGAGGAAAGAAGACGAGCAATTTATGTTGAAGAAGCGCGAAGCAAGTTTAAGACACAACCAGAAGAAGAAGCTTAAGGAATACATAGCAGAGAATAGTTTAAGTGAAGAAGATTTGACACCAACGCAAATTAACGAAATCATTACCGATAAGAAACCTAGCGGAAAGAAGCGCGGAGCACCCAAATACGATATGAACGAATACAAAGTGATTATACCTAATTCTTAAAAATGATGATTTAATTATTTATATTAAATCATTATTTTTTACTTATGAGCGAGAAACAGAAAATCATTAATGATGTATATTTTGATAGAGCGGGTTATGGTTCAAAACAAAGGACATTACGCGAAGCACGGGAGAAGGACAAAACTATAACAATGGCAGATATAAACGAGTTTTTTTGAAAGAATGTTGAACAAAAAAGAAAGCCAGTAGGCCAAAACAGTTTTATCGCCCCGCACTCCGCCTACGAATATCAGATGGATTTGTTTTTTTTATAAACGATTTGGATGAACAAAAGTTTAGGGTAGGTGTTTTGATGATTGATGTTTTTGATCAATTCATGTATGTAGTGCCGATAAAAAGCAAACAAGAAGGAGATGTTGCGAGTGGAATGATTGAATGTTTATATAAGATGGGTAAGAAACCTGAAATAATTTATACGGACGATGAAGGCGCATTGAACAAGGAAGCAATACAAAAGTATTTGAAGGACGAGAACATAGAACACCACAGAACGCGGGCGCACCCAAATTTAGTGAAAGAGCCATCCGCACATTTAAAGAGATGTTGTATAAGCGGGTTGAAGCGGATGAAGAAAAGGGAAAGCAAAAACATACAATGGCCAGATTATATATTAGAAATATTATTAACCTATAACAATCAAATGAAGCACTCGGCAACGGGATTTACGCCGAAAGGAGCCCGAAAACCCAGTAATCAATTCAAAGTGAAATTAAATTTAACAATGAAGGAAAAGAATAACCGTGTTTATCCTGATTTAGATGTAGGCGACGAAGTTAAGATATTTAGGAAACGAAAACCGAATGAAAAAGAAAGAGTGAGCAACTGGTCACAGAATATTTATACAATAGAAAATATTGAAAACAAAATAGGTCAAAACTATTACAGAGTTGAGGGCAATAATAGGCAGTATCTGAGATTTGAACTGCTGAAGGCTTGAGGGTAAGCAGTCTCTATTTCATTCACAATCACCGGTTGGGCACATGACTCTTCGTTGTCTCCAAAGCAGACAAGCTGACTATCTGTGTCTTTCTGCGCAGCACAAGTATGACACACTAAACTGGTGCCAAACATGCCGGGACATCACACTGCCCAGAACGTTTGTCTCCAAAGCAGACGAGCTGACCGTCTGCTCGCACTGCACAAGTATGAAATCTGCCCGCTGAGACTGCCAGAACTGGTCCCAAATCCGCTGGGACGTCACACTGCCCTGGGACGTCACACGGCCCGCCATAATCATTGTTTCCAAAGCAGACGAGCTGACCGTCTGACCGCATTGCACAAGTATGCAAACTGCCTGCTGCGACTGCCAGAACTGGTCCCAAATCTGTTGGGACGTCACACCTCCCAAAACAATTGTCTCCGAAGCAGACGAGCTGACCATCTGTTCGAATTGCACAAGTATGAAACCCGCCCGCGCCCGCTGCGACTGCCAGAACTGGTCCCAAATCCGCTGGGACGTCACACTGCCCAGAACGATAGCGTCCAAAGCAGACGAGCTGACCGTTCGACCGCATTGCACAAGTAAGAAACCCACCCGCTGAGACTGCCAGAACTGGTCCCAAATCTGCTGGGACGTCACACTGCCCATAATCATTGTCTCCAAAGCAGACGAGCTGACCATCTGTTCGCACTGCACAAGTATGAGACTCGCCCGCTGAGACTGCCAGAACTGGTCCCAAATCTGCTGGGACGTCACACTGCCAACGGCCATTGTCTCCAAAGCAGACGAGCTGACCATCTGTTCGCACTGCACAAGTATGAGACCCACCCGCTGAGACTGCCAGAACTGGTCCCAAATCTGCTGGGACGTCACACTGCCAACAACCATTGTCTCCAAAGCAGACGAGCTGACCATCTGTTCGCACTGCACAAGTATGAGACCCGCCCGCTGAGACTGCCAAAACTGGTCTCAAATCTGCTTGGACGTCACGCTGCCGATTACCATTGGCTCCAAAGCAGACGAGCTGACCATCTGCCCGCATTGCACAAGTATGCAAAAAGGCTGAGACTGCTGAAACTGGCAAACAGCGCTGCGCATGTCCGCTGAATACAGTCTTCCTCACTACACAACTCTTGGAAACTGGAACATCTCCGGAATGCGGTGAGAATGCGCAAGTCCGAGTCCGTCTGTTCATTTTGGTTGGCCAGGCGAAACGTGACTGACCCTGTGTGCGAACGAACCACGAGCCGGGACGGACCGCAAGAAAAGACTGGAATGGCGCCCTTTGTGCCCAAAAGAACAAGGCAGATGCCAGGCCAGCTTTCATGGCCATTGAGAAATGGATGCAGGAAGAAATGCCCAGTGAGGGTGCGGTTGAAGCTGAAAATGGAATGTGACAAGTAGCTCATGCTATACTGCAAGTATCGTTCTTGTCGGTTCGGCCTCATTCCTAAACCTTATTCCAATAATAGATATTATCTTTCAGATGACCATTTCCATTTTCTAGGGTTAGGGTTTTCGGGTTGATACTATCGGGTTTTCTATGGGGGTATTGGTGTATGGGTTTGAGGTTGGGATTTTTCTATGTGGTGGTGTATGGTTTCTTCTAATGGTTCTATTATGTGGGCATTGGGGCATAGGTTGTTATGGTTTTGGGTCTTCAGGTGGGTCTTTCCTAGGGTTCTACCTATGGATGTTGGGTTGGGTTAGGGTTGAGGTATAGGTTGTTATGGTTTGGGTGCTAGGGGGTGGTGCATGGTTAGAAAATGGAAATGGTATATGCTAACTAGAGGTGGGGTTTTTCGGCTTAGGGTTGAAGAGTCAAGAGGCTCTTACAGAGCTTCGGGTTTAGGATTTAGGGTTCAGGGTTTAGGGGGGGTTGAAGGGTCTAGTGCTTTTGGAAGGAGGGTTTAGGCTTCAGGGCTTAGGGTTGAGGGCTTCAGCAACCTGCTTTTTTGAAGGGCTTACGGTTGGTGAAACAGGGATCCTAGAACCGCACCCAAGAAAAGGAACTGTGCATACCAGTGGGCCTGGAGCAGCATGTTTTATGGATTTAGGGGCTCCCTGGCTTTGCTTTAGGGTTCAGGGTTCAGGGTTCAGGGTTCAGGGTTTAGGGTTTAGGGTTTAGGGTTTAGGGTTTAGAGGTTTCTAAGACTCTAGACTCTAGATTGTGGGGCAGAGCCCTGAACCGCAAAGTTTGACCCAAATCAACAACCAAACCCGAAAAGCCCGAAAAGCCCGAAAAGCCCGAAAAACCCTAAACCCTAAACCCTAAACCCTAAACCCTAAACCCTAAACCCTAAACCCTAAACCCGAAACCAAAGCCCGAATGCCCCCGATTCAACCCCAAGTCGGGCTAAGACTGCGGCGCCACGTCCAGGACAATGGCATCGTTGTAGACCTGGGTTGGCTTAAGTAAGCCCTTTAAGCAGTACTTATATGTAGGGATAGAAAAACCCAAATAAGGAAGAACAAAATGTATATGTATAAATACATATAAATATAAATATACATACAAATATAAATATACATACAAATATAAATATAGATATAGATATACATGTGTATATATATATATATATAAAGTATATATATATATACACATACATATACACATACACATACACATACACATACATATACACATACATATACATATACATATATACATATATATATATATATAAATGGGGTCCAATCATAGACCCAAACAAGGAAACATATAAATAAAAAAAACACTCCCAAGAGCCAACCTAGAGACCCTGCCGATGCCCTGCTCGATGGTGAGCTCGATGCCCCCGAAGATGCAGAGGCAGTGGTCATCCTGACCAGGGCTTGGGGTTTAGGGTTTAGGGTTTAGGGTTTAGAGTTAAGGGTTTAGGGTTTAGGTCTTGCATGCTCTGGGTTTTGGGGCTTTTTAGTGGGCTTTCGAGGGTGCATCATTCGACCGGAGCCCGAAACCCGAAACCCGAAACCCGAAACCCGAAACCCGAAACCCTAAACCCTAGCCCTAAACCCTAAACCCTTCCAAACGGCCTGCACGGCACACGCGGAATGACCTTGCCGCTGTCGAGGCTGGGGCCCAGTGCAGGGAGGGCATCGCCACTTCCCCTGGCGCGTCCGCGTTTAGGGTTTAGGGTTTAGGGTTTAGGGTCTAGGGTCTAGGGTTTAGGGTTTTAGAGTTTAGGGTTTAGGGTTTAGGGTTAGGGCTTAGGGCTTAGGGTTTAGGGTTTAGGGTCTAGGGTCTAGGGTTTGGGGTTTTAGAGTTTAGGGTTTAGGGTTTAGGGTTAGGGCTTAGGGTTTAGGGTTTAGGGTCTAGGGTCTGGGGTTTAGGGTTTTCGAGTTTAGGGTTTAGGGTTTAGGGTTAGGGCTTAGGGTTTAGGGTTTAGGGTTTAGGGTCTAGGGTTTAGGGTTTAGGGCTTTAGAGTTTAGGGTTTAGGGTTTAAGGTTTAGGGTTAGGGCTTAGGGCTTAGGGCTTAGGGTTTAGGGTTTAGGGTTTAGGGTTTAGGGTTTAGGGTTTAGGGTTTTAGAGTTTAGGGTTTAGGGTTTAGGGTTACGGTTTAAGGTTTAGGGTTCGGGGTTTAGGGTTTAGGGTTTAGGGATCTGTGCCCTACACCCGACATCCTCGAGCCTATGCTCACCTCTACACCTGAACAAAGTGAACGTGTTCAGCTTCCCTTGGGTGGTTGCTTCAAACCCCAGGCCCTGTTGACTCTAAAACGTTCCGAAATTCAAAAAAAGCCCTAAACCCTAAACCCTAAACCCTAATACCACAGAGATTCTTGAGGAGACCTAAACCCTAAACCCTAAACCCTAAACCCTAAACCCTAAACCCTAAGCCCTAAGCCCTAAACCCCATAGGCACCTGGACGAAGTCGTACACCATGAGAATGGGCAGCTGATCGAAACAAGGTCCACACCCGCCAAACACGAGCATGCTGTTCCCCACCTCACATCCACAGGCGCTTGGGGAAAGGGAGTTCGGGTTTAGGGTTTAGGGTTTAGGGTTTAGGGTTTAGGGTTTAGGGTTTAGGGTTTAGGGCTTAGAGCTTAGGGTTTAGGGTTTAGGGTTTAGGGTTTAGGGTTTAGGGCTTAGAGCTTAGGGTTTAGGGTTTAGGGTTTAGGGTTGAATTCCCCTACTTGGAAGCTCTACGCTTGAGTTAGTAAGTAGGGTTAGTAAGATGGCTCATAGCTTATGGGGATTCTTATGGGGTTTCTAGGGGTTACTACGTAGACTTACAAAGTCATCAAAGGAGCTTTTAAGTGTAGCATCGAGCTTAGCACTATCTAAACATTCACTTCCTCTCAGCTTGGAAGGATGCTACATAACAATAACGCAGAGGCAGCAAGCCTCGCTCGACTTGTCCAGGTTCTTCTGTGAGCTGTAACCCCGTAAACCCTAAACCCTAAACCCTAAACCCTAAGCCTCCAGCCCGAAACCCTACACCCTAAACCCTAAACCCTAAGCCCTAGACCCGCCTCCTAAACTTCTTGTGAACCTCGAAGGCGGTCCCCTCTCCCCCTCCCCTTCCCTAAGGCTAACTAAGCTTCACTGCCGGGCAACTGGGGGCGGGAGTGGGAGCACTTGGGGCCTTAACACCCTAAACCCAGAACCCGAAACCCTAAACTCCAAACCCTAAACCCGAATCCCTAAACCCTAAATGGTCGGGGGAGCCCCAGCTCCCTCTCAAGAACGCTGAGTCCGGTGCCACCGTAGCCGTGTGGCAATAGCAGGACTGTGGCCTGGGTGGGGTTTAGGGTTGAGGGTTGAGGGTTTAGGGTTTAGGGTTTAGGGTTTAGGGTCTTGGCATCTCTGGAGTGACTGCTGGAGGGGTTTCGGGCCTTAGGGCTCGGAGTTTCAAGGCGCTGACGCTATCAGATACATGTTGTGGTCAAACCCTAGACCCTAAACCCGAAACCCTAAACCCTAAACCCTAAAACACGGTGAAGGAACACAAACTTAGAGAACTGGCTAGTGGTGCCTACGTGTAGCCGGCTTGCGGAAACTAAGTCTAAGTCTAAAGCCTGCTCTACGTAACCCCTAAGGCCCTAAGGTCCCTTATAAGGGTCACTCCATTCGTTCCTTCCTAATCAGACCCTGCCGAAACCAGTGACAGAAGCTCATCCCTACTAAACCCAGTAGTTAAGAGACAAACACATCCAAAGGTCCACCCAGCCAAGCCACATGGAGATGTTTTGGGTTTAGGGCTTTGGGGGCTTAGGGCGCTTAGGGGGCTTGTAGGGCTTGTAAGTCTTATAGAGCTTATAGTTCTTAGGCTTCCCAAAACCCAAAACCCAAAACCCAAAACCCAAAACCCAAAACCTAAACCCTAAACCCTACACCCTAAACCCTAAACCCTAAACCCCAAACCCCAAACCCTAAACCCTAAACCTTAATCCTTACACCCTCAACTGAGGCGGCTGGCGGTTTCGCACCCGCCCCAAAGAGCTGACGAAGCTCCATGCCTGGGTCGCCACGGAGGGGTTGGGTTTAGGGTTTAGGGTTTAAGGTTCAGGTTTCAGTTCAGGGTTTAGGGTTTAGGGTTTAGGGTTTAGAGTTTAGGGTTTAGGGCTTAGGGTTTAGGGTTTAGGGCTCGCAGTGCTAGCCCAATGCTTCCCGCACTTGTACCGAACCTCAAAGTTCTAACCTGAAGTCCTTAGAGTAGTTGCATGGCCCTTCGATACATATATATATATATATACACTCTATATACAAGGGAAGCCTTTAAAGAAGGTAAGGGGGCCATATCAAGGGGCCATGTAACTACCCTTGGAACCTGAAGTCCTCAAATCCTTAACCTTAGCACTTGGGGGGGGTTTAGGGTTTAGGGTTTAGGGTTTAGGGTTTAGGGTTTAGGGTTTAGGGTTTCGGGTTCAGGGTTTAGGGGAGTGGGGGTTTAGGGTAAGGGGGGCTGGGGGGCAGGAATCGACAGGTTTAGGGTTTAGGGTTTAGGGTTTAGGGTTTAGGGTTTAGGGTTTAGGGTTTAGGGTTTAGGGTTGTACCATGGGCCCTCAGGACGTTCCCTTACCCTTGCTTATAGGGATCCGAGGCATGGGCCCTCATTATGTCTGGTGTATATAGAACCCTAGATTTAAGTGTTAGGGGGTTCAGGGTTTAGGGCCTCAGGTCCCGGCAATCAACACTCCGGCCCTAAACCCTAAACCCTAAACCTCAAACCCTTAACCCTAAACCCCAAACCCTAAACCCTGCGGCTTCTCTGAGAGGACGGCTGTCCAGATCCAAGACGTGAAACTCATCGGAGCCCCAGGCCTTCACCCACGCATGGTTTCTCTTAGGGGCTGCGGGAATTTTAGGGTTTAGGGTTTAGGGTTTAGGGTTCAGGGGTGCTATTGGGTCCTTCAGGGGGAGGGCGGTCTGAGAGGGGAGCCGACCCCCCTCTTTTTAGAATACTCTCCTGCACCTCACTCTTGAAGGCTCCTGAGGTCCCTGAGGTTGCCTTGGGTTTAGGGTTTAGGGTTCAGGGTTCAGGGTTTAGGGTTGAGGGTTTGGGGTTTGGGTTTAGGGTTTAGGGATTTAAAGTTTAGGGTTCCTCCCTAACCCCTAAATCCCTAAACCCCTGAACCATAAAACCCCTAAAACCTCTAGGCCGCTAAGCCCCTCAACCCCTTAACCCCTAAAACCCCAACCCCTAAACCCTAAAACCCCTGCACCCCTAAACTAAACCCTTCAAGCCTAAAACCCCTAAGCCACTAAATCCCCTAAAACATCCTAAAACCCCTGAAACCCCTACAAAGCCCCTGAACACCTAACACCCCTACAACCCCTAAATCCCTAAAACACCGAAAAGCCCCTAATAGCCTCAAGAAGCCCTTACGCAGCACCCGGCCTCTGACAGCCCGTAGGCCCCGCGCGCGTCGCCCTGCAAATCTTTTCCGCAAAGTTCAGATCACCCGGGGTTTAGGGTTAAGGGTTTATAGGGTTTAGGGTTTAGGGTTTAGGGTTTGGGGTTTCCTTGGTCCCCTGCATAATCCTTACAGGGCTTTAGGGTTTAGGAGATTAGGGGTTTTGGTGTTTACAATGGTAGGTTTGAGGGGCCACAGATTTTTGTTTATAGCTTTATAAGGGTTAATTAGAGGACTAACGGTAATCATTATGTTCAAGCCTACCCCCCCTGTTGGGGGTTTAGGGTTTAGGAGATGAAGGAATTAGAGGTTTAGGGGATAAGGGGTTTCGGGGTGTCATGTTCAGAGTGTATTGTTGATTCTGGGGGTTCACAATACGCCGAAAGGCATCAAAGCGAAATCGTTCGCACCCTCATACGCCCTTCTACTGTGGATCGACGCCCGCCCGCTGGCACTGTCAAGTAAGTGCTGAATCCTATGTGGCCTCTAAGATGAAATTCCCCGATGGGGTACCCTATTAACGCCGAAATCTCTGAAAACATGGGCCCTAAACCCTAAACCCCAAACCCTAAACCCTGAACCCTTTTTCCTAAAACCTACACCTGCTAGAACAGGACCCAAAGTTCGGGGAGGAATTTAAACCCTTAACCCCAAAACCTATGGGCGTCTGGGCTGCTCAGGGATCTTTCTGAAGCCCTCGGGGCCACTAAAGGTTGACATTAGGGCTTAGGGTTAGGGTTTAGGGTTTAGGGTTTAGGGTTTAGGGTTTAGGGTTTAGGGTTTAGGGTTTAGGGTTTAGGGTTTAGGGTTTAGGGTTTAGGGTTTAGGGTTTAGGTTAGGGTTTAGGGTTTAGGGTTTAGGGTTTAGGGTTTAGGGTTTAGGGTTTAGGGTTTAGGGTTTAGGGTTTAGGGTTTAGGGTTTAGGGTTTAGGGTTTAGGGTTTAGGGTTTAGGGTTTAGGGTTTAGGGTTTAGGGTTTGGGGCTTCGGGTTTAGGGTTTAGGGTCTAGGGCTTCGGGTTTAGGGTTTAGGGTTTAGGCTTAGGGTTTAGGCTGTAGGGGCTCGAGTTTGGGGTTTAGGGTTTAGGGGCTTCACAGCTGTCATTTGCTCTTGGGTCGCCGACGGCTCCCAGCGCCTTCCCTAAACCCTAGCACCCGCAACTTGATGTGGACTATATGATGCTTGGTAGGCCCGTAACCACATGAAAATAAGGGTACCCTTTTTGGGGTTGGTCACAGTAGAAGGGAACCTTGGACAGGGCACCACTGGGCTACCCAAGGATTGATGCAGCCACGAAGCAACTAGGCCTCCCAAGCCGTAACACCCAATTACACCTAACCCTAAACCCTAAACCCTAAACCCTAAACCCTAAACCCTAAACCCTAAACCCTAAACCCTAAACCCTAAACCCTAAACCCTAAACCCTAAACCCTAAACCCTAAACCCTAAACCCTAAACCCCAAGCAAGAACCATCGCAAACTCTGAGTTTCACTACCTACCTCTTAGGCAATCTCTTGCATTCAGGGTTCACGAAACCCTCAACCCTAGACCCCAAGCCGTAACACCCAATTACACCTAACCCTAAACCCTAAACCCTAAACCCTAAACCCTAAACCCTAAAGCCTAAACCCTAAACCCTAAACCCTAAACCCTAAACCCTAAACCCTGACCTCCGTAACGGTTCCCACGTGCGCCTGTCCAAGCGGCTCGCCTCCGTCGGAGAAGCCTCACCCGGCGGGGAATGTTGCAGGGCTTATAGGGTTTGTTAGGGTTTAGGGTTTAGGGTTTAGGGTTTAGGGTTTAGGGTTTAGGGTTTAGGGTTTAGGGTTTAGGGTTTAGGGTTTAGGGTTTAGGGTTTGGGGTTTAGGGCTGAGGGCTGAGGGCTTAGGGTTACAGGGTTAATGGACGTTCATGGGTTTACGGTGGAAAGGGCTTGGGGTTTGTGGGCTTTCTGTGTAGGCTTTAGAGGCTACATGCAGGGTTTTTAGGGTTTCGAATTGGGGTTGAGAACTAGGGTTTGTATGGAAACCTAAACCCTAAATCCGTAAACTCTAAGGTTTGAAGAGGTCTTATAGGTCTTATAGGGTGTACAGGGCTTAGCATAAGGGTTGGGATGTTCCCCCTTATCCTAGCAATCCTTAATCGGGATTATAGTACCCCCCCCCTTTATAATCCCCATTAAGGACTGTTAGTATAAGGGGGAACATCCCAACAGAAGTGTTTCAAAGCTTGGGCTGGCTGCACGTTGGGTTCATGTAGGGTGGTTGTCAAAATGATGGTCCCTTTTTGGATCCCAGCTATAACATGGCACCTGTTATTGAGGGTACCCCAAAAGGGATTATGATTTTGACAACCAACCAGGTTTTAGGGTGACTGCGGCCTGTCGCCTCGCCTGGCCTTCGAAAGTCTTGGAGGTTGAGCCTTCAAGTGCTTGGCCCTGTAAACCAGAAAAATATTCCCCAGACCTAAGAGTAACCTAGGAAAAAAAGGGTGCCCTTTTTGGGGGGGGGTTTAAGGGGGCTTGCAATGGAATCGAAATGCCCCCCAGAAAGGGGAATAAGGGCCTACAACGAGTGCAAGTGAATCTTCAAGTCATACCAGGTTGGCCCTGTAAACTTAAACCCGAAACCCTAAACCCGAAACCCTAAACCCTAAACCCTGAACCGGAATAAGATCCTCTTCTATAACCCAGCACTCCCGAAGGCCGACCTCGCCTATGCAGTGAGGAAGGCAGGTCAACTTTCCTCCTTACAAACCCTGACGCATCCTGATTTAGGAGTTAGGGGTTTCGGGGTTTCGGGGTTTAGGGGTTTAGGGGGTTAGGGGCTTAGGGTTTAGGCATGAATCAGGGGAGCTAAAGGAGGGACCCTTATAAGGGACCCTCGGGGTTCTTTGTGGCTTCTTTAGGGGCTACGAGTACTTAGTTTTCAGTTTTTCTTCTAGGGACTATATAAGGGTTATGTAAGGTATATAGGGGAATGAGATGAAGGGCGCCTTAGCTGATGCCCATACCGCATTCCCCTAAACCCTAAAGCCCTGCGTTGCTTGAGGGTTGGCAAATGCGTAGGCAAAATCTGAAGCACGCTGACTGGCACCTTCCGTCTCCAAGCGGGGCAGCACGCTCCTAAGTCCCCGCAAGCCCTGAAAAGCGAAACTTTGAACCCTGAACCGTGTTCAGGGTTTAGGGTTTAAGGCTTAGGGTAATTAGGGTAATTAGGGTAATTAGGGTAATTAGGGAAATTGGGTAATTGGGGTAATTAGGGTAATTAGGGTAATTAGGGTAATTAGGGTAATTAGGGTAATTAGGGTAATTAGGGTAATTAGGGTTTAGGGTTCTGAGCCGCCTCCGAAGAGGTAGAGCTTTGAGTTGTGTGGAACCATGGTGTGCCAGATGCCAGCCTGACCGGTCGGTTTTTCGACAGCCTTGTAAGGGTTACCACAGGGGTCGGAAAAATCACTAAAACCCTAAACCCTAAACCCTAAACCCTAAACCCTAAACCCTAAACCCTAAACCCAAATCCCTCAGGGCCCCGGCATAATTAATGATACTGTGGTCAACCCCAAAACCCTATTGAAATGATTCAGGCCCCTGTGCTACAAGTAGGTTCTAGGGCTGTGTCGCAGTCTACGTGTCCTTTTTTCGGTGCCCATGTTTTACTACTTAGTCGGGGGTCCATGACATAGAGAACTTCATCATCATCATCATCATTATTATTATTATTACCATCATCATCATCGACTGCACTGAGCCCGAAGTCAGAGAAATCGACATATAAACCCTAAGCCCCTTAAGCCCAAAACCCCTTAAGCCCTAAACCCAGCCCTACAACCCGGCAAATCAACCCTCAACCCCCGACCCTAACCCTAAACCCTCAACACCAAACGGGACCATCTAGGGTGTTTAACGTTAAAAAACGCCCTAAATGCAGAGAACTGACCATCTGGGCGACATCTCCGAAGCAGCTTGCCTCACGATCCAGCTGTCGCACCTGCCCCAGGTGGGGGCTTGGGTTTTTTTCGGGTTTAGGGCTTAGGGCTTAGGGTTTAGGGTTTAGGGTTTAGGGTTAGGGTTTTGTAGGGCTTTATAGGGGTTTTCAGGTTTAGGGCTGTAGGGGTTTTAGGGTTTTGGAGCTTTAGGGGGGTTAGGGTTTAGGGCTTTAAGCGTTGGGGACAACAACAATGGGTTTTGGGGGCCCTCTAGACACTAAATGTTTATGGCCTTATAAGAATTACACAGGGGTTGGGGGGGCCCTGTAGACATGACATTTTTTATGGCCTTATAAGAATTATGCTGGAGACTACGGGTAGTACAAACTCAAAACTCACGTCCAAACCTAGCCCTGTGAGGATAGGGTTTAGGGTTTAGGGTTAGGGTTTAGGGTTTAGGGTTTAGGGTTTAGGGTTTAGGGTTTAGGGTTTAGGGTTTAGGGTTTAGGGTTTAGGGTTTAGGGTTTAGGGTTTAGGGTTTAGGGTTTAGGGCTAAGAAAAGGTTGCAGCACCAACGTGTAAGCGAAGCAACTCGCAGCTCTGCATCCCGAAACTACAAGACCCCCTAAACCCTAAACCCTAAACCCTAAACCCTAAACCCTAAACCCTAAACCCTAAACCCTAAACCCTAAACCCTAAACCCCACATGGGCTTAGGGCCCGCTCCCGACAGTGCTTCACATCACGCTTTCTTCGTTCTTATTCGGCTTGCGAGCTTAAATGTCGTGACTGTCTCCTTAGTAGGTAGCTAGCAGTTGACGACGCAGTTCGTCGTCTGGGGTGAAACTGTGTTTCTTGAGGCCGTTGGCGACGTGCTGGTCGCGATAGCTTCCCTTCTGGGAGTCGCGAGACTTCTTTGGTCTCTCAGATTCTGCCAGGTCAAGAGCTAATACAGGGGCCTGAATAATGAGAATAGGGTTTTGGGGGCTATGGTATATGTATAAAGGGACCCTAAGGGGATAGAATTAGTAATTATTCCGACCCCTACATATTTTTGTGACTGAGCTTTTGCTCGCTTGAACATAGCCAGGAGCATGCACAGCTTGGCCAGCAAGGTGTGACCTCACCGCCGTGCTACGTCACCTCGCAGCCGCTCCACCACATTCAGGAAGCCAAGGACGAGGCGTGCCACGGGGGTCCGCAGCACTTCCTCAGCTTGCCCTACCAGGTCATCTGGCAACGCTGCCAGGTGCAGCCTCCGCGCCACCCAGTCGCTGAAATGCACACAGTTGCGCTGCGCCAGGTCATAGTGGCCGGTCCACTCGTCGTCGTGACTTTCCAGGTACCTGAGCATAGTTACGTGAGGCAGTGGGGTGGTTCCCAGCAGCCTCTTCTCGTCCGGGGTACGAAATGGAGTTAGTCCAGGAACCGAGATGAAGATTTGGTTGTCATACCAAATCTCGCAGCAGGTGTTTGGCCATTCTACAACGATGCTGGTGTGCCATACGGCCTGGAATTTCTTGCCGAGGAAGATGCGGCCAATGCTCCGCCCGCCAAAAAGATCATACATATATAGATAGACTTTGGCGCCAGGCATCTGGGTAGGCTGCGAGGGCTGAGAGCGCGGCCCACATGTGTCCAGGCTGTGGGGCTGATCCGGCTGCTGTACGACATCTGCGAGAGGTGGTGCCACATTGGGTTCCACCTGCGAAGGCGCATCGGCCTTTTCCTCTGCTCGGTCTGCTGCTTCCTGATTGAAAAAGTGCATCGCTTCCTCGCATGTCCGCTCGTGGCGCTTCAGTGCGACACCCAGGCCGCGAAGAAAAAACACGCCGACGTTGCGATTGCAATATCGGCAGATGCAGCGCTGGCAGAGAGCCATGAACTTGACGCAGGTGTTGAACAGAATTTCACGCGTCTCTGCTTTGATCCCAGCAGCAACTACAGAAGAGGCCTCTCCTGCGACGAAGGCTGCGGCCACGTGGCTGCGGGGGGTCAGCTGCGACAAAAGACATACATGATTACTGGTATGGTCTCCCCAACCTTCATCCTCGCAAGGCCATATGAGCGGCCAAATCTTGTGGAACTGGCAGGAATCTAGGGGGTCGTCTTCAGCGTCGATATACCGTGCACCAATTCCCTCGTTGCCCAGGAGGTTCGGGGAAGGTCGTGGGCCATGAACTGAGAAGCCCTAAACCCTAAACCCTAAACCCCTTAACCCCTTAAACCCTAAACCCTAAACCATACACTCCAAGCGAGCGAAGAGATGGCGACATACCCACCCGCCCAGATTTGTTTATCCTTATTGAGTTTAAGTACCCTTAGAACTGCAAAATGTTACCTCACGATGACAAAGATTGGAAGTGATTTTCTTCTTCCATTCTCATGCCATTAGTCTTCCTACTTTTTGCGCGTCTTGCAGGCTCTAAACCCTAAACCCTAAACCCTAAACCCTAAACCCTAAACCCTAAACCCTAAACCGGCTCCAGTGCCCTGTCCGACGAAATTGCGCGCCGTGCCGACGGAAATATGCGTCTTGCCGACGGGAAGCTTGGGCTAAGTCCGGAAAACCCTAAACCCTGAACCCTGATTCCCAAAAGATCTAAACTCTAAGCCCCAAACCCTGACCCCGAATTCCGAACCCACCCAAATTCCTAAACCCTAAGCCCCTACACTCTAAACCCCCAAAGCCTCGTCACTCAAACTCATGCCCTTCTTCTGCTTCCCGCGCCGCTTTTTGGCCTTGTCCTGAAGACGCCAGGATGCATTAGGTTTTAGGGTTCAGGGTTTAGCGTTGGAGTTTAGGGTTTAGGGCTACTACCCCCCTCTATACCCTCTATACTCTCCCCCAGGATGCATGCCAACTTCCCAAGTCTAGGGTTGGGATGTTCGCCCTTATACTAACAATCCTGAAAAGGGATTATAGTTCCCCCCCTATTATGATCCCGATTAAGGACCGTTAGTATAAGGGGGAACATCCGATATACACCTATATATATATATATATACATGGAAAAAACTCTCTGTATATATATATATATAGAGAGAGATAGAGATATCAAGATAGATCCGTATACATATAGATACGGCCCAGATAAAGATATAGATTGTATAGATATAAAATTGAATATTAAGAAGAGAGAGACTTTAGCGATATTCTGGGGCCTGTGCCTTAAGGACCATCAAGTTGCACGAGAGGGTACTCTGATTGTCTTTATGTGTCACTTCTGTGTGTGTGTGTCTCTGCGTGTATGTTTGCGCTTTTCTACCTGTTACGCTCCCATGAAGATGTGTCTCGTGAACTCGCACTCAAGTAGCGCCCGTAAACCATAAACCCTAAACCCTCCTAACCCTAAAGCCTAAACCCCAAACCCCAAGCTCCGTAGCCCAAACGTCCAACAGCCCCAAACTGCAAACCCCAACGCCGAAGTTGCTGTGCCAAACCCCCTGGGCCCCAGAACACTCCGACCCCTCCCCTCCCCCTCCCCCCACCCTCCCCACACCCACGCCCTACCCTGTACCCCGAAAGTCTAAACCCCAAGAGCCCCAGTCCCCAAACCGTAAACCCTAAACCCTAAACCCTAAACCCCCAAAATTACCCTCAAGAAGCTTGGGGTCTGGGCCCGGCTGACACATTGGATCTTTCCAACGTCTGACCAAGCCATATGGCTTCGACTCGAGCGTGCCTGATATGCGGGGGAGGGGGGAAACCCGAAACCTTAAACCCTGGACCCTATGTAATTTTGGGGTTTAGGGTTTAAAGGTTTAGGGTTTAGGGTTTAGGGCTTAGGGCTTAGGGTTTAGGGTTTAAGGCGCTTAGCGTTTGCGTGCAGCAAGTTATGGGTTTCGGGGGCATATTCAATTCATGACGAGGAAATCAATTCGGGCACCTGGTGTTCAAGGGACGTTCTTTAGGGTTTAGGGTTTAGGGTTTAGGGTTTAGCGTTTGGGTTTAGGGTTTAGGGTTTGGGGTTTAGGGTTTGGGGTTTAGGGTTTAGCGCTTAGGGTTCAGGATTTAGGGTTCCGTGTATTGCTTCCCACACTGCGATTGAGGACTTCAGGGTGTATCATAGACCACAGGAGAACTACAGCCACAGCTTGCGGCTTAGGGCTCAGGGCTTACATCTAGGTTGCCCAGTAACCTAGGATGAAAGAGGGTGCCCTTTTTTGCTTCAAGGGGTTTATAAGGGAACCTAAACCGACCAAAAAGGGAATAAGGGTATCCTAGGCATGGTCCAGAAACCGGGCAGTTGAGGGTTTGGAGCTTTTAGTGTTTTAGGGCTCCGGGAAGACCGAAAGTCCCGTCCTCTCTCAACCCAGAACCACTGGAGATGCCAGACTGATACCTTGGGTTTAGGGCTTAGGGTTTAGGGTTTAGGGATTAGGGCTTTGGGCCCGCGAACGGCCTTCAGCAGAATATCCGGCGAGTAGTATACGTGCAACAAGACTGCTTGTCCAGCTGTTCGTGAGTTGGTACAGTATCCAAGATGGGTCTGAAGCCCAGTAGTACTACTCAATTTCCTAAATGGTAGCTCTAAGCGATAAAACTGTAGGTACGTAGGACTTAAGGTAAGAGCAAGACCTTAACCCTAAACCCTACAGTAAACCCTAAACCCTGAACCCTGAAACCCTAAACCTTAAACCCTAAACCCCAAACCCTAAACCCCAAACCCTAAACCCCAAAACCCCAAACCCTAAACCCCAAACCCGAAAACCCTACACCCTAACCCTAAACCCCAAACCCTATAAACCTTAAACCCTAACCCTAAACCCCAAACCCTAAACCCCAAACCCCAAACCCTAAACCCTAAACCCCAAACCCCCCAAAGGCACCTCGGACCGCTGGCTCTCTTCAGCCTGCCGCGGGGCAAAGAGCCCCCCCCCCCTAAACACCCGGTGTAGGGTGTAGGGTTTAGGGTTTAGGGTTTAGGGCTTTGGGCCCAACTCAGTTTTTTGTTGAACCGCAAGATCTCCCAAAACAAAAGGCCCCCAAGCAGCCCAAATCGCGCTAAAGCCTAAGCCCTCAACCCTACCGGAAGAGGGCCTAGGCCAGGAGGGCTTCGGGCTTCGGATTTCGGAATTCGGATTTCAGGTTGCGGGTTTAGGGTTTGGGGTTTCATGTCAACACCTGGTCCGGGTCTGGGGACTCGCGTTTGAGTCTTGCACGCTTCGCGTCAGCACGGTCGTGTTTGCAATATTTGGCTACCAACCCTACTCCGCCAAAACTTCCTAGGGCTTACGATTGTCCGATTCCCCCAGTCTTAACCCTAAACCCTAACTCCTAAACCCCGTAAGGTTTGTGTTCAGGGTGTTCCTACATATGGGAAGTTCGGGTTCGCGTCTTGGGCAAAGTTTGGGGGACCCTCTGTTTTCGGGGATCTCATAAAAATGGAGGTGCATAGACGAGCCCCAGAACCAAAAAACAACATCCACTGCCTGCACGACTTCCAGCAACTTGGAAACCTCAGTGGCCGAAGTGCGCAGGCAAGCGCTGCAGGTGAATTCTCTTCAAGTGGCTTTTGGGGTTTTGGGTTTCTTGGGGTGCTGGGGGCTTTGATTTTTGGGTTTTGGGGAGATTTTGGTTTTTGGGGTTCTCAAAACAAGTTGGATGTCGGGGGTTGGGGCTTGAGTGCTACAGTCTTGCACGGCACGACGCAACAAGGCGGATCATGTGCCACGGAGAGCTTCTGAATTCGTCGTCGAAAGAAACATGAGCCAAGCCGTCGAGCCCTACAAACCCAACACCCTACACTACTAATTGCTCAAGAACCCCCCCAAAAAACAAACCATGTTCTTCCTTATTCTTCCTTATTCAGGGTAATTTAGGGAGTATTGTTTTTTTTTTTTTTCTTCTTTTGGGGTTCTGAAGCAAATAGTAGTAAACCCTCAACCCAAAGCCCTTCACATTACGAGATGTAGGGCTTAGGGCCTATGGGTTCATCAGCGGCCAAAAAGGCAAACCTGGAACTCCCGTAAAACCTGAACCGCAAATGCTGCATCCCGCCCTATATTCCTAAACCCTGAACCCGAAACGCCGAACGGCACGCTTGATGACTTGTACTTGGAGGTTCATGGTACTTATTCACCAATATAACTGTACTTATAACCCACTTGTGAGCCCCTTAAGTGCCCTAATCTGGTTATAATTGGGTAAGTACAGTTATTATTGGGTTAATCAGTACCATGAACCTCCAAGTAAGCCCTTTAAGGTGCAGTTCAAGGCTCAAGATTCATCGTTCAGGACTTTGGGCTCAGGGCTTACTGGGTTGAAGGTTTATGGCTAAGCCCAGTAGCCATAGTGCCATCTTGTGGTAAGGGCACCCTTTCTTGGGTTAGTTACTTTAAAAGTGAACCCAAGACCCAAAAAAAGGGTAAAGGGTACCACTGGGCTGCAACCGAGACAATCCAAAAAGTTCAGACTCAGGCTGTCAGTCTTGGCGCGCCGGGCCGCAAGCACATGGCCCACCCAGAATCTGAAACAGGACCCATTCGGGCCGTAACCCTTTAACTACCCTGGACACCCTAAACCCTCGAATTAAACCCTAAACCCTACACCCGAGTATCTACCATGTCCGAGCACCTGGCGTGTTGGTTCGTGGGCTCAAGCTCGAGGCAATTTTGAAGGCAGCGCGCCGCCTCTAAGGCCAGCTGTGGGTTAGGGTGATAGGGGTTTAGGGTTTAGGGTTTAGGGTTTATAGGGTCTAGGGTTTAGGGTTTAGTTTAGGGTGTTGGGGCGTTGGGGCGTTAGGGCGTTGGGGCGTCAAGGCGTTAGGCCGCTACAGTCGGACGTTGGGCCGTTGGGGTGCTTGGGGTTAAGGGAAGGCTTTAGAGCAATGTGAGGGTCAAGGATTTCGAAAATAGCGTGAGGGCTTGAGCTTTGTACCCTCCAGAACGATCCAACATCCGGCGCCCTGCCGCCCTGCCCAGGCTTGGTAGCAGGATCTACAGGATTCATACGGCTTGTACCCTAAACCCTGAACCATAAGGTTTGGGGCTTGTAGGGCTCGAGATTCGCAAGGCTTCAGGCTTAGGACCTGTGAGGCTTAGGGCTCAGGCCTTAGGCTTTCAGATTTTCACCCTACATCCAAAACCCCAAGCCGCAATCGCCAAACCCTGGTAAAGCCTAAACCCAGAAACCCCTGAGATCTCGGATCACCTTACCCATAAGCCACTTTCCAGCTTCAGGTGAGCAGTGGCCGTCCCCCCCCGCTCCCCCAAAAACACCAGAGAGAGGCTTATGGTCCAGGGTCTAGGGTTTAGGGCGGCAGGCTTTGAACTCAAAGCCCGAAAGCCTGAACAAGAATCCCAGAAACCCCTAATGTGGGGCTTGATGGGCTTACCCGAAGTCCCTACCTAGACCCTAAACCCTAAACCCTAAACCCTAAAACCCTAAACCCCAAACCCCAAACCCCAAACCCGAAACCCTAAACCCTAAACCCACCTACTCCAGGTGACAGCCCGAAAGGGCCTCCCAGAGGTTCCGGAGGTAGATGTGTGCGGCAGCCAGCCTGTGTCGGGACTTCCGATGCTTTTGTGCTGGGGTTTTGGGTGTAGGCTTTCGCATTTCTAGGTTTAGGGCCTAGTTTAGGGTTTAGGGTTTAGGGTTTAGGGTTTAGGGTTTAGGGCCAGCCTTTAGGGTCACTTGGGACGCTTAAGACGCTTGAGACACGGGGGACACTTGGAACTCTTGACGCTTAGGGCCATAGTGACAGGAACTCTTGACACTTAGACAGGGTTTAGGGTTTAGGGTTTAGGGTTTAGGGTTTAGGGTTTAGGGTTTAGGGTTTAGGGTTTAGGGTTTAGGGTTTAGGGTTTAGGGGCACAGTGGCAGACCGGGCAACCAGAGGCGAGAGGTTTAGTGTTTGGGCTCCCTTCGCACGAGCGTGCACAGGCCGCAGCCCTCCAAGAGGCCCTGACCCCTTAGGGTTTAGGGTTTAGGGTTTAGGGTTTAGGGTTTAGGGTTTAGGGTTTAGGGTTTAGGGTTTAGGGTTTAAAACCCGAAGACCTGGGCAAGCTAGAAGCCCAACCTTGACACCTGAAAGCCCGAAGCGAGCCCCCCAGGCCCTAAACCAAAGCCTGCAAGGCCACCATAAACCCTAAACCCTAAGACCTGAGGGTGGAAAAGAATCGTGGAATGCACGAGCCTGTGCAGCGCCTTCACGGTCAGATGCCTGGATACTTGTTTCGGGTTTAGGGCTTAGGCGTTACGTGTGTTTAGGGTTTAGAGTTTCAGGTTAGGGTTCAGAGTTTGTGCCGTTCCTTTAAGCCGTGGTCCCTTGCTGGGCCTCTGCTATACTACATCCCCTTAACTTTAGGCCAGCCTTCAAGTACAGAACTGACCACCTGCGTCCGTACTACTACCACAAGCCCTAGAACTAATCCCTAAACCCTAGGCTCTAAGCCCTAAGCCCTAGAAATAAACCTTGTAGCCATCAAACGATGGCCACGAGACATTGAAGCCCAAGCCCTCAGATGATCCCTCCACACAAGCCACATTCATGTGGGAGGGTCTCAGAACACTACGGTGTATTTAGGGTGTACAGGGTTTAGGGTGTAAGGGTTTCGTGAAGGTTTGTATGGTTTAGGGGTTATATAGAGTTTAGGGCTTATTCTTGGGTTTGAGGGTGGTGAGTTTGGGGTTTTTAAGAGGGCTTAGGATAACCATGACACAATTGGGATCCGACTTTAGGGCTTAGGGCTTTTTATAGGGTTCAGGGTTTTAGGGTTTTAGGGTTTAGGTTCTAGGGTTCTAGGGTTTAGGGTCTAGGGTTGTAGGGTTTCAGGGTTCACGGGCCTAGGGTTTTAGGGTTTTAGGGCTTCGGCTTTTAGGGTTCTGGGGTTGACCCTAAACCCTAAACCCTAAACCCTAAACCCTAAACCCTAAACAGGGGTTTGGGCTGCATGTCTTAGGTCCTGGCATGGATGGCATCAGCACAAGCGCGGAGCGGCACTCGCTCACAGCGTCCCCATACCTGCGTGGGGCCCTCCCTCTCTACATATATATATATATATAAATGATAATGATCATAAGAATAAAAATAGCAATATTATTCATGCGAATAAGAAGTACTACTAATCATCAGACTAGAAAAACAAACATGGTCACAATCTGTATATGTATATATATATATAGATGATATAATAACAAAACATATACATGTATATATATATATATAGGGTTTGGGGATGAAGGAGTGGCAAGGGTCCTGCAGCACAGCTTAAACCCTCGACCTTCAATCCGAAAGCCTCCCTGCAGACCAAAGCCTGAAGCCCAAATACCCTCAAACTCACTCAACCTCAAACCGCAATCTGAAAAGAGTCACTGCTGACTCAGCACTGCTTGAGGCAAAGCGAAACTTCTAGACTCAAAGCCCAAAGCCCTAAACCCGCTAAACCCTGAGCCCTCTAAACCCTGAGCCCTCCAAATCCTAAACCCTAAGCCCTAAACCCTGAACCCGCCAAACCCTAAATCCTCTTGACCCCAAGCCCTAAACCCTAAACCCTAAACCCTAAACCCTAAGCCCTAAACCCTAAGCCCTAAGCCCTAAACCCTAAACCCTAAACCCTAAACCCTAAACCCTAAACCCTACCCTAAGCCCCAAATACTCCGCTGACGCTCTCTGCTCTCCTGCCCGGGCCTTCGAAGATGAAGGCAGGCCAGGGCACAGTTGCCTTTCATGACGCAGTGTGAGGCTCCGGCTTGCCGGAGAATACGAATAACAAAAGCAATGACAATACCAAGAATGCAAATAATCATAGTCATAATAATAATAATGAAGACAATAATAATAATTACAATAACAATTACAATAGCAATACCAATCATAATAACAATAACAATAACAACAACAATAACAATAACAATAACAATAACAATGACAATGACAATCACAATAACAAAACAATAACAGTAACAATAACAATAACAACAACAATGACAATGACAATGACAATGACAATCACAGTAACAAAAAACAATAACAGTAACAATAACAATAACAATACCAATAACAATAACAGCAACAGTAACAATAACAATAACAGTAACAATAAAATTAATCGTACTCATAATCAGAATCATAATCGTAGTAATCAGCATCATAATACTGAACGATAATAATCATTATAATATATTAAAAATGTTAACAATAATAATCATAATAACAATAATAACAATATAATACATCTATACATGTAATTATATGGGTTTGGGGTTTAAGGTATTCAGGGTTGAGAGTTTAGGGCCTTTTTGGGGCCTTTATGGGGGTTGGGGGTTTTAGGTATTCAGTTAGGGTTTAGGGCTAGGGTTTAGGGCCTTTCGGGTTTGTAGGATACCCCGAATGCCGCGAAGCCCTAAACCCTGTCTGTAAGAGCTTGCTTGCATAACCCCAAAACCCCAATCGTTCCAACGTCTACGAAATCTGGAAGAACTAAGGGTTCAGGGTTTAGCTAGAGAACCCCAAAACTAGCTTGGCCCTTCAACCCCTCTGAACAATGTTCCTCAATATGATGATCTTTGACCCAGAAAGAGGCCAAATCTACAGATATATCATGAGGGCCTACCCAGTTAACCCAAAACTGAAAAATCTTAAGGGATCCCTAAGTCTTAGATGGATAAACCCGAAACCCGAAGCCCTAAACCCTAAGTCCCGAGGACCCGGACAGTGGTAGCTCGCCAGCTGCTCCGTTTGGCCTAGGCGCTTGACGCAAGGTCCACCGCGAAGCAGGTTTAGGGGTTTAGGGTCTAGGGATCAAAGGTCTGGGGGCTTAGGGTTTAGGGAGGATTTCGGGGCGTAGGTTAGGGGTTTAGGGTTTAGGGTTTAGGGTTTAGGGTTTAGGGTTTAGGGTTTAGGGTTTAGGGTTTAGGGTTTAGGGTTTAGGGTTTAGGGTTTAGGGTTTGGGGGCTCTAGGGGGTTTGGGGGCCCTGGGAGGGGTTCAGGGGTTCAGGCGCTTTGCGGGGTTTCTCAGCTGCTGGGGGTGAGCTCTTCCTACCGCCCATCTGCACAATGTGGGTAGTTCTTAAAGTTCGGATCCCTTTTTTGGGGCCCTGTATAATTTATAAATAGTACAGCACCTACAATCAAGAACGACCCCCCCCCCCCCCCCCCCCCCCAAAAAGGGACCTGATTTGGAAAACTGCCCATGTTCCGAAACCTCAAACGTTTTGGCAAGACTGGAGGCGTGTAACTCCAAACCCTAAACCCTAAACTGAAACCCTAAACCTAAACCCTAACACCTGAACCCCTAAACCCCTAAACCCCTAAACCCTAAACCCCTAAACCCCTAAACCCCTAAACCCCTGAGCCCTGAGCCCTAAACCCTAAACCCTAAACCCGTGAGTTCCGCGCATGCAGCCCCAGAAGGACAGAGAAGGGAGGCGACCTGGATATTTGTTTAGGGGCTGATTTGTGCAATCTAGGGGCCTTAATAATTTTCAATAGGGTTTAGGGTTTAGGGTTTAGGGTTTAGGGTTTAGGGTTTAGAGTTTAGGGTTTAGGGTTTAGAGCTACTATAGGGGGCTAAAAGATTAGAATAGGCTTTTGTTGGTGATCATGGTCTAGTTTTCTAGGGACCACAAGGGAAGACTATTAGTAGCTATTCCGACCCCTCAATTAGCGTCGGGAGCTTCAGGGGCTTTGAGCCCAGGGTTGAGGGGCCCGGGATTACTGCCCGTCCTCGTAACAGTGCACCGCGGTGGCAAACTGCTGCTCCTGCCACAGTTTAGGGTTTAGGATTTAGGGTTTAGGGTTTAGGGTTTAGGGTTTAGGGGTTCGGGTGTTAGGGTTTAGGGTTTAGGGTTTGGGGTTTAGGGGGCGATGCTCATGCCCATGAGAGTGGAAGAGTTCCGCACGTCTGAAAGCTGGGGGGTCTGACTTGTCTCAACCCTGAGTCCTAAGGCCAAGTGGTCCAACTTCAACCCTAATAGCCCGAATAACCCTAATAACCCTAATAACCCTAATAGCCCTAATAACCCTAATAGCCCTAATAACCCTAATAACCCTAATAACCCTAAGAACCCTAATAACCCTAATAACCCCTAAACCCCTAAAACCCCCAAACCCCTAAACCGCCACGTCCTTAAAGTACTTGTTGCCAACTTCTCGCGCATGCTCAGCCATGCTGGAAGTGGACGTGCCTGACTCCTGCGTTAGGGTTTAGGGTTGAGGGTTTAGGGCTTGGGGTTTAGGGTTAAGGGTTTAGGGTTTTTGGGTTTTGGGTTTAGGGGTCTATCTTGCTGGCTAAGATAGGAGCCAGACCCAGCCTAGGAATAAAGAAAAGGGTACCCTTTTTGGTTTCAAGGGGACTAGAAGGGAACCTAGACCCTAAAAAAAGGAAATGAGGGCCTACTCCGGGTCCTAATTAGGGCAGGCACATGGTCCCTTAGCATGAGGTATGGGGGACCCCATATATGTACCCTTACATACCCTGTAACACCCAAGGGCAAGGGCCCTTACTTCAGAACCCTTTGAAAAAGGTAAAGGGCCAAAATAAGGGACCATGTAACTACCCTTAGCTCTTGGGGAATGAGGGGTCTCGGATCCCTACAATATCCCTTAGGCCGATAGGAGGGCGCCCGAATTTTCGAATTCCCAATCATGACCTAGTATCTTGGACGGCTAACGGGGGCTCTGCAGTCCACCCTAAACCCTAAACCCTAAACCGTAAACCCTAAACCCTAACCCTAAACCCTAAACCCTAAACCCCAAATCCCAGACCCTCGAAGGCTACCGGAAACCAGACTACCAATTTAACTCGAATGGGTTTCGGAACCCTACGGTTTGGGTTTAGGGTTCAGGCTTGCGGACTTAGGGTTTTAGGACTTAGGGCTCCGGCTTCTAAGGGTAGTTACATGGTCCCTAAGTATGGGCCCTTACATGGGGACCCCGTATGTATCCCTCGTTTACCCTATAAAACGCACGGGCCCATACCTCAAAACCCTTAACAGACAGGAAGGGACCACATTCAGGGACAATGTAACTACCCGCCTTAGAAAGTCTCTTTGGGGGTCGAAGTCTGTTACTATGAGGGTACACGGCCCCTTTGAAGGATTGTTTAATGCTTGGGATGTGGCGGGTTAGGGGGCTTAGGGCTTTAGGATGCAGGGGGGAACCCTAAACCCCTAAACCCCTAAACCCCTAAACCCCTAAACCCCTAAACCCCTAAACCCCTAAACCCCTAAACCCCTCAACCCTAAACCCTAAACCCTAAACCCTATAAACCCTAAACCCTAAACCCTAAACCCAGTCCTTGGCACCACCTTTCGAATTCCGGTGTCTGTGAGTGGAAGCCCAGGGCGCAGTGGTCTTGTCGTCGATGGACGTGGACTGCAGCAGCTGCAGCAAAAGCTCCTGCTTGGAGGGTTTCGGGTTTCGGGTTTAGGGTTTAGGGTTTAGGGTTTAGGGTTTCGGGTTTAGGGTTTAGGGTTTGGGGTTTAGGGTTTAGGGTTTAGGGTTTGGGGTTTAGGGTCTAGCGCTTAGGGTTCAGGGTAGGGTTCAGGGTGTTTGTCCCAGTACCTACCCCTTTAGACCTCTACTACTGAATGCCTTGATTGCCCAAGTCATCCCATGCAAAACCCGAGACTACCTGTAGAAAGCCCTTATGGTGGGGTGGAGAGGGAGGGGGGGGGGGGGGTCCATGGGCTGGAGGACAGGTGGCCCTAGCAGAGCGGAAGCCCTAAAACCCCTACACCCCAAAAACCTAAAATCCAAAACATTCAACCTCAAAACCTAGCCCTAAAACCCTCAACCCAAAAACCCCTAAAACCTCAACCTTAAACCTCCCTAAGCCCTAAACCCTACATCCTAAACCCCAAGCCCAAAACCCTAACCCTAAATCCTAAACCCTGAGCCCCAAACCCTGAACCGCTCCTCCAGGGCATCTTCCTTCACCCTGGCCTTGATGGGGTCGCTCTTCTCCTTCTCCGCCTGACAGGGTCCAGCGGTTAGGGTTTAGGGTTTTGGGTTTAGGGCTTAGGGCTTAGGGTTTGGGGTTTGTGGTTTAGGGTTTAGGGTTTAGGGTTTACAGTAGGGTTTGGGGTTGGGGTTTGGAGTTTGGGGTGTGGGGTTTGGGGTTTGGGGTTGGGGGTTGGGGGTTTGGGGTTTGGGGTTTCAGAAAATTGGTGTATTTCATTCTTTGCTTGTCTATTTTTCATCGACGAATGGAAACTTCCAGAAGGGAACTGGCTCCATCCGGGGTTTCCTCTCGCATGATCTTGCTGACTGCTCGACACGCGCAAGGTCAGAGTACAGCATTCTCTTCGGGTAGCTACATGGTCCTTAAATATGGGCTCTTAACAAGGGACCCCTTATATATATATATATATATATATACCCCCGAACCCTTTAACGAAGGTAAAGGGACCATATACTCAGGGCCCATGAAACTGCCCCTAGACATTCAGGGTCCCTACGCCCTAAGCCAGCCCGCCCCCGGCCCTACTCGACGTTTGGGTGAGCTCCGTGGCCACCTGTTTGGGACTTCGGGCTTTGGGTGCAGGTTACGGGCCTGAAATGGCTTTTTTTGGGGGAGGGGGGGGGGGAGGGGGGGAGGTTCTATTCCTTTGGGGCGTAAGATCCCTTAACCCCAAACCCTAAACCGAAAACCCTAAACCCCAAACCCCAAACCCTAAACCCTAAAGCCTAAACCCTAAAGCCTAAAGCCTAAACCCTAAACCCTCAAGGCTGTGGGGTTCAGGGTTTACAGCCAACCCTGACCCTCAAAACATCCCGCCTCGGGCCCCGAGAACCAGCGAGGCAGGCGAAGGTTCAGGGATCCCAGGCCTTGCCAAGGGAGCATTTAGGGGATTCGGTGTGGTTTGTTTGGGGTTTAGGGTTTAGGGTTTAGGGTTTAGGATTTAGGGTTTAGGGTTTAGGGTTTAGGGTTTGGGGTTTGGGGTTTGGGGTTTGGGGTTTGGGGCTTGGGGTTTAGGGTTTGGGGTGTGGGGTTTAGGGTTGAAGGTCTGGCGGTTCGGGTTTAGGGTTTAGGGTTGAAGGTTAGGGCATGGAGTTCAGGGTTTGGTTGAGGGGTGAACTTTTGTCCCCCCCCCCCCCCTGCCCCCGCGCCCCTCTCATCCCGGAAGCAAGGGTGCACAAGCCATTGCTGTGGGTGTCTTGGAGGTCTGGGTCTAAGGCCTTGGGGTTTAGGGTTTAGGGTTGGCTTCGGGTCCAGGGTTTATAGGGTTTCGGGTTTGGGGTTTTGCGTTTTGGGGGTAGGGTTTAGGGCTTCGTAGGGGTACTTGGGGCTTGAAAAGGCTTCGGGTTCAGGGTGGAGGGACGGGCTCATGGGCCTTGATGGCTTAGTCCCGAGCTCAGGTTGAAAGACAGGTTTAAGAGGGCGGTTTAGGGTTTAGGGTTTAGGGTTTTAGGCTTTAGGGTTTAGGGGACTTTTCAGTGTAGGGTGCGTTCTATAAGTCTTCTAGTCATAGGCGGGTCTCCGACATGTTCGGTCTCCGACATGTTCGGTAAGGCATCTATATGTGTGTGGGTGCCGGTACCCACCTGCACCTGCAGTAGATACGGGTTTTGTGGCCTGAGGCTTCGAAGGCTTGCAAGGGCATTTCTGAAAACAGGGTTCAGGGTTCAGGTATTGAGGTTTAGGGTTGAGGTTCTCCTTATATACCGCAAACATACTGGGCTCCTTGCTGAAAGCACCCCCCCCCCCCCCAAATTTGCCCCAAAATACAGTCCTTTTTCTTATACGAACCTCCAAACCCTAAACCCTAAACCCTAAACCCAATATAACTAATTTTCAGAACACCCCCCCCCCCCCTTTCTGGAGACACTTCCATGGGCTTCAAGGCTCGGGGGGAAGGGGGGAGGGGGGGGGGAGGGAAAGCGCGGCCTGACGAAGCGGCTTTGCCGTCTGGCAGCTTGACCTCCGGCGGGGAACTCCGCAAAAGTGGTGGGTTTGGGGTTTTGGGTTTAGGGTTTAGGGTTGAGGGTTTGGGGCTTAGGGTTTCGGGGGGTTCTTAAGGCTTGAACTTAGGGTTTTGGTGGGTTTAGGGGTTTTAGGGTCTGGTTGTTTGAGGCTTTCGGGTTCCGTGGTCTAGGGTTTTAGGGCTTAGGGCTTAGGATGCAGGTGATCCTATTACCCGGAATCGTTTGGGCACTTTCTTCTGGCTGCCCTGTTTAAGCTTAGCGAGCTCTGTTCGTTAGAGGCCCCCACTAAGGTTCTAAAATGCTCCACAAGCCATGGGTTGTAGAGGCCGTTAGTCGACCAAACAGGAGGCTTAAGCAACTTGAAGACCTGGACTTGGAGATAGAATTCGGAACGAGACCTAGGGGAAACCAACTTCACCGGCGCAGTCCGCGCAGCTCCAACACATTTTGGGCTTAGTCTCGCTAAGTCCTACGCCCAACCCCACCTAGGCGCCGAGACACCTCAGCCCTGAACCCTCAGCGCCCCTGAGCCCTAAACCCTAAACCCTAAACCCTAAACCCTAAACCCTAAACCCTACACCCGGCGCCTCTTCGGCTGTAGATTCGGAGAGCTTTTGCCCACCTTGCCACGGTTTAGGAGCTTTTGGAAAGCTTAGGGCTTAGGGTTTAGGGTTTAGGGTTTAAGGTTTAGGGTTTAGGGTTTAGGGCTTAGGGTTTAGGGTTTAGGGTTTAAGGTTCTCAAGGAGGGCTTTTTAGGATTTCGGCTTGCGGGCTTCGGGAGTTGTTGGAAGTTGGGAAGGCCAGAGGGGTCGAGCCGCGATACAGCCAGGACGTTGTTGCTCTTCGGCCTAGGGTCCAACCAACTGAAATCCCAAGCAAAATCTAATCATCCTAGACCCCCTCTAGAGCTTAAGGGCTAATCCCTAAACCCCTAAGCACCCTAAACCCTAAACTTTAAACCCTGAACCCTGAACCCTGAACCCTAAACCCTAAACCCTAAACCCTAAACCCTAAACCCTAAGCCCTAAACCCCAAACCCTAAACCCTAAACTCAAACCCCTAAACCCCAAACGCTTGGAGCTCTGTCTGGCCTTCGCCCATGAGGTTGGCGACCAGCCGATCTGTTTAGGGTTTAGGGTTTAGGGTTTAGGGTTTAGGGTTTAGGGTTTAGGGTTTAGGGTTTAGGGTTTAGGGTTCAGGTTTTAGGGTTACTTGGAGACTCAGGGTACTGACAACCCCAATTATAACTATACTTATATTCTCCCGAAGTCCTCTAAGTAGGTCTATACGGAGGCTTTTTTACTGGGGTTGTACGTACCCATGAAGCTCCAAGTAGGGTCTAGTTTAGGGTGTCTAGCACTCTGGAATACTTCTTGCAGTGCTACCCGTCTTCACGCCCACTATGCACTAGCCGCATGTTGCATTTCCCTCACGAGCGGCAGTTCGTTCATTGATTTCGACAGCGTCAAGACCGGCTTCACGGTGCCACGGGGACGGTGCAAGCAAGAAACGAGGGGGGTGAGATTAATTCTCTATTCTCTACTTCTGTGCGTTTCTCCAATCATGATCATGAACACAAGAAATGAAACAACAAGAAACGAGAGGGGTGGAACTGGAGTAATTCTCCACTCCTTGAGTTTCGAACAAGCACAGTAGCCACATCGGGGGTACTTTTGGGCGAATAAGTGGTATTATCACTGCACTTACTTCTGCTGTTAGAAGTACCCTGGAACATCCAAGTTGACCTACTCACAGACGATCTGCTTCGGGAAACTGTTGCAGGAGACTCATGCACCCTGCCGTGTGGAATGCACCCTAAACCCTAAACCCTAAACCCCAAACCCTACACTTTGGCAGTTCGCAGGCCTCTGAGCAGCTCCTTAAACAGGTTCAGATGAGGCGTGTCCTCACCGCGGGGGACCCAGATGTCAAGCTTTTGTTCGGCACCTCACCTTGTTAAATGGCCGTTTAAGGTTTAGGGTTTAGGGTTTAGGGCTTGGGGTTTAGGGTTTAGGGTTTAGGGTTTAGGGTTAGGGCGAACCAGCGCCAGCAGAGGCACGTCACAGACTTACTTATCCACTAACCAAGGGGGAAAAGGCTGCACTTGACTATACCAAATAGGGAGACCCAAAAAGTTCAAAGCTCACCAATCGGCTAAGCAAGCCGAAACCCGAAACGCACCCTAAACCCTAAACCCTAAACCCTCAATTGAACAATGGGGGCGCTGTCCAGTTGAGGTATCTGGAAGTTGCCCTCCGCAGCGCTCAGGTTGCAGCTGCAACCTGGATCAGGAAATTTAAGGGCCTGAATAGGTGGTTTAGGGTTGAGGGTTTAGGGTTTTTTAGGGTTTAGGGTTTAGGGTTTAGGGTTTAGGGTTTAGGGTTTAGGGTTTAGGGTTTTGGGATGTTTTGGGGGTATTCTTGCATAATTACAAAGGGGCCATAAGGGAAGAGTATTAGTGAAAATATTCCGACCCCTATTTGAGACGCTGCACCAAGAAGAGCATGACTGCTTGAACCCACCCAGTTTCCTGCCGTGTACACCCGATTGACCTGAAAACTCCAACAACCCTAGCAACCTCAACAACCTTAACAATGGGTGGAGTTTTTTTGGGGCGTCTTTTTTGTTCTTTTATTTTTTATTTTTTTTGGGGGGGGTCTTTTTTTGTTTGGTCCGTTTTCTTTCTTTTTCCTAGGAAAAGGCTACATTCCCTCTAAATGTGTCATAGGATTTGGTCGATTTTCTTGGCTTTTCCTAAAAAATCTCCATTCCCAGTCTATATGTTCATAGGAACTGGTCCATTTTCTTGGTTTTACCTCCCAAAACCGCCATTCCCTCTATATCTTCATAGGATTCGTACTACTTTCCGTAGGAATTCTTATAAATTTTGCTCGCAAGCTAGCACGGCTTAACAAGGCGGGGGGGTTGGGGGGGGGGGGGTGGGCACAGCCCCCTCCCCCCCATTTGCAACACCATGCTCGCATGGTATTTTTTTTTCTCTTGTTCTTTCTTTCTTCTTTATTTCTTTCTTTCTTTCTGATAACAACCCTAAACCCTAAACCCTAAACCCTAAACCCTAAACCCCAAATATTTAATTTTAACCCTAAACCCTAAACCCTAAACCCTAAACCCTACGAAAAAAGCAGGCGGGAGGAAGCTTCCCGGGCTGCCAGGCTCTTCGATTGGCCCACACAGCCCCCACAGCGGCTGGCAAAGGCAGCTCTGCCTGCAAAGGACTTAAGGGGCTTAGGGTTTCAAGGTGAGGGGTTTAGGGTTGAGGGTTTAGGGTTTAGGGTTTAGGGTTCAGGGGTTCAGGGGTTTAGGGGTTTAGGGGTTTGGGGTTTGGGGTTTGGGGTTTGGGGTTTAGGGTTTAGGGTTTAGGGTTTCGGGTTTAGGGTTTAGGTTTTAGGGGGTTACGGGTTAGGGTTTAGGGGTTTAGGGGTTTAGGGGTTTAGGGGTTTAGGGGTTTAGGGGTTTAGGGGTTTAGGGGTTTAGGGGTTTAGGGTTTAGGGTTTAGGGTTTAGGGTTTAGGGTTTAGGGTTTAGGGTTTAGGGCCCAAATTGTTGGGATTCAGTCCTGCTCGTCGGTCCTACAGCCGAAAACTCCCGCGACAGCTGTGCGCCTTGTGACTTCTTGTCGGAGGCCTTGGAGCTGGGTTGCGAAGGCGTGTCCTGCTTAGGGTCTAGGGTTTAGGGTTTAGGGTTTAGGGTCTAGGGTCTAGGGTTCTGGTGCGCCGGTGCACTGCACTTGGAAACGTCCTTCCCTCCGTAGGAGATGTCTTTCTCCTTCGCCTCCTGCCAGAGACCCTACTATTACTAATTCGCGGGGGCTTTTATACCCTACTACTCATTAAGGGGGCTTACAGCTACTTGGAGGTTCATGGTACTTATTAGCCGAATTATAAGCGTCCTTATAAACCAATATTAGGGCACTTAAGGGGCTTAGAAGTGGGCCATAAGTGCAGTTATATGTAGGTTATCAGTGCCACGAACCTCGAAGGTAGGGCTCCTGGGACAAGATGCAAGGGCGACAGCTGCTTTTTTCCATGTTGCACTTTCCGGAAGACTTGATGACTCTCAGCACCTAGGGTTCAGGGTTTGGGGTTTAGGGTGTTGCGCGGAGGGGTAGGGTTAGGGTTGGGGTTTGTGGCTTGGGGTTTAGGGTTTAGGTCCGGGACACGTCGCTCCTCAGACACACGGGTTAGCTCTGAGCGGAGACCTAAAACTTAGGTCTACACCTCTCAGAGTCCAAACCCTCAAAACCCTAAACCCTAAACCCTAAACCCTAAACCCTAAACCCTAAACCCTAAACCCTAAACCCTAAACCCTAAACCCTAAACCCTAAACCCTAAACCCTGAACAGTCCTTGGATGGCCCACTACAGCCCTTGTAGCCATAAAGCGCCGATGCCGCAGCTGCGGGAGCAACTGCAACCAGCTCCTGCCGTTAGGGTTTAGGGTTCAGGGTTCAGGGTTTAGGGTTTAGGGTTTAGGGTTTAGGGTTTAGGGTTTAGGGTTTAGGGTTTAGGGTTTAGGGTTTAGGGTTTAGGGTTCAGGGTTTAGGGTTTAGGGCCTAGTTGGAGGTTCAGGGTACTCATAGCCGTACTTATGAGTCTACTCATAACCTACTTGGCGGACTTAGTGGGATTAGATAAGTGCAGGTCAAATTGTGGTTACAAGTACCCATGAACCTCCCAGTACTGGGTTGCGCAGTAACCTGGGATTAAAAAGGGTGCCCTTTTTTGCTTAAAGGGGTTTATAAGAGAACCTAAACCCCCCAAAAAGGGAACAAGGGCACTACTGGGCATCCTAGAGTAGGGTCTCGGGTTTAGGGCCAGCAAGAGCTGATGCCGTCCAAAGCGGCCTCGAACTTCGCTAAGTCCAGGCTTCGCATTTGACCACCTCGAACATGCACGAAACTTGGCTGCACTTAGGAGGGTAGCCATAAATAAAAATCTCAGCTGCCTTATTAAGAAACCCAATAAACCCAAAAAGGCTAAAGATCTAAAGTTATAGTAAAGTACCACAAAGTCAAACATGCACGAAAGAGTGCCAAGACATGAGACCCTCCACAAGGCTGGAGGAGGGAGCCTTTTTGAAAGGGTTAGGGTTTAGGGTTTAGGGTTTAGGGTTTAGGGTTTAGAGTTTAGGGTTTAGGGTTTAGGGTTTAGGGTTTAGGGTTTAGGGTTTAGGGTTCAGGGTTTAGGGTTTAGGGTCTAGGGTACACCTAAACCCTGAACCAAACCCCCACACCCACTCCAACCCCAAACCAAAAACCTTCCTTCAAACGTGAACCCCACATTCGCCACCCGGCGTCGTCTTGCTGAGGTGGAGGCCTGCTGGATCCTCCTGGATGCCAGTTGCAAGCTTCAAGTTTCGGTCGGGCAGTTGCAGGTGTTAGGGGTTAGGGCCTCCACGCAGAACTTTGCCGACTGCACCAGCTGAGCTACTTCTTTAGCACAAGCCACCAAATTATGCCACACTTCTGTATACTCTCAAAGGCCACGACCCCAAACAACCGCGAAGGTTGCGCGTTCAGGGTTTGACCCTCAACCCTAAACCCTAAATTAGTTGAGGGCTTGAGGATTTAGTTGAGGGCTTGAGGATTCGGAGCATCGCGCTCGGGGGCACCTGCAAAAAGTCAAGGGTTTAGGCTTCTTGGATGCTGCCACCGATCGCCCAGCCCGTCCTTTCTGCTGTTTTCGATGATGAAGTCTGCAAAACCTCATGGAGGGTGGCATGACCCTAAACCCTAAACCCTAAACCCTAAACCCTCAACCCTAACCCCTAAACCCTAAACCCTAAACCCTAAACCCTAAACCCTAAACCCTGATTTTTGGGCTGCCGGTATTGGGTTCTGTGGTAGCTGCCTGCCCGAAGCCGACCAGATCACTAAACACTAAGCTAAGCCCTAAGCTTGGGATGTTCCCCTTGCACTGACAGTCCTTAATAGGGACTATTATAGGGGGTCCTATAATCCCAATTAAGGACTGTTAGCATGAGGGGGAATCACCGCAACTCTAAACCCACAAAACCCTCAACTCCTCCCGAAACCCTAAACCCTAAACCCTAAACCCTAAACCCTAAACCCTAAACCCTAAACCCTAAACCCTAAACCCTAAACCCTAAACCCTAAACCCTAAACCCAAAACCCTAAACCATAACCCTAAACCCTAAACCCTAAACCCTAAACCCTAAACCCTAAACCCTAAACCCTAAACCCTAAACCCTAAACCCTAAACCCAAACCCTAAACCCTAATAAAAACCCTCAACTCCTGCCAGCGCCGGAACCTTGCGCTACTCTCTGGAGGACACTCTCGGAGAGATCGGAGGGCTCGCCTGTGCAGGTCAAGTCTGAATCTGAATCTGGCGCCTAGGGAACCTTCGGGTTTAGGGTTTAGGGTTTAGGGTTTAGAATTTAGGGTTTAGGGTTTAGGGTTTAGGGACATCCCAACACACTAACCCCTGCAACCCTGCGACGCTAAACCCCAAAGCCCAAAGCCAAACCCGAAAGGAGGCCCCCAGACCCCAAAACCCAAAGGCCCTAGACCCCCAAAACCAATCAGACCCCAAACCTGGAAACGTTCCCCATAAGACTAACAGTCCTTAGTAGGGATTATCATAGGGGTACACCAATCTCGATCAAGGAACATCCCAACCCTAAACCCATAAAACCCTCAACTCCTCCCTATAAACCCTAAACCCTAAACCCTAAACCCTAAACCCTAAACCCTAAACCCTAAACCCTAAACCCTAAACCCTAAACCCTAAACCCTAAACCCTAAACCCGACCCTAGGCCGATAAGGCCCGAAGCCCAGTCTGAGCCCCATAAGCTCCATGAGCCCCAAAGTTTAGGGGTTTAGGGTTTAGGGGTTTAGGGGTTTAGGGTTTTAGGGTTTAGGGTTTAGGGTTTAGGGTTTAGGGTTTAGGGTTTAGGGGTTAGGGGTTAGTACACGCCCCCCATCGGAAACCCTAACACCCAAACCCCCAAGCCCTAAGCCGAAGACACAACTGCTATTTGCTTAAGAACCTCCCAAAACATGTTTTCCTTGTAACGGCCATATAGGGGTTAGTATTCTTTGGTGTTTTTGGGCGGGGATCTTAAGCAAATAGCCCTAAACCCTAAACCCTAAACCCCAAACCCTAAACCCTAAACCCTAACCCCTTGCATTTGTTTGGTTCTGAAAAAACGAACAGTGGACAACTGCACACAACGACAACAGAGCTGGCAGGACCTTCTGTCCTCTCACCTGCATGGTTTTCAGGGTGGGCTGAAGGTTCCCGGTTTAGGGTTTGGGCTTTGGGCTTTAGGGTTGAGGGCTCCTGGTGATGAAAGGGGTTTAGGGTTTAGGGTTTAGGGTTTAGGGTTTAGGGTTTAGGGTTTAGGGTGTGCCAAGCCTGACGCGCGGCTGCTTGTTGCCCGCCCGACCCTCCCGGTGTTCGTTGTGTAATCAATTTTTCTTTTTTTCTTTTTCTCACCCCCTTCTCTAAATTACAATCACGTCGCGCGGAAGTTGAGTTGTAGCCGAAGGATGCAACTTAACTTGCGCGCAGATGTTTAAGAAAAAAGTGATTGGAGAAACCTGAGGGAAGTTTTCCACCGAACGGCCGCCGCCAGAATAACAGCACGAGGTTATTGATGAGGTGACACGGTCCGGATTACGCGAGACAACGATCGGAGCAGAGACAGAGTCCGGGTTGCGCGTGAAACTACCTGGGTGCCACCAGAATAGCAGAACATCGGTTGGAGCAACCCGAGCAGAGAGCTGGGGTCCAGGTTTCACATGAAACCATGTGGCTGCCGCCAAAACAAAAGATTGTGGGCCCAGATTGTTTCTCTCGGACCAGGGTCCGGGTTTTACGCGAGACTACCTGGCTGCCGCCAGCAAAACATCGCTTTCTCTCAGAAGAGACCAGCGTGCGTGCTCTTGATCCGTGGGCAAAACAAAGCCTCCTCTCAGAAGAGAGACAACACGCACGCTCTTGATCCGTGGGAAACTACCGGCTGCCCTGCAGGCTGACAAGGCATGGAAGAACCTTCGAAAGAATGGGTCTGGGAGAAACCCGAAAAGGTCGAATGACACGAGGACGACTCCTTGCCGTGTCCAGTCTGCCGAACCGCGGAGTACCAGGGTCCAGATTTTGCGGGGGGGTCCCTGGCTGCCGCCAGAAGACTGTGGTTTCAAGGAGAAGTGTCGGAATTTTGGCTCTAGGGAGAAAACCCTAAAAGTAGCAATGTCCGAAAAGCTCAGAAATGGTCCGGGAGAAGCCCGAACAGTCTGAGAAAATGCTCAGGACTGGTCCGGGAGAAACCCGAAAAGGCTCAGAAATGGTCTGGGAGACGCCCGTACTAAAAAATCGCAGGAAACGAGAGCCCACCCAGAACCGTCGATTTCAGTACTAAAAAATCGCATTTTTAACTGGGGCCCGGGCCGATCCTGGGGTCCCCCTCATTTGGAGTGGTTTTGGAGGCAAACGGGGTCGAACGCTTGAAAAACATTGAAAAACCTTCAAAAGCATTGAAAATTTTGGAAAACCTTGAAGAACCCTGGAAAACTTGAAATCCTAGTGAAGGTTCGGTCTTGGCCAAAAATCCAGGAAACGAGAGCCCACCCAGAACCATCGATTTCGGTACTAAAAAATCGCATTTTTGACTGGGGCCGGGCCGATCCTGGGGTCCCCCTCCTTTGGGGTGATTTTGGAGGCAAACTTTCCCTCTCAAGGGGGGGTCGGAGTTTTGAGCAAGGGGGTCTCCGAATACTAAATTGCTTTGAAAATGGAAAAATACGACCCCCCCTTGACCAAAATTAGGCCGTGAAAAGGGCGCGGGGGCGGCCCTTCATCAGAATTGAGGGTTAAAAACCCTGAAACATCCTGAAAAACATTGAAAAACATTCAAAAGCATTGAAAAACTCTGCAAAACCTTGAAGAACCCTGAAAAACTTGAAATCCTGGGGAAGGCTCGGTCTTGGCCAAAAATCCAGGAAACGAGAGCCCACCCAGAACCGTCGATTTCAGTACTAAAAAATCGCATGGGTCCCCCTGATTTGGGGCGTTTTTGGAGGCAAACTTTCCCTCTCAAGGGGGGGTCGGAGTTTTGAGCAAGGGGGGGTCTCCGAATACTAAATTGCTTCGAAAATGGAAAAATACGACCCCCCCTTGACCAAAATTAGGCCGTGAAAAGGTCGCGGGGGTCCGGGTGACCCTTTGGAACTCCCTAAAAGGCTCCCAAACAGCTTGAAAAGCTGTCGAAGGAGCTCTGGGGACCTTCAAAAAGCAGTGGGAGGCTTCCGGGAGGCTTGTAGGCTCGAATTAGGATTTAGGATCCAAACCGGTGAAGGCTCGGTTTGGTCCAAAAATCCAGAAAACCAGAGCCCACCCAGAACTAAAAAATCGCATTTTTAACTGGGACCCGGGCCGATCCTGGGGTCCCCCTCAGGTGGGGTGTTTTTGGAGGCAAACTTTCCCTCTCAAGTTCCAGGAGGCTTGTAGACTCGAATTAGGATTTGGGATCCATGCCGGGTATGGGGTTGAAGTTTACAGGTCTCATCTTTATTAGTAGTCCCATGAGGGGGGCCTTGCCTAGGAGGAGAGGCTGCAGAGGCTTCACCCTCTGCAGTGGTGTGTCTTGACGGCTCCTGATCGTCGCGAGGCCGCTTCGCGACTAGGTCGCGCTCGCGGCCAAAGACTTTAGGGTTTAGGGTTTAGGGTTTAGGGTGAGTGTTTCGGGTTTTGGGGGTTGAGCAGTTTGGGGTTTTGGGCTCCTGGTGATGAAAGGTGGCCAAGACACCCAAAACCCGAAACCCCACGTCCCAAAACCCGAAAACCCCAAAACCCCAAAACCCAAAAACCCCAAAACCCCGAAACCCCGAAACCCCAAATCCCCGAAACCCCAAAACCCCGAAACCCCGAAACCCCGAAACCCCAAGACCCCGAAACCCCAAAACCCCGAAACTCCAAAACCACAAAACCCCTAAACCCCCTAAACCCCAAAACCCCAAAACCCCTAAACCCCCCAAACCCTAAACCCCCTAAACCCTGAACCCTGAACCCAAAACCCAAAACACCCCTAAACATCCCTAAACCCTAAACCCTAAACCCTAAACCCTAAACCCTAAACCCTAAACCCTAAACCCTAAACCCTAAACCCTAAACCCAGCTGTGCCCGGGCCGCCTTCTAGGCCCGTCTTCTTGGCCAGCACGCCTTCCGTTAGAGGCCCGCTGTAGCACAGCCAGGCCTCAAGCACTGCCACCCAGAGGGTTTAGGGTTTAGGGTTTAGGGTTTAGGGTTTAGGGTTTAGGGTTTAGGGTTTAGGGTTTAGGGTTTAGGGTTTAGGGTTTAGGGTTTAAGGCTTAGGGTTTAGGGTTGAAGGTTTTGGGTTTAGGGTTGAAGGTTTAGGCTTTAGGGTTAAAGGTTTAGGGTTAAGGGCTTCGGGCAAAGTGTAGGGTTGAGCAAACAAACTGCGACTTTATTACCCTTGAACCCAAAAAGCAAAACCCCAAAGACCTAAGCCCCAAAGTCAAAATATTCCCTACTTGGGGCCTGCCTGTATTTAGGGACCATGACCGGTCAGGTAGCCGAGCAACCATTTTTTACAAGGGTACCCCTTTTTGGAACCACAAAACCCCAGACCCAAACAAAGCCTAAACCCTAAACCCAAAAGGGTACCACTGGGCTACTAAGAGTTGTAAGGTAGTGGAATCGCAGATAAAGCCCTAAAACTTAAATCCGTCATGGGGTCTAGGGTTCAGGGTTGGTGTCGGGCTTCGACCCCTAAACCCTAAACCCCAAACCATATAAACCCTAAACACTAAACCCTCAACCCTTCATATACGATCAGACGTTCAACTCCCGACTCTTGCTGAGGTTGCGTCCGCCACAAACGTCCAGACCTAAGGGGGCACAAAAGGCGCCAGAATCGAAGTTTTGGGTGTTGTTTCTTGGGGTTTGAGGGCAGGGCCTTTAGGGTGCTGAGGGTTTGAGGGTTTTAAAGGCTTTTTATGGTCGGAGGGGATAGGGCTTGGAATGTTGAACCCGAAACTTCCCGAAACCTTATTCAAAATTAGGGGCTTAAGGGTTTAGGGTTTAGGGTGAAAGGTGTCAAGCGGGCGCTGGGCTTCCCGCCATGACAGCCACCGCGAAGAAGGTGGCCCCTACTTGCAAGTACCTGTTGTAGTGTTTCGGGCTCAGGGTTTCTGCTAGCTGCAATGCGTTTGCAGAACAGAACTGTAGCCGTTAATTGGATATTATATCAGGTCGTGACGTACAAAGGGCTCGTACACAGTTGCGGTTTTAGGGTTTCAGGGTTTTGGGGGGGCGCATCTGTGGTGTGGCTGCACCTCCTCATGCCTACGAGGGCACTGGCCGGTTGGATCTTCAGCCACCTCCTGGGCAGCGGCAGCTACAAATGATAATACCCTACACATCACGAAGTCAAAAGCACATCTGAGAATAAAACGCACGACCACCCTAAATCCGAAGCGAGGACATCAGCACAGATGGCCCAAAACCCTGAGGAATGCACCTTATGAACTTCATTGGGATCCTATAAATAGGCTTTGGGGTTTAGGGGTACTGGGGTCCTGCATTCGGATCCTAAGCATGATGTGTCAGGATCCCATGTTTGAATCCTTGGTCTGCATGCAATACCAGGATCCCAGCTCATCCCAAACCAAAGCTTACACCTAGGTGGTAGGAGGTAGCGTTTAAATTCGTATCCGCCGGTAGGCACCAAACAGATACACTCACCACTCGTTAGAAGAGGCCATATGGTGAGTTCTCTAAATCATGTCCCTTTTTAGGTACCCGAAATAAGAGGGGCCACCTTACAATATGGGCCAACAGGGACCATAGTTTAGATAAGTGACCATATGTACACCCACCCCGAACAGTAGTAGAAGCCCTCCCTTGCAGGGTCTAGGGTCTCCGGTCTCCGAGGCTGGCCCCTAAAAGAATACAAACTATCCCAAGGGCCTACCTAGTCTAGACCCAAGAGTAGCCTAGGACTTAAGAAGGGCACCCTTTTCGCATTCAAGGGACGTGGAAGGGAAGCTAAGCCGTAAGAACGGGAAGAGGGACCGACGCTGGGCCCTAGTAGTCTAGGTCCCTAGACCCTAAACCCTAACCCCTGAACCCTGAACCCGAAATGGGTTTGGGGTTCCATGGGCTTAGGGTTTGATGTCTTGGGTGTGGCCTCATCTGACGTGTCCGAGAGCGGAGGTGTCCTCAGGTCCGGGCTTAGGGTTGAGGGTTGAGGGTTGAGGGTTTAGGGTTTGGGGTTTTAGGGTTTCGGGGTTAGGTTTGGGGTTTAGGGTTCAGGGTTTAGGTCTCAGGTTTATTTAAGCCGAAAAAACCCCAAATCCCAAGGAACGTTTCGCCTTTGCCCCCCCCCCCCCCACCCCTCCCGTGGCGACGTGCGCTCGAGGCGTTGTTCCCAAATTAGTCATGTCTGTATGACAGCCCGTTCTTTGTAGATGAGGCCCCAAACTTAGTGGTAGGGGTAGGGTTTACTTAGGGTTTAGGGTTTAGATTCAGAGTTTGGGGCTTGGGGCTTGGGGTTTCGGGTTTCGGGCTATATCGTGCCTCTGTGATGGAGCCTCCTGCTCTTGCCTGTCTTCAACTCCCAGTTCACACATGGCCAGGCAGTGCCGACTGTCTCTGCAGTAACTTAGTTGCTGAGTTCATAAGCCCCAAAAAAGTGTAAACTTTCAGTTCTATATAGGGGATTCTAGTATCCCAAAAGCGTAAGGTGTACTCACTCAGCTACTAAGGTAGAGCAGGAACACATGTGGAGCAGGGTGTATATTTCCAATGGTACGCTTGGGGGGGGGGGGGCCATAAAACATACATTTAAACCCTAAACCCTAAACCCTAAATGGCCTTATAAGGATGATACAGTCCAGGGTTTTAGGGTCTTACCCCTGAAGGAAAGAATATGACAAGTCATAGGAAGGTTCCCTAAACCCTAAACCCGAAACCCTGAAACCCTATCTAAGGGGGTAGCTGTCTCTCTGGGGGTGCCAAGCATAGGGACTTCGCTGAGAACGGCTCCCGGACGGCCCCTTGAGTTGAAGAATACGTGCAACGGCTACATTTTGGGATTTAGGGTTTAGGGTTTGGGATTTAGGGTTTAGGGATTTAGGGTTTAGGGTTTAGGGTTGGGATGTTCTCCGTGAAACTAACAGCTCCTAAATAGGGAGTCGAGTATCCCCTAGCTCAATAGGGAGTAGAGTATCCCCTAGAAAAATCCCTCTAAAGGACTGTTAGCAAAAGGGGGAGCATCCCAAGCTACAGTCCCAAATCCACTACCACTAGAACCCTAAACGAAGTAAACCAACCAAAACAACTAAACAAACTAAACCAACTAAACCGTAAATCTTAAACCCTATAAACCAACTATAAACCGGCCAGAAACCAAATAAATCCTGAACGGCCTGAAACTCGCGGTGGCCTGCGCTGAAACACCCTACACCCTAAAACCCTAAACCCCAAACACTAAACTCTGAACCCTAAACTCTAAACCCTAAACCCTAACCCTTGGTGCCCCACATCAGTAGCGGCATGATCAACGCGGCACACAGGGCACAGCTGTGCCAAAACCTGCTGCTCTCTGTAGGGTTTGGGGGTTAGGGGTGTAGGGGTTTAGGGGTTTAGGAGGATAGGCTTTTAGGGGTGTGGGGTTTCGGGGTTTAGGGGGTTTAGGGGGTTTAGGGGTATGGGGGTTTTAGGGTTTAGGGTTTAGAGGTATACCCTTGGGCTCAACATAGCACAAAAACCTTATACAATAAGGCCTTTGGGCCAAAGAGCCCCAAAATAAGAGTCCTTGGAGCCTAAAGGATAAGGTTTTAGGGGTTTAAGGGATTACGGGGTCTATGCAAGGGGTCCTGTGCATGACCTATGTGAGAGGCACGCAGAGAGCTCTAGGAATCACGGGTTTGGGGTTTAGGGTTTAGGGTTTAGGGTTTGGGGTTTAGGGCTTAGAGTTTATACGCGGCAGGTGGCAAAGGAAACTGTCACAGGTTGGATGATTGTCGGCCTCCAGTTCAACAACCCTGAAAACCGAAAACCCTAAAACCCTGAAACCCTAACACCCTACAAACCTGAAACCATAAAACCCTAAAATCCCGAAACCCCTAAACCCTAAAACCCTCAAATCCTGAAACTCTAAAACCCTATCAACAAAAAAAACACTGAGCCCTGAACCCAAGAGTAACCTCCGAGGCAAAAAGGGTGCCCTTGTTAGTTTAAAGGGGCTTATGAGAAACCCACACCCTAACAAAAAGGGAAGAAGGGCCTACTTCGGGTTCCGCGTAGTAGTCCAGGTCCCTCAACCCTAAACCCTATAAACCCTATAAACCCCAAACCCTAGACCCTAAGCCCTAAAGCCCTAAAACCCTAAAACCCCAAACCCCAAGACCCTAAAGCCCTAACAAACCTAAAACCCTAAAACCCTAAAACCCTTAAACCCTAAAACCCTTAAGCCCTGTAAAACCCTTAAGCCCTGTAAAGCCCTGCAAAAGCCTGCAAAAGCCTGTGAAACCCTAAGCCCTAAAACCCTAAAACCCTAAAACCCTAACACCCTAAAACCCTAAAATCCTAAAACCCTAATACCCTAAAACCCAAAAAACCCTAAAACCCTAAAACCCAAAAACCCAAAAACCCAAAAACCCCAAAACCCTAAAACCCAAAAAACCAAAAACCCAAAAACCCTAAAACCCTAAACCTTAAAACCCTAAAACCCTAAAACCCAAAACCCAAAACCTGGCCTTGCCATGTTGCCAGCCGCCGATGCCGAAAGCACCGACGTTGGCTCGCTAACCTCCGAGCTCGGGGAAGACGGAGTCGGTGGAGCTTATGACTAAACCCTAAACCCTAAACCCTAAACCCTAAACCCTAAACCCTAAACCCTAAACCCTAAACCCTAAACCCTAAACCCTAAACCCTAAACCGATTGATGGCAAATGAAATAGTACCCTTCCGATGGTACCTGAGCTGCAGTTCCTTGATCAGAATGATAACTTCAATCTACTTTCCGTAGCCAGGATCCGGTTCAGGATTTAGGGTTGTGGGTTCAGGGTTTCGGGCTCTTGGTAGCTCAGAAACCAGAATACAACAAGGGCACCCGGTCTCGGCGTTGCTTGCTTTAAAAGTTCTCAAGGAACACCAAACCCAAAAAATAAAAATGCAAAAATTGTACCAGTGGGCTACCAAGGGGTCCATGGACCCGAGGTCCTACACCCTAAGCGCTCCCAAAGAACAAGAAAAAACCATTTGCGCTTGAGGGCTCGCGCCCCCATGAGCTGACCCCTTAAGTCCCAAACCTCAAGCAAAGAACCCTGAGCCCCAAAGCCCAAACCCGAATTAACCCAACCAAGCCTGAACCTCAAACGCTAGAAGCCCTGAACCTATACTGAACTTGGAACCCTTGCACAAATTATAAGTTTAGCTGTTTCTTCGGAATTTCAGTACCAAAAAAATCAAGAATCCCCAAGGAACCCGAAACTCATTCATCCGCGGCACCGGAAGCACTCCTTTCGCAGCAGCTGCCGATGCGCCATTCATCCGCGGAGACCTCTGTCGGCCAAAGGCAAATCCGGCAAACCCTAAACCCTAAACACCCTAAACCCTAGACCCTAAGCCCTAAGCTCTAAACCCTAAACCCATGGGTTTTAGGGTGACGGATTGGAGTCTACTCTACCTCAAGAACTCAAGACATGCGGGGGGGGGGGGGGACCGGTTGACCTAAAGGTCCGTCTGGGGCAATTATTTAGGGTTTAGGGTTTAGGGTTTAGAAGGGAAATATAGGGCAATTTGGGGAACAGGTATTTTTTCTTTCAGAACCCCAAACCTACTCTTTGATAGGCTCGTATATCACAAAACCCCTTATAGGACTCTGAGGCAACCTATCAAAAAAAAGTAGGTCTTGGGGAACCTACCCAAAAAATCAAAGGTCGGTCTTTGGCTCTGAAGTTATAGGCTAGGCTGCCCAGTAACCTAGGCTTTAAAAAGGGTGCCCGTTTTTGCTTCAAGGGGTTTATAAGGGAACCTAAACCCCCCCCCCCCCCCAAAAGGGCATAAGGGTACTACTGGGCAGCCTAGTATAGGGTTGTTTTGTTATAAGGGAGCCACCAGGCTTTAGGGTTGAGGCTTTACAATGGAAGGTCTTGGGGGGCCATGTAAAGATTAAACTCTTTGTGGTTTATATGGATTGCTAAGGGTAACAAAATACAAACTCAAAAAAAGATGCTCAAACCAAGCCTAAACCCTAAACCCTAAATTACTAAGCCCTAAACCCTAGACGCTAGACCCTAAGCCCCTAAAAACTAAACCCTAAACTTCCCTAAACCCTCAACCTGTTGAAGTTTAAGGGGCAAAGCTTTCTTGCATCTTCCTCTTTGAGTGCCGCGCTTGGGTTTCTTCTCCGCGGAACTGCGCTCGGCCTCTACCATGCCGGCAGGCCTGTGACTTCGGTTTAGGGCTTTGGGGTTTAGGGTTAAGGGCTTAGGGTTGCAAGGTTTAGGGTTTAGGGTTTGGGGTTTAGGGTTTGGGGTTTAGGGTTTAGGGTTACTGGACGTTAAGGGGGTTGGAGGTTTCGCGAACCCTACCTAAACCCAACTACCAATCGGGGTCCTATACAGGTAGGTCTCATGAAGGTGCCATAAATTGCCTCGGATGGCCCTGAAAGCCCTCAGCAAAATATTCCTGAATATGATCCTCCTAAATCTAATAGGGTTTAGGGTTTAGGGTTTAGGGTTTAGGGTTTAGGGTTTAGGGTTTAGGGTTTAGGGTTTAGGGAAAAAATAGAATGTCCCAGAAATCTACCCATACGGGCAAAACATGGTACAGCTGGTCCAGGCAGACCCTTCACCAAGGCCGCGGCCCAAAGGGTCCAAATGCTTGTTCCGGTCTTTCCCTCTGGTGACACAGGTTGAGACTACTACTGAGGCACCGTTACTTTAGAATGCTGGGCTCTGTCTGAAACATGGCCGGATCACTGCAGCAGCCATATGGGGTGCATATGATGGTGGATATACTTCACCAGCCTCTAACAAGCAGTGGATGAGTAGAATATGGGGATGTCTCTTGCAGTCATGCACAGCCGGGATCCCTGTGGGATCCAAACAGATGCTGCTGCGGGGGGGCGCGGCGAGGTCGTGCACTCGTCACAGGCATGCGGCAGAGTCACACCCTGCCTGGCCAAGATGCATCCTTAAAGACTGAAAGCCCTAAAACCCCCCAAAACACAAACTAACATACATACACCTCCACTTACACTCACACAACAAAAAGAGGGAGAGAGAGAGAGAGGACGAAACCAAACTAAACATTCTTAAAAAGATCAAGAACCCTGAAGATCCGAAAACCGCAACAGCCCTTACAACCTGACACAGGGTAGGAAAGCCGCACCGCGCTGAAGAACCCTGAACACTAAACGCTATAAACCCTATAAACCCTGTAAACCCAATAAACCCTATAAACCCTGAACCCATTTCTCAAAGCGCGTTCGCTGCCCGGTCTTGCGACGGAAGTGCCAGGAGAACCCGCCGCACAGCCTGGAAGATGGTTGTTTGGGGTTTAGGGTTTGGGGTTTAGGGTTTAAGGTTTAGGAGCAAAAAAGGGGTTCTGGGTGTAGAGCTGGAGACGTCGGGTTCTACGGCTTTCGTGATTTCGTGGCTTTGGGGGTCCCACTGCGATGTCTCAGCCCTGCAGCACGAAGGCCGCCCGAAACCCTAAACCCCAAGCCCTAAACCCTAAACCCCAAACCCTAAACCCTAAACCCTAAACCCCAAACCCTAAACCCCAAACCCTAAACCCTAAACCCTAAACCCAAGTCGCCGGCCTCGAGCGGAGCCGAAGCAGGCAGCACCAGGTCGCCCGAGGTCTCCTCCGAGACGAAGCCAGCCTGGGTCGCAGAGTCACTCCTAGGGTTTAGGGTTTAGGGTTTAGGGTTTAGGGTTTAGGGTTTAGGGTTTAGGGTTTAGGGTTTAGGGTTTAGGGTTTAGGGTTTGGGGCTTAGGGTTTAAGGGCTTAGGGTTTAGGGGGTCTAAGGGTACTCATCTCCGTTTTACAGGGGTTAAGAAGGGAACCTCTTCCGGAAAAAGGGAACGAGGAAGTCTCCCCTAACCCTAAACCCGAAACGCTAAAGCCTACTCCAATAAAAAAAGTGAATGAAGGGCCCACTCCTGAGGGGATAAGACGGGAACCTATTCCAGTCAAAAGGTGCCCCTAACCCGCAACCCTAGAGCCTAATCCAAAAAACCAAAAGGAATAAACCTAAACCCTAAACCCTAAACCCTAAACCCCAAACCCTAAACGGCCGACTCCTGTGGACCTAGCAGCTTTTCTCAGCATGGCTACGGCCTCAGGGTGGCTGAGGAGCTCCCGGCCAACCCGCTCGTTGCTGGCTTTGAGCCTTAGGTTCAGGGTACTTACTAACCCAATAGGTTTAGGGTTTAGGGTTTAGGGTTTAGGGTTTAGGGTTTAGGGTTTAGGGTTTTAGGGTTTAGGGTTTAGGGTTCAGGGTTTAGGGTTTAGGGTCTGTACTTGTAGCCCAATTATAACCATGTTAGGGCACTTAAGGGGCTTGTATGAACCTCCAAGTAGGGCAGGCCAGGAACCATGACGCAAAAAAAGGAAACTTCCCGGCTTGGGGTATTTAGGGTTCGGGGTTCAGGGTTTAAGGTACCCCCCATGATGCAGTAAGGGGTCGTTGCCCTTTAGGGTTTAGGGCTTGGGGTGTTTAGGGCTTCGAATCAGGGAACCTGGAACCCGAAAAGGCAAAAACAGGGTGTCACTGGGCTGCCAAGCCGCCGGCGCCACTTCTCCTCGCTGGGCTCAGCCGAGACCTTGTCAAGAGCCACTCTGACCGTTCGCAGGGTGCGGCTGGCCTCCTCCTGTCGCAGGCGCAGGCGCTGGGCGAGCTGCTGTTGCAGTTGCTCCACTTCCGCCCGCTCGCCACGCGGCGTTGCGCTTGTGGCCGCGCCCCGTGGCTGCAAGATCTCCAGGCCCAGACCTAGGATGGCCCCTAAAACCCTTTTGGGGTTCAGGGTTCAGGGTTTAGGGTTTAGTTTTTAGGGGAATGTGATCCTCTTAAACCCAATAGGGGGAAACAACAAATGTCCCAGGGGCCTACCTAGCGACGGAGCGCCTCAGAAGCGAGGTGGCTCCAGGCCTCCGGGCATCGATCCTTGATGAAGGCAATGAGCTCGTCGCCCGTCCACGGCTTCAGGCGGCTGACATAGAGTGCGGCAGCCACGGAGCTCCAAGGCCCACAGAGGAGGCAGGGAACCTAGTTCATAGTTGGGATAGCAGTAAGAATTTAGGTATTCCGGTTCCTTATTGAGTTTAAGTACCCTCGAAAACGTAAAGTGTTACCCCACTATGACACAGGAACTCCCATGGACAGGGCTCGGTTGGAGGCTTCCAGGGCGGCCGACGCTACCGCCTGCGCGGTGAGATCGAACGAGCTTGTGCTGATCTTGCTGTCATCTCCCTCTTTTTGAGCCTCTACTTCAAGGCTCCGAGGAATTGGCGAAGGCACACGCACGTCCGAAAGGTTGAGGCCGGGCAGCATCGGGCCATCGGGATCTTCCGAGCTCGCCTCCACGATGCGCACGGCGGCAGAGATCTTCAGGGCGCGCGAGGCTTCCGAATTCTTCATGCTCAAGCAAGCCAGAGTGCCAAGGTACAGAGCTCGCTTCTTGGCAGCTCGGACGCCCTTGACAACGGATGCCTGACCGGGTTCGACCACCTCTGCCGGGCATAAGGGCAGAGGCTTCTGCTGTTCTTTGCCAGCAGGGCGCATGCAAAAGGGAAAACGCCTCTGAAACTCCCCCACCCCTCCAAGAAGAAGCAGCGGCCGTTGGGAGATGGGACGGACCCCGAGATCGCGGATGAGCTCCAGGACCTCGAGCACACCCTCGTCTTCCAGCGGCCTTTCATGGGCGCCTACGATCACCAGCCACTTGAGGTCACATTGAGACCTGATGGCGGCATGGCTGCCCGCCTTCCTCAACACCTCCACGGACCTTTGCCGAACTTGGAAGCCTAGCAATTGTTGTTGCTGTGTCTTAGGAATGACAGTACCCAAAAAATCAGAAGCATTTCCAAGTGACCCTAAGGGACCACGCCCCAAAAAGGTGGCTCTGGTTGAAGAGGCTCTTCGGGCGCACGTCGATGAACACGGCTGCAGTGGGCGCGATCAGGAGGCAGTAGCAGTGGGAAGCTGGCACGAGGCTCACCCGCTGAGCATGCCCCGAGCTCAGCTGGGCTTCGGCAGATGATGGGCCGATGGCAGAGTCCTCCAAGGACTCTGCACCAAGTGAGCAGCATGCTCCCATCGGCGCGACTTGAGAGGCTTCCCTAGACCTTTCACCCTTGACCCTAAACCCTAAAACCCGGAAACTCTCCACCTTCAAGCGCCTTCCCTAAAACCTGGACCTGGAAGTGCTTTTGGGCACGTGAAATTTCGGTTGTTCCACATTCTTATAAGTAGCTCTATGTACATGTATATGCATATGAATGTGTATATGTATATATCTGTATATATATGTATATATAGATAGAGATATATATATATATATGTATCAAGCTTGCCCAGAAACCCAGGATCAAAAAGGGCGCCATTTGTTGCTTAAAATGGGGGTTGAGAAGGGAACCTAGCAGCCCCCCAAAAAGGGAATATGGGTACGATTGGGCATCCTGGATAATTATAATTATATATATATATGTATATAGTGTATATATGTATAATATGTATATATATATATATATATACATGCATACATGCCCATAAAGCCGAATGGCCTACCAAGTTGCTAGCCTGCTGGATGCGAGCGGGTGTGCCGATGCCAACCGGGCCAAGACCCGTGAATTTGGGAATCGGGGATCTGGGCAGGAAAACTTCTAGTTGTCCAGTACCTAAGGCAACTAAAGGTTAACCCTTGGGATTCTGAGGTGATTCTATTCCCCCCCCAAAAGTTTTGCATGATGCGGGGTTGCTCTACGTTTGTGGAATAACCCTGACATCTGGCAGAGCACCTCGGCATTGCACACTCTTTTGTGACCCCTCGGCGCCCTCTTCCCTGGGCAGCTCTTCCGAGGAGAAGGCACGGAGGAGCTCCTCCGCATTTCCGATCAGGTGCATGCGGCTCTGCTGCGCCCCGATCTCCTCACCTCAGTCGTAGCTGAGTTCATAAGGCCCCTAAAAAGGTGTAGACTTTCAGTTCTATAGGGGATTGTAGTATCCCAAATAGTGTAAAGTTACTCATTCAGCTAGTAAGTCACCATTCGCATTGACAAGGCTGACTCGCACTTCGTCGGACGGGGTGCCATCAGCCTGCTGAGCAGCTTGGACCATCACTTGGACCTGCTCACCATTCACGATGCCAGCGGGGAGCTTGGCGGTGAGAATTGGGCGCCTGTGAGGCATCCGCCGCGCCACCAGGCCTTCCGCCACCACCACGACCTGCACGAGGTGGTACGAGAGCTCCGAAGGGTGCCAGTTTAGCCTTAGTTGTCCAGTATCCTAAGGGACCTAAAGGTTAACTGTTGGGATTATAGTGTGATTATCTTACCCCCCAAAAAGGTCAAATTTTACCTACTCTACTACTGCTAAGTAGCTCCTTCCGCACAGCCTCCTGGAGATCCTCCAGGTCCTCGGGGCCAAAATCCGCGTCGCGGCTTCCCAAACTCTGCAACCCCTGGCGGTCGCGCCAGCAGTGCCAGCGAAGAAGAAGCGCATCCAAGGCGTCCAGGTTCAACCTTGCTAGCCCAAGAACCATATTTTAAGAAAGGGTACCCCCAGGAACCATATTTTCATCAGGGGTATACCCTTTTTGGGGGTGGCTCTACTATACTTACAAGGGAACCTTGAGCAAAAAGGGAAAAATGAAAAAAACGGCGAAAGGGATGCCCTCCGGGCTGCCAGGCAGCTGCCGCCAGAGGGCGTCTGTGACCTGACCTGCAAGGGAGTCATGGTGGGGTTTAGGGTTTAGGGTTTAGGGTTTAGGGTTTAGGGTTTAGGGTTCCCTGAGGATGCAAATGTAACCCCAAAGAAACTCACCTTAACATACTCCTAATCTACTCCAACATGGGCCTCGTAAAGGATGTACCCCTAAGAGGTTCCCCCTTCATCTACTCCTAGAATATGGCCCTTAGTATTGCCTTACAAAGGAAGACCCTAAACCCTAAACCCTAAACCCTAAACCCTAAAAAGGGTCCCTCAATTCAAGGGCACAACCTTAGGGGATCCCGAGGTAGAGTCCCGTGAGACCTGCTGTCTGGACCATGGCGTCGCCCGGTCCATCCTCGGCCACCTTCACTACAGGGTTTAGGGTTTAGGGTTTAGGGTTTAGGGTTTAGGGTTTAGGGTTTAGGGTTTAGGGTTTAGGGTTTGGTTTAGAGTTACTAGCCCCCTCTACACTACCCCCCCCCTCTAGGTTCCCCCCCCCTAAATCACCGTTAATGAGGCTTAAGTCTCCCTAAGTAGCCTTAAGCATGGGGGGAACCTATAAGAAGGGGGGTAGTGTAGAGAGGGGGTAGTACCCTAAACCCTGAACCCTAAACCCTACACCCTGAACCCTAAACCCTAAACCCTAAACCCTAAACCCTAAGAGGAGCCCCTGGCCTTCACCATCTCATGGGCCAACATGAGGAGGTCCTGATTTAGGTCCTCCCACTGTAGCCCCTCGACGAAGTCAGGCTCCAGAAGATGATCCTGCGAACCCTAAACCCTAAACCCTAAACCCTAAACCCTAAGCCCTAAACCCTAAACCCTAAAGCCTAAACCCTAAACCTAAACCCTAAACCCTAAACGTGCAAGGATCTCGAGGTTTCGGAGGGCTTCTGCTCTAAGGGGTGCTTAAGACTCCTAGGTTCCCCCCGAATTAGGCCTCCGACCCAAAGAGGGGTGAAGGGCTTCCAGGGCTTAGGGTTTAGGATTTCGGGTTTCGGGTTTAGGGCAAAACCCTTATATGACCCAAAACACCTCGAAACCCTCAAGCCCTGAATCCTAAACGGCCCTAAGCCCCATGAGCCCCCCTAAACCCTGAACCCTAAACCCTAAACTCTAAACCCTAAATCCCCAAGGCTGCAACTTGCCAGCGCAAAGCCAGCCAAGCCGGTCTTTGTCTTTGCTTCTTTAGGGATTCAGGTTTAGGGTTAAGGGTTAAGGGTTAAGGGTTTATGGTTTAGGGTTAGGATACTGGGGTTTAGGGTTTAGGCTTTGGGGTTTAGGGTTTCTAGCCACAGATACCCCACTAACTAGGCGAACGCGATTTCAGCAAGCCTCCGTAAGAGAATCCGTGCAGTAGCGCTATAGACTGGTACCATAAGGGGGGGGGACATCGAAACCCCTGAACCCTGAACCCTACACCCTAAGCCCTAAACCATAAACCCTACACCCCAGTATCAACCCTAAACCCTGACAAACCCTAAACCCTAAACCCTAAACCCCAGTATCAACCAGATCCTCCGTGAGCGCGGCAAGCACTGACGCGTTCCGCTGAAAGGCCTCAGAGAGATGCAGTTTAGGGTTTAGGGTTTAGGGTTCAGGGTTTAGGGTTAGGGTTTAGGGTTTAGGGTTTGGGGTTTAGGGTTTAGGGTTTAGGGTCTAGAAATGTTGAACGCACTGGTCCATACACTTGAATACCGCGTGGGATGACCCGGATGTCTACGTTCACTGGGTCCCAAGGATGTGAGGTCCGCTGTACCAGGTATACTTCCCTGGGAACCTTACTGAAACCATTATGTTTGAGATACCCTTGAGGATAAAATGGAGCAAAAACTCCTAAGGGGGCTTATAGGGACCCAACATGCTGGACCAGCACGCTTCTTTCTGCCCAGCCAATTTGGCAGCACGCCTAGCGTAGCAGGAGCCATGCTTGGGTGCCCATGATGCAATCACGCGACATCACGGAACAGGTCGACTGCTTGGAGGCTCAGGGTACTTGTAGCCCGACTATCACCATGTTAGGGTTTAGGGGTTAGGGTTTAGGGTTTAGGGTTCAGGGGCTTTAGGGTTTAGGGTTTAGGGTTTAGGGTTTAGGGTTTAGGGTTTAGTGGAACAGGTCGACTGCTTTCCATCAAGACAAGAACACGTGCAAGCCATTGCAAGGTGACACGGCTAGGATTCCTTCCGAGATCGCTGGGGCTGCCTGGAAGGCATTGCCAGTATCAAAATCCGAGACCTCGCCACGTTCTGCCTCCAACTTTCCTAGGAGGGCCCTTAAAACCCTCTCAGGGTTTAGGGTTTAGGGTTTAGGGTTTAGGGTTTAGGGTTTAGGGTTTAGGGTTTAGGGTTTAGGGTTATATGAGTCTCTTAAACCCAAAAGGGGAAAATAGAAAATATCCCAAGGACCTAGCTAGCTTCCATTTCCATCCGTGTCGATGAGGCGGTAGACTCTGCCAGACATGCCGGCCACAAAGACAGCACCATCCCCAGCGATGACGGGATTGGCCCACGAGTCCGGCAGACAGCTGTGGTTGAATCGGTCACCTTAGTTGCCACGGTTTAGGGTTTAGGGTGTAGGGCTTAGGGTTTAGGGTTTAGGGTTCATGAGCCCTAAAAAGTGTACGCTTTCAGTTCTATCGGGGATTAGAGTAATCCAAAAAAGTGTAAAGTGTACTCACTCACCTGCCAAGTCACCAGCCGCGGCCCCATGCCAGTCAGGGAAGTCGTACTCCCAGATGATCTGCCCCGTCCTTGGTAGCCCAGAAACGATCTTCTAACAAGGGTTTAGGGTTTAGGGTTTAGGGTTTAGGGTGTACGGGTTGGTGACTTTATAAGGGGACCTTAGAACCTCAAAGAAACAACAAAAAGTGGCAGAAGGGTACCACCCAGAGACTCCAAAACCCCTCAATTAAGATAATATACCTTAAATCATACGAGAGCTCTTTTTAGACTTTAAGGGATAATTATCCCTTAAAGTCTAATAAGAGCTCTTTTTTGACTTTAAGGGATGTTCCCTACTTAAGGGGTTTTGGAGTCTCTGGGCACTTGGCTACCTAGACTCTGGGGATCCAGAGCCACCGCCTTGGAGGGATGCCGCTGGTCCGCACCTAGACCCGGGAGCAAGCTAGGAATGAAAAAGGGGTTTAGGGTTTAGGGTTTAGGGTTTAGGGTTTAGGGTTTAGGGTGTAGGGTTTAGGGTTTTTAAAAGGATTATAAGGGAACCCCAACCCTAAAAAAAGGGAGTATAAGGGCATACTCCGGGTCCTAGGCGCTGTGCTCAAACGGGTCCAAGTCGAGCACAGCCCCCGCGACCAAGTACAGGCCAGGGTTCGTCCCGATAGCGACCACAACCTTAGGAGCCACGGTTTAGGGTTTAGGGTTTAGGGTTTAGGGTTTAGGGTTTAGGGTTTAGGGTTTAGGGTTTCTAAAGGTAAACCTTTGGGATTAGATAAAGGGAATCAAAGACCCCACAGAGGTACAAAGGCTTCCTACTCTACTTTAACCTTTGGGATTGTAAAGGCAATCCAATACCCCAGAAAAAAGGCAAAACAGTTATCTACTCTACTACTAAGCAACCATTGGTCGGTCCCCATGCGTCACGACCGCCGGGCCGGAGTTCGCCGGAAACTTGGGAAACGTCCTCTGCCACACAAGATGGCCGTCTTCCGCAGAGAAGGCTGTCAGCAGCCCGGCTTTCCTCGGATGGCCCCGCATAAGACCCTTTTAGGGTTTAGGGTTTGGGGTTTGGGGTTTAGCGTTTAGGGTTTAGGGTTTAGGGTTTAGGGTTTAGGGGAATATGATCCTCTTAAACCCAATGAGCAAAAATAGAAAAGGTCCCAAGGGCCTGCCTAGTTTCGTACTTCCATCCAAGTTGCTGGTGACATAGGCCAGGCCATTGCTGGCCTGAGTTGCTGAGTTCATAAGCCTACCAAAAAGTGTACACTTTCACTTCTATAGGGGATTATGCCCTAAACACCCTAAACCCTAAACCCTAAACCCTAAACCCAAAAACTGTAAAGTGTGCTCACTCAGCCACTAAGTAGCCCCTGTCAAGCCGCCTGTGGTGGTAACAGCCGAGCTGGGAGCAGGGTTCTTCCAGACGACCGACCCATCCTTGGCAGCTCTAAAACCCCCCCAACTCAAAATGGGTTTAAGGTTTAGGGTTTAGGGTTTATATGAATACGAGGAACCCCAAAATCTGAATGAAGTGATAGAGTTGTAGTAAAGCCCCACCTAGCATCTTTCAGTCTCAATCGGTAGGTGCCCCCCAAGGCGTCCGAGAAGAGAAGGGATCCGCTCTGAATTGATCCAATCCAATTGTACACGTGCTGGTCTGGGCGGAACTTCCAGAGAACGGCCCCATCCGTGGCATTGCACGCAACCACCTAGGCCGGCCCTCTTAGGGCCTTTTTTGGGGTTTAGGGTTTAGGGTTTAGTTAGGGGTTGAGGGAAAACAGGAAAAATTAACCCAGGGGCTTGCCTTTGCCAGATCAGAGCTTAATCAAGCCCCCACAAATACAGCCTGTATCCCAGCCACCGTGGTCGCGGACCCAAAAGTAGCTGTCTCGTTCTTGTTCAAGCAGGAAGCAAGAACCTTAGAGCCTGAATACCCTAGCCCAAAAAAAGGTCAACCGTTTATCTATAGTAGGAGTATATACAACCAAAAAGGTTAAAGGTTCTCGAATCAGTTTCTAAACCTCAAACCCTAAACCCCAAACCCCAAACCCTAAACCCCAAACCCTCAACCCTCAACCCCAAACCCTAAACCCCAAACCCAAACCCCAAACCCCAAACCCCAAACCCTAAACCCTAAACCCTAAACCCTAAACCCTAAACCCTAAACCCTAAACCCAATCCCTAAGGAACCAGCCCTTCGCCGGCAATGATGGTGTGCGTATCCCCGCTGGCAACTTCGCAGGCTGCCGTCTGCCACAGGAGCCTGGAGGCGGGTTCCCAACCGAGGAACCCTAAACCCTAAACCCTAAACCCTAAACCCAAGAAAAGGAACCCGTTTTGCTAACGGTGGGCCCATCATCATAAGAGCATCAGGGAACCGAACCCGAAAACGTCAAAAGGGCACAACACTGCGGAGTCCAGGAGCTTCCCATCGTCGGAGCCAACACCAAACATCTTGCCATGTGTATCAATGCCTTGCTTCTCAAAATAGCCAAGGGCAAAAAGGGCTTAACTTTACTACTCCTACTAACTACGGTACCCAAAAAGTCTTTTAGCTTAGCTGTTGCTAAGCAAAGGTGCTGTAAAGGACGCCATTCAGGAGCACGGGATTGCCGGGCAGAGGGACTCCCTGCGTGCTGAAAGTCCACAGGAGGCTGCCCTGCCGCGAGAATTTCAACAGCTCGCCGTCAATGGATGACTGATAGATGGCACCCTTGGAATCCTTAGTTGTCCAGTATCCTAGGGGAACTATCGGGTAACCTTTGGGATTCTAGTAATTTAACATACTACCCCCCAGAAAGGCTAAAAAAAGGTCCACTGCTCTACTACGAAGAATCCCGAATTTGGAGTAAACCCTGGAAAAAGTACATGTTTTAGGTATAAGTAGCTATGATAGGAACTCAAAACTAAAAAAAGTATTAACGAAAAGTACTCCAAAGCCCAGGAATCCACTATGGGCGATCCACGCACAATTCCATGGTTCGGAGCCGTCCAGGACCAGGTGGGACCCGCCGACAGTTTCGGCGGGATCGCCGACGTTGACCCCGACCTGATGAGATTCCCACCTAGGCTGCCCAGTAACCTGGGATTTAAAAACGGGTGTCCCCCTTTTGTTGCTTACAGGGCCGATAATAGGGAACCCAGAACCCCCAAAAAGGGGATGAGGGTACTACAGGGCATCCTAGCAACCTTTCCCGATCCACTCGGAGAAGTCTTGACCACCACGTGCAGACATCGTGTACTGGAGCAGCTGGAAGTGGTTCGCATGGTCAGCTGCAAACTCACAATCCAAACCAGAGCAGTCCTGCCGCTGAGAGGTTGCAGACGACAGGATGCAGGCAACAGCCAAGGCAAGAAAAGCCATGGCCCAACGAGAAAAGGGTTCGCGCATCGCGCAGCTGGCGTCCAGCTGCCTAATGGACAAGCTGCGGCAAGCGGCTGTATGTCTACGACAGCAATGGGAATCCCCAAAACCAGCCCCTAGACCCCGACTGCTTGCACATCAACCCCAAAAGGGCTGACTTCAGGACATGGGCTCAACAAATTAGCGTGCCTTTGTGGGCGGCCTAATTGGGCTCCGTATTACACGGGGAACCCCTGTCACAGTGGACCATAGACACTCCCCATACGTCCCCTAAACCCTCAACCCTCAACCCTAAACACTAATCACTAAACCCCGAACACTAAAACCCTGAATCATTTTTGCCACAGTTAAAACAGCATCAAATGGCAGCCCTAAACCCTAAACCCTAAACCCTAAACCCTAAACCCTAAACACCCTAATCCCTTGAGTGCCGTGCTGTGGCCCGCTCCACAGCGTCCTCGGTCAGGGCTGGGGGCTTGGAAACTGACGTGTGAGCTGTGATGTCCTACGTGATAGGGTTTAGGGTTTAGGGCTTAGGATTTAGGGTTTAGGGTTTAGGGTTTAGGGTTTCGGGCTCGGAGCTTAGGGAGGTTAAAGACGATCTGGTGAAGATGATATGGTTGTTACTGATGACATTCTTGTGACTTTGGGTGCTGTTCATACTATGGATGAATAGGATGAGTCATGTTGATATGTTGTAACTATCAGTGCTATGGCTTCTTGTGCTCTGATTACTGTTGCTGTGCTCTTGCGTGAGTTTGGTGTTTTCATGTTAGGGGCCGACAGTTGTTTTGTCATCACTCGCGAAGCCATTGCGCACCCTAAAGCCTAAACCCGCACAGGTTCGCAAGGTGCTGTCGTAAGAACTTCACGCAAGGCTTTCCCATAAGCGAGGGCAACTTAGAGCGGCAACCACCTGGAACCTGAACCCTAAACCCTAAACCCTATGGACCCGAAGCCGTCAGATCAGCTGTATGTCGGAAAGCATCCCTCATCTAACACAACTGGTTGCATGGCTTTAGCACGTGGATTCTTGAAGTGAGGTTGTAAGGGAAGGATCAAGGATCGCCCTGCTTCCCTCACAACCCCCCGTAAACCCTGAACCCTGAACCCTGAACCCTGAACCCTGAACCCTGAACCCTGAACCCTAAACCCTAAACCCTAAACCCTAAACCCTAAACCCTAAACCCTAAACCCTAAACCCTAAACCCCCCTCTTGTGCCCAGCCTGCGGCAGGATGGCCGCATCGAGCACTTCCTCCAGCTCCGGGGGCATGCGGATTGGCTCCGGGCCCTCGGAGGCACCCGGGATGAAGCCTTCGTTCGGGGCCTCCAACATCTCCTCCTCCTGGCTCTAAAACCCTAAAAACCCTAAACCCTACAAACTCCATAAAACCCCATAAACCCCATAAACCCCATAAACCCTAAACCCCATAAACCCTAAACCTAAACCCTAAACCCTCAACCCTAAACCCTCCTCCTCCTCTGAGGAGATGGGGTCCATGAGCCCTGGGAGGGCAGCCTCCCGCGACGTGCGCGCCGGGAGCTCAAAGACCCCCGGTCGCAGCGACAGGCGCTGCGAGGCCACGTCGTTGAGGTGCCACACCGGCGCAGTGTCCACATCCGACGGGATCCGGAACTCGATCCTAACTTTTAGGGGGGTTAGGGTTTAGGGTTTAGGGTTTAGGGTTTAGGGTTTAGGGTTTGGGGTTTAGGGTTTAGGGTTTAGGGTGTAGGGTTTGGGGTTTGGGGTTTGGGGTTTAGGGTTTAGGGTTTAGGGTTTAGGGTTTAGGGTTTAGGGTGAGGTTCCTACAACCTACAGCCTGATGGGAACCCAAGAAGTCCAAAAAGGCTCGCTTCTCGGCACCCTAAACCCCAAACCCCAAACCCCAAACCCCAAACCCTAAACCCCAAACCCTAAACCCTAAACCAAGCAAGGATCTCGTCCCAGCCATAGGCATGCCAGCCCTCCCGAAGGGTCAAGAACATGGGTATCTCGTTCTGGGGATCCGGGAGCTGGTCACTGAAGACCTGCCCCACCATTCTTTTGGGGCACTGATTAGGGTTTAGGGTTTAGGGTTTAGGGTTGAGGGTTTAGGGTTTAGGGTTTAGGGTTTAGGGTTTAGGGTTTAGGGTTTAGGGTTTAGGGTTTAGGGTTTAGGGATGTTTAGGGCTCTGCATTCAAAAAACGCAAAATGATTCTCAACAATGACCCAGAGGACTGTGTTTAAGTCGAAGCCAAAGGTAAGCTGGATGGCTCCTATGAGGATGCACTCCTGGAACACCAGCTCGTCCACCACATCTGTGGAGGTCAAGGCAAAGAAGGCCACCCCGTTCCTTGGTAGCCCTAAACCCTAAACCCTAAACCCTAAACCCTAAACCCTTTTTTGGGTTAGCTCCTTCATAAGGGAACCTTGAACCCCCAAAAAAACAGGGGGAAAGGGTACCACGGGGCTACCAGGGTTCACAAAGGTGTGCAGGTCCCACTTCGGCACGACCTCCTGAAACACCTCCACTCCCCTCCGGCGCCCCTTCCTTGCTGCTCCAAGAACCTAAAAAAAAGTTAGACTTTACTATTCCTACGAAGTAGGGAAGCCCAAAAAGTTTATGAAGTTCAGGGTTATACGTTCTTATTCCTACCGAAATATAAGAAACCCAAAAAGTCTAAAAGTTCAGCTGTTGGAGAAGGTAAGTTTCACCACCAGGGGCATGCCGAACGGCACTCTGCAGGACTTCGGCCGCCGGAGGTCTACGGACTGGATGCTAACAGGGCGGCGGAAGCGAATGCGGCCGACGGCGCCCACCAGTCGGGCTGCAAAGCGGTGGCGCTTCACGGCCTTAATAAGAATGAGGGATGTGGGTTCATAGAGGGGTAGGAGAGGGTCTTTCGAAGGGCTCGTTGGGGCCTTGGGGTATAGCAAACCCTAAACCCTAAACCCTAAACCCTAAACCCTGAGCTTAGGGTTTTGGGGGCTGCAACTCTCTTGCAGCTCGAAACCCTGCATCAGCCAGCCGAGGGGCATCGTTCTCGAACTCGTCGTTTTCCACCAAACTCCAGGGACCCTGGTTTAGGGTTAGGGTTAGGGTTTAGGGTGTAGGGTTTAGGGGCTTGAGGATTTAGGGTTTAGGGTTTAGGGTTTAGGATTTCAGGATTCAGGGCTTAGGGTCAAAGTGTGTTGTTGTGGATTCAGGCAGCTCACGACAGGGGGACCCTTTTGGGAGTCCCTTTAAGGGGATTCTATTCTATTTGGGCGGGGGGGGTACCCCTATTTTGGGACATACCCTAAACCCTTAACCATAAACCCTAAACCCTAAACCCCTGAGCTACCAAGGTTGAAACCCGCATGCTCAAAGCTTTTCACGCACCTGCCTCCCACTCGACCTGGAAAGGCACGCCGCCTGAGGCCGAGGGCAGAGGGGGCTTCAGGGTTTAGGGTTTAGGGTTTAGGGCTGTTGGCTTCTGGTTTAGGATTTCGGGTAAAGGGCCCGCATAGGGCTCAACCCCCGAACTCCCTGAAAACGACTCCACCTGAGCCCCACAATTCCCAACCCGAAGCCCGAGACCCGAACACTACACCCAGGTCTTTCTGTGGTTTCGTGGGCAGCATGGTTTGGAACTTTTTAGGGTTTAGGGTTTAGGGTTTAGAGTTTAGGGTTTAGGGTTAGTGCGCCCGTGTATACGCCACATGTAGTCGAATCCCGCTTGGGACCCCAAGACGGACCCCTAGTCTTGGGAACCCCCCCCCCCCCCCCACTTGGGATTAGATCGACCATACCTCACATGCCTCAACCCGACATTAAACCCCAAAACCCCAAACCGAAACCCTAAACCCTGAACCCTAAACCCCAAACCCTAAAAACCCCCTGAACCCTATGAACCCCAAACCTTAAACCCTCAACCCTAAACCCTAAACCTTATAAACCCATATCTAAGTCCCCAGCCACCAAGCCGCCGAGTCCCCGCAAAGTTCTCGGGCAAGCGGTCCTGCGACTTCCGCTGTAGGGCTTAAGCCTTTGTCGGGTTTAAGGGTTTTAGGGTTGAGGGTTTAGGGCTTGGGGGCCTGAGGGTTGAGGTTTCGGGGGCTTGCTTAGGGTCCACTCCTCTGCCCCAAGGGCGACTTTCCGACCTCCAAACCTGTAGAGTTTAGCCCTCCTGCACCCCCTCGCCCTAAACCCTAAACCCTTCTAGGGTTTAGAGCGTAGGGTTTAGGGTTAACAGGGTTAGGGTTTAGGGTTTAGGGTTTAGGGTTTAGGGTTTAGGGTTTAGGGTTTAGGGTTTAGGGTTTAGGGTTTAGGGTTTAATGTTTAGGGTTTAGGGTTTAGGGTTTAGGGTTTAGGGTTTAAGGATTGCCGGCCTGCCAAGGCTTCAGCCCCCGGAACGTCAGCAGAGCCGAGCGCCCACCGCGTTTTCCGGCGGGCGCCTAGGTTCAAGGCGCAGTTTAGGGTTTAGGGTTTAGGGTTTAGGGTTTAGGGTTTAGGGTTCAGGGTTCAGGGTTCAGGGCACAGGGTTTGGGGGCTACAGGGGGTTACAGGGTTGATAGGGTTTATAGGGCGTTTTAGGATTTGTAGGGTTTGGAGGGCTGTTAGCCTTTACAGGGTTTAGGGTTTTGGGGGGTTTTGGGTGTCAGGGTTTTAGGGCTTTAGGGCTCTAGGGTGCCTGGTAGCCCAGAAACCATGTTCTAAGGAGGGTATCCTTTCTGGGATCGGTTACCAAGGGGGGTGCCTAGGGCAGGGTCTAGGGCTTGGGGAAGTTCAAGGTTCAGGTTCTAGTAGGTTGGTTCATCTCCACATTCAAGCAACATAATAAGAACAAGAAAAGAAGAAGAAGAAAAAGAAGAAGAAGATGAAGATGAAGAAGAAGAAGAAGATGAAGAAGAGGAAGAGTCACAAACACGAACGCAACATTCATTAACCATGAGGGCGATGAGTTTTCGGGTTCAGTGTTTAGGGTCGTTCAGCAAACACATAGGACACACAGCAGCAGACCGTTCAACAAACATAGTGGCAAACCCTTTTCCAACACTAAGCCAGAAGTGATCCGCCGCATGATTGGAATAGCACGGCCAAAGACTGGTCGCAAATTTAGATTAGCCACATGCCTGGAACATCACATCCAAAAAGCGCTAGCACAATACAAACTAGTAATATTAGAAGCGGCAACATTCTTCGACAACCGCAAAAGCCACGTTGAGCAAACAAGGAACCTAGAAACCACCAAAATGCGCGACCCGAGCGTCACTGTCCAACCTGCAAACAAAACAACAACGAAGGCCATTATTCATTTTGGAGTTTACGAAAATACGGGACCCCCCCCCCCCCCCCCCAATAAAAACCCCCGATAGTAGGATTCCCTAAAAAGAAGGGCCCCCAAAAAGGTTACCCCCCTAAATTCGGAAACCTCCATGTTGCTGTTCATCAACCTGACAAGAGATACCCGTAAGGCATGCGAAATCAGGAAACCTGCCACATATACCTGGTGGGTTGTGAGATCTTGGGACGACAGAAGCGAGAAAGCAATCCAAAGAGCCCCAAGCTCTCAAGAGAGGTTGAGGGTTTAGGGTTTAGGGTTTAGGAACCCTAACCCTAAACCCTAAACCCTAAACCCTGCACCCCAAAGCCCTGGAAGCCTTACTGAAAAGCCGCGGCCTGCTTTGGGCCCTGCTCCTCGAGGGGCTCTGCCTGCCGGACCAGCGACTCGAATGTAGGATTTTGAGCTTGGGGTTTACTTAGAGCAAGGACGGTCCACAGGCTTGAGGGTTTAAGGTTTAGGGGTTTAGGGGTTTAGGGATTGAGTGCTTGGGTTGGAACACATTGCCAGCGGCGTTCGAAAACAGCCGGGGCATTCGGTCGCAATACATCACTGGCAGCCTTAAGAACATATGACAATCTGACCACCAAAACCCTGTAAACCTCTACCATAAAAGTCAAGGAAGCCATAACAGCCCGTCAAACTCCATGAGTAATTAGACCACGTAAGCCGTACCAACACCCCTAGACCCTAAATCCTAAACCCCAAACCCCTCTAAACCCTAAACCCTAAACCCTAAACCCTAAACCCTAAACCCCAAACCCTTGCACTCTACCGACCTTGGAGTGCCGCAGCTTGCTGGCTGCCTTCAGGCTGGCCCCCAGGAAATACCTCATATGATGGGCTTGGGGTTTAGGGTGTAGGGTGTAGGGTTTAGGGTTTAGGGTTTAGGGCTATTCTGAATTCTCCTTACTGTGGAAATTCAGTATGCTGAGTAGGTTGATACGGTGGCTATATATATATATATATGGCTATCAAGGTTATCATCCTTTCTAATTACAACCTATTCATCACCTTTTACTTGATTTTGTTTCCGTGTTGCTATTGATGATGTTGCCACGGTGTTTTGGGGGTTTTAAGACTCCTCCTGCGATTTTGAGAACGACAGGTGTCAATATACTCGTGTGAACTAATGGCTGAGAGAATAACAGTAGCAAGAGTAGCCGTAGTAGTGGTAGTAGTAGGTAGTAGTAAGCATGCAAGCAGTAGCGGAATAGTAAGGACAGTAGCAACAAGTGCAGCTGTCGTGGTAGTAACCGGTAGTAGAGAATATGCAACAGTACTGGTAACAACAGAAGTACGAGTACTCGTGACAGCGAGAGAAAGAGTCATTCATAGTTGGAAGATAAGAGTGGCAAGTGCCAAATAGTTCATCACAGTACTCGCAGCAGCAGCAGCAGGAGGAGGAGGAGTAGTCGGAGTAGTAGGAATAGCAGTAGTAGTAGTCGTCGTCGTAGTCGTAGTCGCAGTCGTAGTCGTACTCGTAGTCGTACTCGTCGTCGTCGTCGTCGTCGTCGTCGTAGTAGTAGTAGTAGTAGTAGTAGTAGTAGTAGTAGTAGTAGTAGTAGTAGTAGTAGTAGTAGTAGTAGTAGTAGTAGTAGTAGTAGTAGTAGTAGTAGTAGTAGTAGTAGTAGTTGTTGTTGTTGTTGTTGTTGTAGGAGGAGGAGGAGTTGTTGTAGCAGTAGAAGTAGCCAGGAGGATCTGATTTCATTCTTGGCATCAACGGTGTAGGGTTTCAGGTAGCCAGAGTTTGGTGTTTTCGCCGAGGCAAGTACTCATCAAGCATCTCGCCACCATCTGCCGTCGCAAGCAGTCGGGTGGAAAAAATCCCATCCTTGCAGGACGGTCGATCGAATCGCCGGCCGGAGGCTGGTCAGGATAGCAGGGCTCCAAGAGTACTGCAACCGCGCGTGTCCCAGCTGGGTTCCAGGCGGTGACGAGCGCCGACCTGCAACCCCACAACCCTGTTGCATAACTGCAGATTTGGGTACAAAGCGGCCTGCCAGCGGGAACATCCCCTGACTCAGCCACCTTGGCCAACAAACGCAGCGATCAGGGCTGAGCATCATCAGCTGCTCTTGGGATGCTGAAACCCTAAACCCTAAATCCTAAACCCTAAACCCTAAGCCCTAAACTCTAGGAGGGAACATCCCAAAGCTGCTCTGGAGATCCCGGCGAGGTCTGCTTGCTGTCCAGGTCGGCAGTGCGGCCCATCCAGGGCCTGTCCAGGAAGCTTGCAGCCCCATACACCCCGGTTTAGGGTTTATAGGGTTTAGGGCTTAGGGCTTAGGGCTTAGGGTTTAGGGTTCAGGGTTTAGGGTTTAGGGTTTAGGGTTTAGGGTTTAGGGCGTAGGGTTTAGGGTCCAAGGGGGGTCTAGGGGTGATGGGTTTCCAGGGGTGGTGTGGACATGCGCGATTTTTAAGCAGTGCTCTTAGACCACCTCCCTGGCTCGGGGGGGGCCCCTAATCCCTAAACCCTAAACCCTAAACCCTAAACCCTAATTAAACCCTAACCTCGCCATCCACTTCTGTAAGAAGCGTCACCATTTTGAAGCACCCGTAATTCCAATGAACGCCCATCAATCCCGTAAACCTCAGAACTTGGGATGTTCGCCCTTGTACTAGCAGTCCTTAAATGGCATGAGAATAGGGGGTACTATGAGCAGCAAGCAGGGCCCTGGCCGAATCACACATGGCCATGGAGGCTTTGTGCACCAGGTTGTCTGCCTGAAGCACACCCTAAACCCTAAACCCTAAACCCTAAACCCTAAACATCCCTAAACCCTAAACATCCCTAAGCCCTAAACCCTAAACCCTAAACCCTAAAGCCTAAACCCTAAACCCTAAACATCCGACACCAGCCATGTGCAGGGCTTCTCTTCGGCTGGGGCCCGTGCTATGTATACCCGACTCCTCAAGCGTAGGACAGCGTCCTCCAGCACCTGCCGGTTCTTCTTGTAAAGGCTCCACTTAATTGCGGTTTAGGGTTTAGGGTTTAGGGCTTAGGGTTTAGAGCACGGCACCGCACCCCGAGAAACCCCAAACCTTTCCATGCCTGCTCGATGTTCAAGGCTTGCTGAGTGTGCCCTGACACGCTGGGGACTCAAGGGTTTTTTTGGGGGGGTTTTTTCGGGGGGCAAAACCCCTAAGCTTCAACCCCGTCCCCCGAGAGCACAAAGACAAAAGACTCTTGATGAATCAAGGAATGTTGTCGGGTTTAGGAGTTCTTCTCTGGGTCATCTGAGGGCGCATATGAGGTCCAGACGTACCCAAGCGGCGAGAAGAGGCCAAAGTAGTCGACCTTCCACACACCTGTGCAGTTGTGGAACGACCGCCTCCCTTACGCGGCTACAGGGCTCAGGGGTTGAGGGATGTAGGGGCTCAGGGGTTTTGAGGGGTCTTTTGGGATTGGTTATGTTTGCAAGTTTGGTATGTTTAGTATATCTAGTACTTAAGCAGACCCTGCACCCGCCTGCCCATCATGAAGGCCCAAGCAAGCAGAAGCTGCATCGCCAATGGGGTTTAGGGTTTATGGTTTAGGGTTTAGTGTTTAGGGTGTAGGGTTTAGGGCTTTGGGGTGTAGGGCTTAGGGTTTAGGGTGTAACTATAAAGACGACACTACGAAAAACCCTATACTAAACCCTAGACCCAACAAACCCAATAGACCAACAAAAAGAGGCCTTTTATACCCTGCACAATAGACCCTATGTATCAGCAGTGAAACCAAAAAAACCTGACAGCCCCATAAAATCTAGCAACCCCATAGACCTTAAACTCCTAAAAGAACAACTCAGGGGTTTAGGGTGTAGGGTTTAGGGTTTAGGGTTTAGGGCTTAGGGCTTAGGGCTTGGGGTTGGGGGTTGGGGTTTAGGGCGCGAAGTTGCTTGAAGCCATGCAAGCTTGAACCCGAATGCGGGATCCAGCGTTGACAGCTGCCACCCCCAGCTGTGGCAAAAAGCTCTTCTGGGCCCAAGCAGGAAGGACTGCAAAAAGCAACTACTGAGCTTAGCAAGGCTGGCTCTGCTAGGCTGCCCAGTAACCTAGGCTTAAAAAGGGTGCCCTTTTTTTGCTTAAAGGGGTTTATAAGGGAACCTAAACCCCCCAAAAAGGGAATAAGGGTACTACTGGGCATGCTAGTCTAAAAGGAAATTGTGAAAAGGACCCTCTTCGAGCTTTGTATGTCGACTAACAGCTTGTTAGGGGGGACTACGCGTTTTTTCTTTGGGCGGGACCTTATCAAAGAACCCTGAACCCTAAACCCTGAACCCTAAACCCCGAACCTAAAACCCTAAACCCAAAACCCTAAACCCGAAACCCAAAACCCTAAACCCTGAAGCCCAAACCCTGAACCCTAAACCCTGAACCCGAAACCCTAACCCCTCAACCCCGAACTCAAGTCCGTGCAGGGCAAACGATTCCGATGTCCTACGGAGCTGGGTGGGCCCCTTTCAAGCTCTGAATTATCATCCCGAAAAGTATGATCCTCTTGAACCCTAAGCCCTAAACCCTAAACCCTAAACCCTCAACCCTAAACCCTTGAGGCGGAAAGTCAACATACCCCAAACAGGGCCCACCCAAAAAGTCCTACGGTTTCTACGTCGGTCGCTCAGAGCAGCGGCAGCTTGTTCCTGGGCAAGGGTTTAAAGTTTGGGGTTTAATTTAAGGTTTAGGGTTTAAGATATAGGCTGTAAAGTTTAAGGTTTAAGGTTCAGGGTTTAAGAGGTCAAGAGTTTAGGGTTTAAGATTTAGGGATTCGGGCTTAGCTGACCATTCACGAAGGATGCCCCAAAGGGTTTCGGCTTTAGGGCTTTAGGACTTCAAGGTTTGGGGTTTAGGATGTAATTGCGGATGTAAGGAGGGGGAGCCCGTTTCATTGCAAAAAACGGGGCCCCCACCTTTTGGCAAAGCTGAACACCTGCAGCTGGAACCTCGCGGGCTGGTTTGGGGCTTGGGGTTTGGGGTCTAGGGTTTAGGGAGTTCGGGGTTAGGGTGTCGGGTCACACCCTCCTGGTCCTACATGGCACCTTGGAGAGCTTTGATTTGGTTAAGGGGATTCCCTGCGAAAGGCGTAGCAAGAACCACCGAAGCCCAAAACAACAATGTCACAGCCAAAGGATTCGCGGCCCAATTTGGGTCTTGCCGGGCCAGTGAAGCGTTGATCCGGGCCCCTTTCTCTTTAGAAGCTGAAGCCCAACACAACAGTTGGGAACAACCCCGACAGGTTTTAGGGTTCAGGGCTGAAGGCTCAGGGTCCCTCCACATGGGAACAAACAGGACCCCCTCCAGATTGCCGCCGCATCACGCTGGGTTGGTGCAGATGCGCCCGCGACTTTCCTAGCCAAGGCTAGCAAATTTAGGGTTTAGGGTTTAGGGTTTAGGGTTTAGGGTTTAGGGTTGAGGGTCCGCCGACCCTGGCGGCGTGTTGGATGGGAAAAGGAGGTGAAAGCCTCTCTTTCGGGGGGGGGCTGGTGGGGGGGGTCGGTGCACAATTTTTTCGTGGAGGACCGCACCACCCGCACAGCGTAAACAGGGGGTTCAGCACAGGGGGGTAGGGGAGCCTCTTCAGCAAAATCCGCGTTTTCCGCCCCCCCCCCCCCCCCCCCCCCCCCCCCCCCCCCCCCCCCCCCCCCCCCCCCCCCCCCCCCCCAACCCCACCCCCCCCCCCCCCCCCCCCCCCCCCCCCCCCCCCCCCCCCCCCCCCCCCCCCCCCCCCCCCCCCCCCCCCCACCCCACACCCCCCCCCACCATCTTTTGGGCTAGAGCTGCCTGGTGCTTAACCCTACCCCCCCCCAAACGATTCACAGAACTCTGCCGAGGCCGAGCAGGTTGCGAGCGGGTTTAGACCCTCTCAACTAGGGTCCAGGTTTTTTTTCGTATTTTTTCTGGTTTTTTTTTCGTATTTTCATGGTCTTGGGTTTAGGGTTTGGGGTTTAGGGTTTAGGGTTTAGGGTTTAGGGTTAGGGTTTAGGGTTTTCAGGGTTTTCAGGGTTTTCAGGGTTTTTAGGGTTTAGGGTTTAGGGTTTAGGGTTTAGGGTTTAGGGTTTAGGGTTTAGGGTTTAGGGTTCACCTGAAACCATGAAAAAACACGAAAAAAAACAGAAAAAATACGAAAAAAGAACCATCAGCCTCTCAACTATGCTCCAGCGGGGTCGGCGGCTTGAGCCGGAGGCTCTTAAATTTAGGGTTTAGGGTTTAGGGTTTAGGGTTTAGGGTTTAGGGTTTAGGGTTTAGGGTTTAGGGTTTAGGGCTTGGGGTTTATGGTTTAGGGCTTAGGGTTCAGGATTTAAGGTTTAGGGTTTAGGGCGGATTGAGGGGTCATGAACTTCGTCATGTTGCCGAGAGGGAGGCTACCTTGGGTGCATGGCTATCCTGCCGGGATGCAGACATCTTGCACAGAAAAACCCTACACTCAAGTCTAACTCTAGTTGAACCCTAAACCCTAAACCCTAAACCCCAAACCCTAAACCCTAAACCCTAAACCCTAAACCCTAAACCCTATAAAACCCTAAACCCCAAAAGGCCCCTCATGCCCCTCAACGTGCGCTGCCGCGCCTTGCAGTGCCGCGCGCTCTGTAGGAGGGACAGGCCAGAGGTGGCCTGGCGCAGGATTCCGCGCGGTTGGGTTTAGGGTTTAGGGTTTAGGGTTTAGGGTTTAGGGTTTAGGGTTTAGGGTTTAGGGTTTAGGGTTTAGGGTTTAGGGTTTCGGGTTTAGGCTAGAGGGTCACTGTTTTAGCATTCACTAGTCATTAGGGGGTTCCAGGCTTAGGAACAAACCCACACCCAAAGAATCCCATAACATTAAGATATAAAGTTCACTCAACAACAGTGCCGACGCACCAAAAATGGCTCAAGAACGGTGCCGACGCACCAAAAAGTGCTCAAGAACGGTGCCCACGCACCGAAAATGGCTCAAGAACAGTGCCGACGCAGGGTAAATGCACCAAAAAGTTAAAAGGGGTTTAAAATCTATAAGGATAGAGAGTGTTTAGGTTTAGGGTTTAGGGTTTAGGGTTTAGGGTTTAGGGTTTAGGGTTTAGGGTTTAGGGTTTAGGGTTTAGGGTTTAGGGTTTAGGGTTTAGGGTTTAGGGTTTAGGGTTTAGGGTTTAGGGTTTAAAAGGGTTTGGGGTTTAGGGTTTAGGGTCTAGAGGGTCACGGTTCTAGCATTCACTAGTCATTAGGGGGTTCCAGGCTTAGGAACAAACCCACCCACCCAAGGAATCCCATAACATTAAGATATAAAGTTCACTCAACAACAGTGCCGACGCACCAAAAATGGCTCAAGAACGGTGCCGACGCACCAAAAAGTGCTCAAGAACGGTGCCGACGCACCAAAATGGCTCAAGAAAGGTGCCGACGCACCGAAAATGGCTCAAGAACGGTACCGATTGCAGGGTAAATGCACCAAAAAGTTAATAGGGTTTAAAATCTATAAGGATAGAGAGTGTTTAGGTTTAAAGGGTTTAGGGTTTAGGGTTTAGGGTTTAGGGTTTAGGGTTTCGGGTCTAGAGGGTCACAGTTCTAGCATTCACTAGTCATTAGGGGGTTCCAGGCTTAGGAACAAACCCACACCCAAAGAATCCCATAACATTAAGATATAAAGTTCACTCAACAACAGTGCCGACGCACCAAAAATGGCTCAAGAACGGTGCCGACGCACCAAGAACGGTGCCGACGCACCAAAATGGCTCAAGAACGGTGCCGACGCACCAAAAATGGCTCAAGAACGGTGCCGATTGCAGGGTAAATGCACCAAAAAGTTAATAGGTTTTAAATCTATAAGGATAGGGAGTGTTTAGGTTTAGGGTTTAGGGTTTAGGGTTTAGGGTTCAGGGTTCAGGGTTCAGGGTTCAGGGTTCAGGGTTCAGGGTTCAGGGTTTAGGGTTTACTGTTTAGGGTTTAGGCTTGTTGCTTTAGGGTTCAGGGTTCAGGGTTTAGGGTATAGGGCGGTTTCGGGTTTCGGGTTTAGGGTTTAGGTGTGCGGGGTGCTTTGGCGGTATTCGCCCAAGACGCCCACAACCCTACACCCTAACCCTACACCCTAAACCCCAAACCCTAAACCCTACACCCAAACCCTAAACCCCAAACCCTAAACCCTAAACCCTAAACCCGAAACCAACTGGGGAGTCGAAGCGCGCTGGGGCTGACCGCGTGGTAGGCCAAGCACAGTGAGCCAGACCTGTTGACACCGGCCTGTGGTCAGGGGTTCAGGGGTTTCAGTTTTGTGGTTTAGGGTTTAGAGTTTAAGGTTTAGGGTTTCGGGCTTAGGGTTAGGGGGTTCAGGGTTTTGGTTTAGGGTTTCAATTTAGATCTTTGGATATTTTAGGGTAGCCAGGTTTCCGGGGTTAAGGAGTTGCAGCGTTTAGGGTCTGAAGGAGTTGATGGTTTGGGGCCTGGGGTTTGTATGACCCGGCTTCCACAAGCTGTGAAAGAACGGCTCCTGCAAGCTCCTCTGTTTGTGGATTAAAAAGCCTCTTGAAAGGGACGATAACTTAGAACTACCCTTGGTTCTCCATGGCGCCTCGCAGTGTACGAACAGGCGGCCCTTGCTGGCAGCAGCTTCCTGAATGGGCTTAGGGTTTAGGGTTTAGGGTTTAGGGTTTGGGGGTTTAGGGTTTAGGGTCTAGGGTCTAGGGTTCAGGGTTTAGGGTTTAGGGATTAGGGCTTAGGGTTTCGGGCTTTCGGGATGGCACTTTTTAAACCTGCCGGCGCGCAAGGCGACAGCAAGAGCCGACTCTGGGGATTGGAGGTCGCCAATCTGGGCTGCAGTCGTTCTTGGTACCCCAGTAACCATATTTCAACAAGGGCACCCTTTTTTTTGCGGTTGGCTCATTTATAAGGGAGCCTTGAACCCCCCCCAAAAAAAGTAAAGGGCACCAGCTGGGCCACCGAGCGTTTGCTAGACCTGCAAGGAGGTCATAGTGCTGCATGATGTTATAGCCCTGCGCAGACTGCCACTCGCAGCCAAGCAAAAAGATGAAGAACGCACCACAGGGAGAGCTCAAACCAGCTTGTGCTTGGAGCTTCATGGTACTCATTCACCCAAGTAGAAGTGTACTTATCACCAAACTATCGCCATATTCAGGCACTCAAGGGCTTCTAAGTGGGTCATAAGTGCGGTTATATTTAGGTTACAAGTACCATGAACCTCCAAAGTACAACCTTAAACCCTAAACCCTAAACCCTAAACCCTAAACCCTACCATGAACCTCCAAGTGTGTGCCTGCTCATCCTGGGCTACGAATTCCGTGTACTTCATGCCGGCAGGACTCGGATGTGAGTCGACTTCAAGAGCAGAGCGGCATAGGGTTCTGGATCAATAGCTATTTGCTTGAGGTTTAGGGTTTAGGGTTTAGGGTTTAGGGTTTAGGGTTTAGGGTTTAGGGTTTAGCGTTTAGGGTTTAGCATAATGATCATACTGCCCTTTTGCGGAAGATTTGTTTTTTTGTTGGGGGGGGGGGTTCTTGAGCAAATAGTAGAACATAACATCATAATAATCCTGTGGTTCTTTAACATCAGAATCATCCTGTGGTTCTATATGAGGGTTTCCAGAAAATAGGAGGGTGGGGTACCCCGCATAGGCCCCAAAGTACTTTTCATCCGATCGAAAGGAACCCCCTATTTTCGGAAACCCTAAACCCTAAACCCTAAACCCTAGGGTGCCAGGACCATGTCCCAAAGTGTGGACATGCTGGTCAGCGGTGCAGCCGGAGGGCGCGTAGAAGTCGGCACCTGTTCGGACCTTACGAGAATATGGGTCTAGGGTTTAGGATTTAGGGCTTAGGATTTAGGGTTTAGGGTTTAGGATTTAGGGTTTAGGGTTTAGGGTTAGGGCTTAGGGTTTAGGATTTAGGGTTTTGGGTCTTAATTATGTCAATGTGGTCTAGGGATTTAGGTGGTGCCTAGGGAGTCCAGGGTCTGGGCCGTCGCCGCAGCGCAGTTGAGCACGTGCGTGACACCGAGCCGCTGCAGCGTCTGGGAGGAAAGACTTTGAGACAGAAGGGCAGGGTTTAGGGTTTAGGGTTTAGGGTTTAGGGTTTAGGGTTCAGGGTTCAGGGTTCAGGGTTCAGGGTTCAGGGTTCAGGGTTCAGGGTTTAGGGTTTAGGGTTTAGGGTTTAGGGTTTGGGGTTTGGGGTTTGGGGTTTGGGGTTTGGGGTTTGGGGTTGGGGTTTGGGGTTGGGGGTTGGGGGTTTGGGGTTTGGGGTTTGCGGTTTGGGGTTTGGGGTTTGGGGTTTGGGGTTTGGGGTTTGGGGTTTGGGGTTTGGGGTTTGGGGTTTGGGGTTTGGGGTTTGGGTTTGGGGTTTAAAATGCCAAGCAGCCTGAACGTCTACGGCGTCGTCGCGAGAGCCGAGAAGCAGATGAGGCAGAATTTCCTTTGCTGAAAGGAAAGCAAAGCCTCTCCATTCTAGAGCCCAGCACCCAAGCTGAGACAGCGACGGCTGGACCCTGGCTCAGTGGCTCGATGTAGCTGAAATTCAGCCTTAAATCAGTAGGTTGCGAAGACGCCCTGACAGACAACGTCACACCATCGCCACGCCAAACGAGGCTTAGCTCACCGGCTGCTGACAAGCCTGAGCACCACACTTCAGGAGCGACTGCAACTCTTTGAGGGCTTTCTCCTGTCATGGAAACACGAAGAACTTTTAGTGGAGGCCGGGATATGAAGCCCACGTATGGCAAGAAGGTGATGGGAACAAGAGAGACGCTGCGGTCATCAGCGTGGAGGGTTTAGGGTGTAGGGTTCAGGGTTAGCAGGCATTGGATATGTTGGCATGGCATGCCAAACGTACACCCGCTCAGAGGACAGGATTCGGGATGCGGGTTGGGAGTACTTGAAGGTTCACGGGTGGATGTGTACGTATAAGTTTGGCTCTAGGTTATCAAAATGAGATTCCTACCAAATAGCTACAATTATATAGCCAACCTGCTAACTATCCCAGATACTATGAACCTAAACCCTAAACACCGCAAACCCGAATCCCTGAACCATGCTTGAGAATGCCAATCCTGCGTTACGAAGGGTTTAGGGTTAGAGGGCTAGCGATGGCCTTCAGGGAACATACCTTGAAGCCCTCATCCTTGTACCCGAAGCCTTGGGATGCTCCCCCTTATAGTAACAGTCCTCAACAGGGATTCTAATTGCGGGGTACTGTAATCCCTATCAAGGACTGCTAGTAGAAGGGGGAACATCCCAACCTAAACCCTAAACCCTAAACCCTGAACCCTAAACCCTGGAACCCTACATCGGGTTCGGGAGGATGATTTTAAGGAATCTACCTTCACAAAGGGCTTCGCCACTTTTGTCACGATGGACGTACTCATGCCATGCATCTACAATATGACAAAGAACTTGGCTGCACTTAGGAGGGTAGTTATAACTTTAATGTTTAGCTGCCTTATTCAGAAACCCAATCAACCCAAACAGGCTAAGGATCTAAAGTCTACAATAAAGCTCCACAAAGAGGAGGTACTCAGAAAGCAAAGGCCCCGGAACCCCAAATTCTGGTGTGACCCCTTTAAACCCTGAAGCTTAAAGGCCCGAAACTCTGGGTTTAGTAGGGTTTAGGGTTTAGGGTGTAGGGTTTAGGGTTTAGGGTTTCGGGTCTTATAAAAAAAAAATATATATATATATATATATATATACATATAAAACTCCAACCCTGCAAGGCATCAACCTCACAAAAACAAACCAGGAGCTAAACCCTAAGCCCTAAACGGTGGCACGGTACATGGGAGGTCCTCTACCTCGCTGAGGGTCTCCGCTCCCGAAGCAGCGCGCGCCATCCCCTTGCGACTGGCATGCTCCAAGGGGTTTAGGGTTTAGGGTTTAGGGTTTAGGGTTTAGGGTTTAGGGTTTCGGGTTTAGGGTTTACGGTTTACTGTAGGGTTTAGGGTTTAGGGTTTAGGGTTTAGGGTTTAGGGTTTAGGGTTTAGGGTTTAGGGTTTAGGGTTTAGGGTTTACGGTTCCCGGATTTAGGGTCCTCGCCAGCTGGCGAGGGTGCGAAGCCCCAGACCCAAAACGCCAATGGCAAAGCTAAAAAACCCAACACAAGCTGAAATCCCAAAACCCTAAAAGCCCCACAACCGGAGGAAAAAAAAACACACACACACAAACAAGTACAGTACAGTATCGAACGTTTGTCTGTGCCACGCCACTGCTGAACCCGACGCCTCCGGTTTAAGGTTTAGGGTCTTAGGCCTGCTTCCAGCGTCGTGCAAGTGAAGCCAACTAAGGAGCGTCACAAGCGCGGCCAGGTTGGAGCCACACTAGGCCCCCCCCCCCCCCCCCACCCTGTGTCGTCTTTAGGGTTTATAAGGCTTCGGGCTTAGGGTTTAGGGACCCCCCCCCCCCCAGCCCCGACAGCCCAAACCCTAAAACCTTAAACTCAACATACACCCCCTGGACAAGGAGCCTGCTCTCGGCACGGCGCCCGGGAGGCGCAAGCGCGCGCGGTTTACAAAGACCCGCTCTAGACACTGGACAGTGAAGATACGTACAACGGGCTGTTACCCTAAACCCTAAACCCTTGTTGTCGAGAGTGGCAACCGGCCTCTGCATACCTGCGGACCTGATGTGAGGGCCCTAACAAAGAATAGGGTTTTTTGGGGGGTTCTTAGAGTATAAACATAAAGGGACCAATTTAGGGTTTAGGGTTTAGGGTTTAGGGTTTAGGGTTTAGGGTTTAGGGTTTAGGGTTTAGGGTTTAGGGTTTAGGGTTTAGGGTTTAGGGTTTAGGGTTTAGGGTTTAGGGAATCCTATTAGTCACCATTCCGACCCTTAACAGGACTACTGATTCAGACTGGGCTGCCACTGGCGCAAGTTGCTGAGCTATCATGGCCATCCGCAGAAGCTGCAGGCGTGTCGTGAAGCGTGTGGCGTGGCAGGTTTTCCTCGTGGGTGGAGGGGGAGGACCCTAAACCCTCAACCCTAAAACCAACTCTTGCCGGAAGAGCTGAACCCACCATTCACCTGAACCGCTTGAAGCATAAAAAGCTGCAGGTAGCTTGCGTACGCAGGCTACGACACCAAAACATGCTTTGCGGCGCGATTTGGGCGTATGCAGAATAGGGTCCAGGGTCTAGGGTGCAGGGTTTATCATGTATGTCATGGCCAGCTGCAATCAAATTTAACACGCGTTGTTGATGCCGTTCTCTTGGGTGAGACGTGGGTGAGGAAGCGTAGCATTTCGCCACAGCTTCTCGGTTCCGCCTTGCAGAGGGTGAAATTCACTACATGCCGGTCGTTCGGCTTCTCGAAGACCTCGGCGCGAAGTGAACACTGACTTGTGTAGTCCTTGATTGCTGTCAAGATGCAGTTGCGGGGCTTCATACCATCAGCGCCCTACCATCTAATTGGACCAAGCCCTCGTAGACCATCCCTAAGCCACCCTAAACCCTAGAATCCCCAGAAACCCTAAACCCGAGAGAGAGAGAGAGAGAGAGAGTCAGAGTGAGAGTCGGTGACTGAGACAGAGGCAGAGGCAGAGGCAGAGAGAGAGAGAGAGAGCCAAGGCTGCCGCTACTTCAGCATTTTGGCGCTTTGGCTCTCGAGCTCTTGCCTCCCAGCAAAAGCGGGGCTATGGTTGAGGGCAGAGGGTTTTGGTATTCTTTGGGGGTTTGTGGGTATTGTAAGGTTCTAGTAGATGTTAGGGTTTGAGTAAGTTTGAGGGTTTCAGGGTTTTGGGACCTCTGCTACACTAATGTGACACCTTTGGTGTCCTGAGATTCGGGCCGCTGGGCTTGGGGTTTTTTGTAGGTTTTAGGGCTTTAGGGTTGGGAGTGCAGGGTTGGAAACACCCTAAACCCTAACATAGTATACCCCACACAGCGCATGCCCACTTCAAGTGGAGCCCAAGAGCACCCCAAGGGCACCCCTAACCCTAAACCCTAAACCCTAAACCCTGAACCCTAAACCCTAAACCCTAAACCCTAAACCCTAAACCCTAAACCCTAAACCCTAAACCCTACTAACCCCGAACCCCTCTCAACCCTAAATACACCCTAAACCCCTACACGCCTAAAGCCACACCCCTAGCCGAAAACATCCTGCACCCAAGAGCAAGCCAACGTGACCCCGAAGAAGAGGCGCTCCAAGCGAACCCATCCAACAGCTGAGATTAGGGTTTAGGGTTTAAATAGGGTTTTAGGGTTCAAGGTTTTAGGGTTTTTTGGTTTAGGGTTTACGGTTGTAGCGTTTAGGGTTTAGGGTTACGCCGCTACGCCCCTCACCTTTTCGCGAAAGGGCGCGATGCAAGCCTCGGACGTGTGCGGGACGGCCGGTGGCGGGAGCGCGATTTGGAGCATCCAAGGCACAGGAGACCCAGGCGAGAACGTGATTTGGCGCCCGCCGCGATTTCAAAACAACGTTACAATATGCTTGCTTCTCCAATAGCCAAGGGGAAAAACAGGTTAAACTTCACTATTCCTACTGAATGAGGAAAGCCAAAAAGTTCAAAGTTCAACTATCGCCGAAGTAGGTATGGGGGTTTCCGAGATTACGGGTACCTTATTGGGGTCCTGACTATACGTGAACCCTACTGTTTGAGGATCTATACATAATATTGGGGGTCCTCTATGTTCGTAACCCCGCTCATGTTGTTGGCTCTGGATGCCATCCGACGTTTGCGGGCTCTCATGAGCGCAGCGTGGCATTAGAGGCGAGAACGGAATCACCGCGAGGGTCGTCGTTTGCAATCGGAATGCACACGCCACATAGGCGCGGCTGGGCACATCGGAAATATCAACAAGGACCTTAAACCCTAAACCCTAAACCCTGAACCCTGAACCCTGAACCCTGAACCCTAAACCCTAAACCCTAAGCCCGAAACCCTAGCCACGTCTCGCGTGCATGTCCCGGCGCGCTGGCCGCAGACAGGCTCTCTGCTTTACCCTCAACGTCTGGAGCCCTCGGTGCAAACACTGTTTGGGGAACAATGGCAGGTGAAAACGTTCTGTAAGGGGCATATTAATATGGTACCCTCAACTCCAAACACCCTAAACCCCAAAACCCCAACAACCCAAAACCCAATAGACCCTGCATGCCACACCCTAAAGAGCCTCCCCACATCCCGAAACCCTGTACATATGTGGAACCCTAAACACTGGAGACCCTACATCCCAAACCCCAAAAGCCCTTCAACAAAAATAATAACCCTAAACCCTAAACCCTAAACCCTAAACCCTAAACCCTAAACCCTAAACCCTAAACCCTAAACCCTAAACCCTAAACCCTAAACCCGAAGTGGGCCTCACATACTTCACGAAGGTGGTTTTGTCCACCTCTGCAAGCTGAGACCACGGTCGTGACCGAAGCTCTTCCTGATGCAGGGCTTCCGGAACGCTTAGGGTTTAGGGATTAGGGCTTAGGGTTTAGGGTTTAGGGTTTAGGCTTCAGGGTTTAGGGTTTATCGAAGAAATGTTCAACATACGCCTTGGGCATACCCCAAAAGACCTGCAGGGTTGTGGCAAAATCCTTCTTCCTATTCTCCTTTCAAAGGTGAAGGGGTATGGGTTTGGTGTATGTTGAATTATTCTTAGATTAAGGCTTCTAGAAATTTTAAGGAGTTTTGAAGTTTAAAGTTTGAAGTTTAAGGTTTGGGGCTGTTATTCTTGGACTCAAGACTTACGAGCGCCATGTATCAGACAGCAGCATCCCAGGATTTCACCCTAAACCTCTAAACCCCAAACCCTAAACCCTAAACCCTAAACCCTAAACCCCAAACCCTATGGGGGGAAGCAAACCGTCCTAGAAAGTAGGACCCCTACAGGCCTCGCTCAGATCGGCGCAGTTGAGAGCCTCGCGTCAGAGGTCCGTCTTGCTGGTTCGCTCAGCTTTCTTTACCGGGAGGTTAGGGTTTAGGGTTTAGGGTTTAGGTTTGGGGTTTAGGGCTTGGGGTTTAGGGTTTAGGGTTTAGGGTTTGGGGCTTAGGGTTTAGGGATGAAAGCTTAGGGTTGATTGGGGGTTTCTGGTTAGGGTTTAGGTTTTGTTGTGGCTTGAAGGTGTTGCGTTCAGTCTTAGCCTTTCAGGGCAGCTCAGGTGTCAGGGCTTTGGCGCATTGCTTTCCTACTATTCTTCACCCCACACCCGACACATGCACTCGCCATTGGTGGCCATCAGAATGAAGATGAGACAAGGGAGCATGGCAATATTGATGATCATGGTGACTGACAATGATGCTACGATGGTAATGTTGTTGACAATGCCGTTGATAATAACATGATCCTGACGATGATAAATCTTAGCAATAAGCAGAGGCGCAAGAATCCTCATGGCAGTACTGACAACACTGACAATATTGACAATCATGACAAACATAACAGCACTGACAGTAATGGTATTCATGAGGAAAAGGAAAGTACTGATAGTAAGAGCAACAAAAACTCATAGTACGCCAACTACTAACACTGACAAGAACAACCATAGTACTGACCAAACTCATCCTGTAACGTTAAATACCTAAACCCAAGAGTAACCTGGGAATGAAAGGGGCACCCTTTTTGGTTAGAAAGGGGCTGATAAGGGAACCTAAACCCAAAACAAGTGGAATAAGGGCCTAGTCTGGGTCCTAGATACTGACACTGACGATGACGTGTTCGCTCCTTCAGCGTCTCCATGACCTTGGAGGCCGCGATCATGCCCACCTCACTTGCCCAAAGGGGTTGGCTCTAGGGTTTAGGGTTTAGGGTTTAGGGTTTAGGGTTTAGGGTCTTGGGCTTGAGAGTTTGTACTGGGGTTTGGGGCTCTGAGAGTTTAATTAGGGCTTAGGGTTTGGTTAAGGACTTCGGGTTGAAGGTTTGGGAGTTTAGGGTTTGGTTGTTAAGTTCTAAGAGTCCGTGGTTTGAGGCTTAGGAGTTGAGGGTCAGGGCTGAGCGTTTAAGAGTTTAGGAGCTGAGGGTTTAGCCAAAGCAGGGGATAAAAGTGTTGGGGTTTCGGCCTGCGGTTTGGGAGCTTAGGGATTATCTAGGGCTCAAGAGTGTAGGGCTTCAGAGTTTAGGGATTGGGGGTTAAGACCTTAGTTAGGGTTTTGGGGTGACCCTGAAATCTGAACCCTGAAGCAAACCGAAAGCGGGCGCACAGAAGCTGGTCGAGCCATGCCTTGTCGAAGTCCCACATGTCGAACATGGTCTCTATGTCCTGCAGGGTATAGGTTCTAGGGACCCTAAACCCTAAACCCTAAACCCTAAACCCTGAACCCGAAATATAGGGTATGGGGAGGAATTCGGAACTCAGAGTCTTGGGGTTCCCAATAAACTATCCTGACATCCTAACCCTACACCCTAAACCCTAAACCCTAAACCCTAAACCCTAAACCCTAAACCCTAAACCCCAAACCCTAAACCCTAAACCCTAAACCCTGTAAACCCTAAACCCCAAACCCTACTCAGGGAATTAGGCGCCTCCGCCGTGAAGAGCTCCATCGACGGCGAGGCTCTCTGCGCCTGGCGCGCCCCTCTTGGCTTAAGAATAATAGGCCTAAACCCTAAACCCTAAACCCTAAACCCTAAACCCTAAACCCTAAACCAACGGGATTGTAGAACCAGTCAGAGGGCACCTTCAGATCCCGAAGGGACTCGATGAGGAAGCTCCGCAGATCCTGCCAGATGTACCCATGGGTTTAGGGCATAAGGGGGGTTTGGGTTTAGGGTTTAGGGTCTAGGGTTTAGGGTTTAGGGTTTGGGGGAGTATAAGGGGAGTAAAAGGGGGTATGAGGGGGTATAAGGGGGGACACTTGGAGGTTCATGGTACTTATGACTTAGTTTAAACTGCACTTCTCACCCACTTCTAAGCCCTTAAGTTCCCGAATATGACTGCAATCGGGGGTGTAAGTACACTTATGATTGGGTTAATAAGTACCATGAACCTCCAAGTAGGAATCATGGAGCTCAGCCGTAAACACTAGCCACCATCCCACAAGACCCACTGCCGGTCCGCTGGTCGCTCCAGGGCGGCGCGCGCTAGGAGGCTCCTGAGAGGAAACCCCCTCGTGGGGGTGGGCTTAGGGTTGAGGGCTGCGGAGTTTTTAGGGTTTCACGCCAAACCCTAAACACTAAACCCCAAACCCCAAACCCTAAACCCTAAACCGCAGCTCCTAAGCTCCTAAACACTAGCCAACTCGACCTTTACAGGGTTTGGGGGGAGCCCGAAGCTCAGCCATGTAAAACCCCCGGTTCAGGGTTTGGAGCTTGGGGCTTGGGGTTTGGGGTTTAGGGTTTGGGGTTTGGGGTTTGGGGTTTAGGGTTTAGGGGTTGAGGGTCTAGGGTTCAGGGTTTGGGGTTGAGGGTCTAGGGTTCGGGGTTTAGGGTTTGGGGTTTAGAGTTCAGGGAACCATAAACCCTAAACCCCAAACCCTACACCCTAAGGCAGGCTCACGTTGCATTCGGAGCTGCTAAACAACAGCAGAGATGATGAGATAAAAAAAGCCGAATAAGAGTTACGAGTATGCCGGGTTTCGGGCTCGGGCTTGGGCCTTAGGTTTCAGGGATTCGGACATGGTCTCGATTGCCCCCTAACGCACCCCAAAAAGCGTGTCTTACAGGTATACCATGTATACAACCCTAAACCCTAAACCCTAAACCCTAAACCCTAAACCCTAAACCCTAAACCCTAAACCCTAAACCCTAGCTTGCTAAGGCTACTTCGGATAGGAGGGGGAGTTCCGGAGACAACTGGGGATCGGGCTGGAGCAGCTTGGGGATGGAGTTCTTCTCCTCAGCTGCGCTGGCACGCGTTCTATGAGAAGCACTGCCTATTGGGAAAAAAACAGCCTTGACCTTGATGGGTCTAGGGTTTAGGGTTTAGGGGTTTAGGGTTTAGGGTTGTCTCTCTATCTCTCTCTAGAAAAATGCTCTTGCTCACCCATTCGCTGGTTGACTTTTCTCTCTCTGTCTCTCTTGCACGCTCACTCTCGCTCTGGCTCCACACAGATGAGCCGCGAGGTAGTCGCAGGCCTGCCAAGGCCGACACAGCCGTGCAAGTAGCTTCGCGTTCAGGGAACCCTAAACCCTAAACCTTAAACCTTAAACCCTAAACCCTAACCCCTAAACCCCAAACCCACCTGAAACCCTAAACCCCAAACCCGAAACCCGAAACCCTAAACTCGGTCTCACGATCCACTGGCCATGAGCTTCGACCGGCGGCCTGCTGAAGATTGACATAATGACCATCGTCCTGGAGTGGTGACCCCTGAACCCGGTCAGTTTAGGGTTTAGGGTTTAGGGTTTAGGGTTTAGGGTTTAGGGTTTAGGGTTTAGGGTTTAGGGCTTAGGGCTTAGGGCTTGGGGCTTAGGGCTTAGTACTTAGGGCTTTAGGGCTTAGGCTTTAGGGTTTTAGGGCTTTAGGGTTTCGGGCTTTAGGGTTTAGGGCTTTAGGGCTCGAGGGTTTAGATCTTTAGGGCTTCAGGGCTTCAGGGCTTTAGGGCTTTAGGGCTTTAAAGTTTACCTGAAGATCCTAGCGGCCGGAAATTAGTGTGCTTGTGGCAAAATCTGGATTTTACCGTAGAAAGGCCGCATTTCGGTTTTTTAATGGCCATATTTTAGGTTTAGCCGAATAATAGTCAAGCAAGTATCCTATTGCCTGTGTAAGGGAACTCGTTGGTGCGCGCGCTCCATATGCGAGTTCGAGGCTTGCGCGGCTACTTCTCTCTCTGAAGCCCAAAAGATTGAAAGGGATTGCTCTGCAAGCACTTACGCGACTCTTTGTGATCCAAGGACCTGCAGGAAATGGGTCTTCCGCAAAAGACTACACATCCGTTCCGTTATCCCAATAAAAAGTCGACATTTTCGGGATTTTGGTCAGCCGCAGGAAACCGTAGGAAAACCGTAACCCGTAGGAAAACCATACTTTATCGACATGTTGTCGACAAAAAACCAAAGAAAACCAAACCCCAATCCAAATAAAATGTCAATAAGCGTGCGCTTTTTTCATCCTCGTATAATGAGCCTGACCGTGTAATCCAGACCTCTACAAGGCACGACCGCGCCCTGAAACCAAGCTCTGTCAGCCTTCTCAAGCCTGAGTACCTAACTGGTCCATGTTTCGGCTTCACTTGTTTTGATTGTGTTTTGTTCAGGGCCGGAAACGGTCTTTTTGCAGCCCCTCCAAGCGGACAGAAATTTCGCGAGGACATATTTTTCCAGCCACTCGAAGCGGACGCGAATTTATGGCACAAGGGATTCCCAGGTAGGGTTTAGGCCTAGGGCTCCTGAACCCGTCAGTTCCCCTAGGACCTACGTAGGACCTATACGAAAAAAGAAAGGGCGCCGTCTGTGTTTACAAGGCACTGAAAGGAAGGATCAAGAAGGAAGTGCAAGTGTAAGGCACTGCCACTAATTTGGTTACTACTCCGAGAAAATAGTCTTACACCCTAGGCCTTCGACCTTCAACGCAAGCGTTTAGGGTTTAGGGTTTAGGGTTTAGGGTTTAGGGTTTAGGGTTTAGGGTTTAGGGTTTAGGGTTTAGGGTTTAGGGTTTAGGGTTTAGGGTTTAGGGTTTAGGGTTTAGGGCGTAGGGTTTAGGGTTTAGGGTTTAGGGTTGAGGGTTGAGGGTTTAGGGTTTAGGGTTTAGGGGTTTAGGGTTCGGAAGTCTACTGTCCTGCATCGTAAGCCGTGTCGTGGCAGGGCCCGGCTGGTTGGCAAACGGCTGCAGCGGCATCCAGGAAACTCGCAGGTTTACGGAGGATAACACCCCCCGCCCCCCCCCCCCCCCCGAGAAGGGTTTAGGGTTTAGGGTTTAGGGTTTAGGGTTTAGGGTTTAGGGTTTAGGGTTTAGGGTTTAGGGTTTAGGGCTTAGGGTTTAGGGTTTAGGGTTTAGGAAGTTTAGGGTTTTGAAGGGCCCGTAAAGAGGCACAAGCCAGGCTCAGGGTTTCGGAGTTCCGAAGTTCCGGGCATCCTGTGCCTACTCTTAGCGCCGAGGCGTGAGCGAGGCTGAGCCCTAAACCTTAAACCCTAAACCCTAAACCCTAAACCCTAAACCTTAAACCCTCAACCCTAAACCCTGGCGCAACCAAGGAGCCCCAGGACCAGCTCCGGGTGCTCGCGTTGAGGGGGGGAGGCCCCCCCCGAAAGTAGCGCATGCCTCTCCCCTACTTCGGAGTAGACTGGACAAAAATATATACTTTTTGGCCATAAGTAGCTCTAATAGGAACCCAGAGCCGTATTCAAGTATGGTACTCCAAAACCCAGTCTCGCGAGAAAAGTTTTTTAAGGTCAAGGCACAGGTTCGAAACCAGGTTTCAAGGCCTCAAATGCCAAGGAACAATCATCATGACTCTAGACTCTAAACTCGACCAAGGTCGATAGGGTGGGCGGGTTGGGAGGGAATCATGAACCTGGCCACGCGCCGCAACACACATCCCGCGTGGCGCCCCGCGTGGTGGCGTGGAACATGTGACGCACCCGAGTCTCCAAAATCCGAAACTCTAAACCCGAAACACTAGAAATCCCTGAGCCCGACATCCTCAAAACCCTCAAAACCCTCAAAACCCTCAAAACCCTCAAAACCCTCAAAACCCTAAGAACCCTAAGACCCCAAGCCCTTCCTGCACCCTAAACCCTGCTTGACTGAAAGCCACACATGCCCGGCGTTCGTCCAGTGAAACCATGTGTGGAAAACAAGACCGGGCTTTCAGGGGTTTAGGGATTTACTCCTGGGACTTTAGGGTCTGCAGGTCTGGAGTCTAGGGATTAGGCCTTTGTGGATTTCAGATTTTTGGGCTGAACGGAGGGAATGATTAGGGTTGAGAGTTTAACGCTTTTGGGTTTGGGGCTTTGGCGGCGGGGGTGGGGATGGGGTGGGGGGGGTCTTAAATTACCAACCCAACCAATTCAACCCTTCAAATTGGAGCGGGGGTTGATCTGCTAGGGGTACCCTCTGACGAAAAGGATGGAGGCCCCCAAAAGGACTAAAGCCTAAACCCTATTCACCATGAGCCCCCACTTAAACCTTCGTGTGGTGAGACTTTGCCATAGGCTCCGGTAGTTCGGAACCCAGGGCCTTGCAAAGGCTTGGGGGTTTGGACATAGAGTTGAGGGCTTTGTACAGACCTACCACGAATTGAGGCATTGAAGCTGTGGCGCTCTCCCAGATTCGAGATTGCCACGCCACCTAACTAAACTCCCACGTCCACCTAGAACGTGCGCTTTGCCTTCTTGCTCATTTTGCCCGTGTTGGCCGGAGTTCGGGGGCTCAGCCCATACCTCAAGCGGTGTAGAGTTTAGGGTTTAAGTGTCAGGCGCTGAGGGGCAGGAAGCAATAAAATACAGGCGGAGGTTTGGGATCTATGTCCGGATCAGGATTTCCCATCCTAAACTCCACGGATAGACCAAACCCTGAAATGTTTAGCTCCAGTTGACTTCGTAGACCCTAAACCCTAAACCCTAAACCCTAGTAACCATCTTATAACAAGGGTACCTGTTCATAGGGTTGGTTGCTTTGCAAGGGAACCTTGAACCAATAGCACCCTAAACCGTAAACCCTAAACCCCAAACCCTACATGCAAAAGGGCAAAAGGGTACCACTGGGCCTCTTGGAGGTTCAGGGTACTTATTGACCCAATAACCACTGTACTTCTAACCCAAGTATAACCGTATTAGGGCACTTAAGGGGCTTATAAGTGGGTTTTAAGTACGGTTATAAGTTATAACTGACTAATACCCTGAACCTCCAAGTACAACCCTAAGCCCTAAACCCTAAACCCTAAAACCCTAAACCCTAAACCCTAAACCCTAAACCTCCAAGCACCAGGTTGAGTTGCATTCCTCGAACGCCGCTCGTCACAGCCATATGTCCGGCTCGAGCAGACTCGGCGTCGGGCGCCCCTGCAGAAGGGTTTAGGGCTTAGGGCTTAGGGCTTAGGGCTTAGGGCTTAGGGCTTAGGGCTTAGGGGTTAGGGTTTAGGGTTTAGGGTTTAGGGTTTAGGGTTTAGGATTTAGGGTTTAGGGCCAGTTTAGGGTTTGTTTCGGGTTTAGGATTTAGGGCTAAGGGTTTAGGGTTTAGGGCTTAGGGTTTAAGTTTAGGGTGGGGGAGACCGGGGTCAAGGGTCAGCTGCAAACGTTGCGCCCAGCCTCCCATGTTGGCGTGAGAGAGCCGCTCCCACTCTCCAGTCGTGTCTGCGCTGACCTTTCAGCAGGACATCGAAAACCTGTTGGTGTTTCTCTAAATTCGGGCTTTTTGGGGTCCTATTTCTAATCTCGCACGTGGACCCTAAACCCTAAACCTGAAACCCTAAACCCAAAAAACCTTAACCAAAGGGACCCTGATGCAAAAAAACTAGCCCTCTAAGCTGGGATGGCCAGCGTTAGCAAAGCAGATTGTACTGCAGGGTTGCGAGGGCTTCGGTTTAGGGTTAAGGGTTTAGGGTTTAGGGTGTAGGGTCTACATAACCCCAATCCTTGCATAAGCCCAAAACCCAAGCCCTCAACCCAGGCCCTTGGCACGCCTAAACCGGTTTCAGGGCTCAAGTGTTGGGGGTTTGCGGCCTTGGACTTTGTGCTTTCGGCGCTCTATCAGAAGCACAGGCCCTTTTCGGCACCCTCTACTTTACCTTTAGGGTTCTGGGCTTCGCCAAGAATAACCCAGAAGCCCAAAAGCCCAAAACCCTCTTGGAATTGTGACTGTCTGTGGGGGCCTTACTAATTCGAATAGGGTTTTGGGGCCCGGAATACTACTAGTACTTACTTACTTCTCCAATAACCAAGGGAAAAAAAGTTAAACTTTAATATTCCTACTAAATAAGGAAGTCTAAAACGTTTAAAGTTCAACTAAAGGCGAAGTAAGTTCCGACCCAAACCCTAAACCCTAAACCCTAAACCCTAAACCCTGAACCCTGAACCCTGAACCCTAAACCATTCCGACCGTATATTATCTGTTGAGGCTGTGGCCGGAAGGGGCGGTCGGTTGGGATTCCATGGCGCCTCAGCCACCAAGCGTGCAGGGTTTGGAGCTTGAGGTTTGGGGTTTAGGGTTTGAGGTTTAGGGTTTAGGGTTTGGGGTTTAGGGTTTGGGGTCCAGGGTTTGGAGTTTGGGGTCTAGGGTTTGGGGTTTGCGGTCTAGGGTTTGGGGTTTAGGGCTTGGCGTCAGCGAAGATTCTAGAGGGTTCAGAAGATCTAGGGTTCAGAAGGCCCACAATTTGTAAGGTTGAAGATGTTCGGTTTAGGGTGTAGGGTTCAGGGTTTACGATTTGAGGTTTAGGGTTTAGGGCTTAGGGTGTAGGGTTTAGGGTTTAGGGAAACCTGAAACCTTTGGACCCGACCACCAAACCTCCGGGTTCCCCCTTTTTCCTAGCAGTCCTTAGTAGGGATGATAGAGTGAAGGCCTACTCCGGGTCCTAGTGTATGTCGTCGGAACTGCCCGATTGAGAAACGGAAAGAAAAACCCTCGAGCCGAGGCCAAACACATCCGAAACCCTAAACTCATGAGTAACCATGCGGGTGGAAGGGAGGGGAGGGGGGCATAAAGCGCCCCATCTTCCCCAAGTAAGCGCTGAATATTGGGATGTTCCTCCTCGTACTAGCAGTCCTTACTAGGGATGATAGCAGGCTAGTATAAGGGGAACATCCCAAGCTGAATAATCCCAAATAAGCCCTAACAAGGGCATATGGGTCCCTTTCACTCTCCCTTCCGCCCCCTTGGTTCCTTACAAGAAACCACCCTTAACCCTTAACCCTTAACCCTAAACCCTAAACCCTAAACCCTAAACCCTAAGCCTAGAAAGCCTCGGGCCCCTGCAATGTGCGTACTCTCCTCAGACCTGCACGCCATCTTCTCCAGCTGGTCCTGCAACCGAGCATCTGAAATACGCTTAGGGTTTAGGGTTTAGGGTTTAGGGTTTAGGGTTTAGGGTTTAGGGTGTAGGGTTTAGGGTTTAGGGTGTAGGGTTTAGGGTTTAGGGCTCGAAGTTACGAACTTTGCGGGTTAAACCGAAACGACTATTGCTTAAGAACAACCACCCACCAAAAAAAATGATAAAACCCAACTCTTCCTTGTAAGGGAAATAGAGGGTAATATAGGGAAATATACTTTCATATTTTGGGGTTCTTCAGCAAATAGTAGTAACTCGTAAGCCCATAACCCAACATAGGACGTAGGATTTTGGGGTGGTTTGGGGGTTAGGGTTTTGAGGTTCTGGGGTTTAGTGTCTTAAGGTTTTGGGGTCAGTGAGGACTTAGGTGGTTTAGGGAGTATAGTTTTGGGATTTAATTAGGGTGACCCTAAACCCTAAACCCTAAACCCTGAACCCTGAACCCTAAACCCTAAACCCTAAAACCTTGACTGTGTGAGGGGGCGAAGGGCTTAGGTGGCAGGGGGGCGGTTTCGGGATGTCGCTGCAAGGCACAGGAGCTCATGCGTTTGCGGAATCTTCAGGGCTGCGGGGTTTAGGGTTTAGGGTTTAGGGTTTGGGGTTTAGGGTTTAGGGTTTAAGGTTTAGGGTTTAGGGTTTTCGGTTTAGGGCTTAGGGTTTAGGGTTTAGGATTAGCACTGATGGTGCACTTCGATCCAGCACGCTGTTCAGCCGGACGTTGGGGTCCGGGTCATCCGGCCTGGTTGGTCGTTTAGAGTTGAGTTGGGGGTTCAGGGCCTGAGGTTTTGGGTCCAGAGTTCGGGGTCAAGAGTTAAGATTTCAAGGGAGGGCTAAAGGTTCAAGGTTTTGGGATAAGCGTTCTAGATTTTGGGCTTAGGCTTTGGGTTTGCGGTTGTCTCATAAACTCTCCAGGTCGCCACAAAATTAAAAGAGTCTGTCAGTCCGAAAACATCTGCCATAAACAGAAATTGGGACGAAACTCAACATGTCGAAATGTGGCGCTGCGCTGAAGAAGAACGACAAACAAACGTCGTATCTGCGAGGCCCCAAAACCCTAAAGCCTAAAGCCTAGACCAGTAGACCCCAAAGCTCCCCTAAACCCTCAAACCTCAACCCCTAAACCCCCCCTAGCCCCTAAACCCTACACCCCCAACCCTAAACCCTAAACCCTAAACCCTAAACCCTAAACCCTAAACCCTAAACTGAGATTGAGGCGTGGCGAGCATGGGCAAGGCGCAGCGCCAGGAGTCGGCGGTGTCCCCCTGCTCGGCTAGGGCTGGGGCGATTCGGGGTCGAGGGTTTGGCACATATGGCTCAGGGCTAATAGGGCATAGGGCTGAGGGCTCAGGGCTTAGCCCTTAGGGCTTAGCCCTGAGCCCTGAGCCCTGAGCCCTGAGGCCTGAGGCCTGAGGCCTGAGGCCTTAGGCCTTAGGCCTTAGGGTTAAGATTTTAGGGTTTACGTTGTTCGCAGGGCCCCTTTACATCACTATGCAATTGGCATCACCCCACACTCACAGAATTCCTTTCAACTCGAACTACATATCTATTTTCTTACTTGACTCGGCACTATCTACATGCGTACTTCCAGAAACTTCCTCCTTGATAAAGACTTGATCTAGTGTTTGTGTGAGGGGTACCCCAGATTCGGGGAAGGCTGCCGGTTCTAGCGTAGCATGTGAGAAGGGAGGGGGGGGGGGGGGGGCAGCGGTCTGCAGGGTGCCAGGGGGGGAGTCCCCGGAGAGTCCAAACAAGTCGGAGAGCACAAAAATTTCAAAAGTAAGATAAAAGTAACAAGTAGCAAATAGTTGGGCAGAAGGGGCACTGCGGCCAGGGAGTTCCTGAACCAAAACGTTTCATTAAGGTTTAAACATTCGTAGGCAGAGAAGGTTTGGGGTTTAGGGTTGCGCTGCTCAGGGGGAGGGGCCCTAAGCCCTGAAATTTTAAGGGGATGATGCCCCGTAGCAATAGCTGGATCCTCCGAGTGAGAATCCCTTCGTGCTCCCCGGAGAATGTCCCTCGCAGTGGTGTCCATACTTGCTCCCCCACTCCGCCAAAACCCTGAACCCTAAAAACCCTAAACCCTATAGGATTATGGTTTAGGATTTAGGGTTTAGGGTTTCGGGTTTAGGGCTTAGGGCTTAGGGTTTAGGGTTTAGGGCAAAAAACAACCCCGCCAACATTCCCGGCGGCCTTTGTGGAACGGAACTCCATGGCACGAACGTCGCGCTCCTGCTTTTTCAGCCTTAGCAGCCAGAAGCTGGACCGAGCCTCACAACTCTGAAAGAGAAAACTAGGGTTTAGGGTTTAGGGTTTAGGGTTTAGGGTTTAGGGTTTAGGGTTTAGGGTTTAGGGTTTAGGGTTTAGGGTTTAGGGTTTAGGGTTTAGGGTTTAGGGCCTAGGGCCTAGGGTTTAGGGTGTAGGGCTTAAGTTTCGTGCTTAGGAAGTTTAGAGCACTGACAGAATCCTAACTAGGACTTCGCGGGCTTGGGGGAAGCTTTTGGTCTTCTAGCGGATCTTGCTGAGGGCTGTCCTTACTGTTGGTCAGTAGGGGATGAGGGAATGAGGTACCCTATATCCCCCCACATGTACCCATATACCCTTTAAGGGGTGATAGAGGGTATATCCCCCCATATATACCCCTTAAGGGGTGATACAGGGTACCTCATTCCCTCATTCCCTAGTAACCAACAGTAAGCGTCTGGAATGCCGAGGTTCCCGCACCCTTTCCACAGCTGCGAGCTGCTGTACGTGCTTGTCCTGCGGCATTAGTTGGTCCAGACTCCAGACAGTCGATACCCTTAGAAAAAGGTTATCTGCTCTTTGCTTCAGAATCCCAAAAAATATGCAAAAACAATCCCTATATTGTCCTTATAAGGAAGAATTTTAATTTTTTTGGGGGGGTTTTCAAGCAAATAGTAGCTATGAAGGTTACCTACCCAGTCCCTCAGTCTAAAGCACATTCAGGCCTTCTAGAGAGGGGAGCGATAGATTGAAAGTGTGTGCAATCGGGGGTTTATAGGATTATAGGGTATCCGGTTTTAGGATTCTAGGGTGTTGAGGCTTCAGGGTGGTTCATAGGCTTACAGGGTCTCAAGTTTCAAGGTCTACCCGGGTGTAGGTTTATAGGGTTTAGGTTTAGGGAAGTCGCCCAAGCAAACGCCGCCTACTACAGGGGCCTTAATAATTAGAATAGGGTTTTGGGGGTTCTTATAGTATAATTTTCAGGGACCATTAGGGAATACTTAGCCAAGACTATTTGTAGTGGGGGGGGGGGGGGGGCGGCGGCCTCAGCCAACAAGTGGCAGACGCTTAGAGCAGTCGGAAGGTGAACGCACCAGCCGCAGCAGGTGCAGTCGTTGTGATAACTTACTGCTGGCTAGGAGGGAATGAGGAAATGAGGTACCCTATATCGCCCTTTATATACCCTTTAAGGGATTATTTAGGGTTCCTCATTCCCTCATTCCCTAACCAACAGTAAGATAAGTCATTCTAACTCTGCCCTTTTCAGCTACATGTCTGTCAAGCGTCTTCAAGGCAACATTGGCCCAGTCGATGCCAAAACTCTAAACCCTCACCCCTAAACCTTAAAGCCTAAACCCCAAACCCTAAACCCTAAGCCCCACACGATGAACCCAAAAACCAGAGCCTTAAATCCCAAACCACACAGCTCAAATCCCGAGCCCTTTTCGAGGCAGGTCTGACGGTCCTGGTCATCCGCCAGCTCTTTCATCTTTCCCTGCTTAGGGTTTAGGGTTTAGGGATTAGGGTTTAGGGTTTGGGGTTTGGGTTTGGGGTTTGGGGTTTGGGGTTTGGGGTTTGGGGTTTGGGGTTTGGGGTTTGGGGTTTGGGGTTTGGGGTTTGGGGTTTGGGGTTTGGGGGTTGGGGTTGGGGTTTGGGGTTTGGGGTTTGGGGGGTTTGGGGTTTGGGTTTTGGGGGTTTTTTTGGGGTTTGGGGTTTGGGGTTTGGGGTTTGTGGGTTTGGGGTTTGGGTTTGGGGTTTGGGGTTTGGGGTTGGGGTTTGGGGTTTGGGGTTTGGGGTTTGGGGTTTGGGCTTAGGGCTTAGGCTTAGGGCTTAGGGCTAGGCTTAGGGCTTAGGGCTTAGGGGGCTTAGGCTGGCTTACTTAGGGCTGGCTTAGGGCTTTAGGGCTTTAGGGCTTAGGGCTTAGGGCTTAGGGGCTTAGGGCTTAGGGCTTAGGCTTAGGGCTAGGGCTTAGGGCTTAGGGCTTAGGGCTTAGGGCTTAGGGCTTAGGGCTTAGGGCTTAGGGCTTAGGGCTTAGGGCTTAGGGCTTAGGGTTCAACATTTCACGGTTCACGGTTTATAGAGGTTTGGGGTTTACAGGCTTTAGTTAGGGTTTCAGGGGTTCGGGGCTTAAGATGTGGGGTAACCCTAACCCCTAAACCCTAAACCCTAAACCCTCAGCCCTCAGACTGGCACTGCTTTACCAGGATACCCCACCCAACCCTAAACCCTAAACCCTAACCCCCCCCCCCCCCCAAAAAAAAAAAAAAATAAAAAATAAAATAAGGAGGAGATGGGGGAGCCGTGGTTCCCCCCAAGGCCCATGCCTTGCGGTTCAGGGTTCAGGGTTCAGGGTTTAGGGTCTAGGGTCTAGGGTTTAGGGCTTGCGCGTTGATCCTCGGTTTACAGCCTTGGTATTGTATACTGGAAAAAGGGACCTGGACAAGGGCCCTTAGCTTTCTTGCTGTCTAGGAACTTACGCAAAGTCTCAGCTACGGTCATGAGGAAAACAAGGGCTGTTTACGCATATTGAGAAATACATATCTATATACATATATATGTATACATGTTATCTACATACTTCTTTTCATGTGGTGGTAACATAATTTGAGTTCCTTAGCAACTGCCCGGCGTGAAGGCTCCAAAATACGGGCACCCTTCCCACGCCCCAATATACGCAGCATGATTTCTCTGTGAGGACCTCCAAAATCGGGTTTAGGGTTTAGGGTTTAGGGTTTAGGGTTTAGGGTTTAGGGTTCAGGGTTTAGCTTGGGCTCAACCTCTCAGATTGCCGCTGAGTGACGGTCTGAGTCTTGGCCACCTCCCTCAGTCGGCGCTTCAACATGTCAGTCGCCTGCACATTGAAAAATTAACGGTTTGGGGTTTGAGGGTTTTAGGGTTTTTAGGGTTTTTAGGGTTTTTAGGGTTTTTAGGGTTTTTAGGGTTTTTAGGGTTTTTAGAGTTTTTAGGGATATTTGGGGTTTTTGAGGTTTTTGGGGGCTTCAGGGGTTTTAGTGTTTAGGGTTTAGGGGTCAAAAGTGTTCAGGGCTTCTGGGGGTTGAAGGGCTTCAGAGTTTGAAATTGCAAATGGAAAAAAATTAGGGTTTTGGGGTTTCAGGGTTCAAGGGTTTTCTGGTTTTAAGGGGTTTAGGGGTTTTTAGGGGCTTTAGGGGTTTTAGGGGTTTTAGGGGCTTTAGGGGTTTTAGGGGTTTTAGGGGTTGGGGTTTACAGGTTTTAGGGGCTTCAGGGGTTTTGGGGTTCTGGGGGTTTTAGGGGTTTTGGGGGTTTAGGGGTTTTTAGGGTTTAGGGTTTCGGGCTTAGGGTTTCTGGCTTGGGGGTTAGATGTTCCGGGTTTTGGGTCTTAGGGCTTGGGGATTTGGGGCTCAGGGCTTTGTGTTGTAGGGCTTTTGGGGGATCAGGGTTCAGGATTCAACGTCGCGTGCCATGATTCTCTGGAGCGTCTGCAACGGCGTCTCGAGTGGTGCGGTCGCGGATGCGCACCCTAAGCCCTGGACCCCTACACCCTATCCCGTGAACCCTAAAGCCCAAACCCGTGAACCCTAAACCCGAAACCCTCAACCCTGAACCCTGAACCCTGAACCCGATACCCTAAACCCTAAACAAAACCCTAAACCCTAAACCCTAAACCCTAAACCCTAAACCCTAAACCCTAAACCCTAAACCCTAAACCCAAAATCCAAAACAACCAGAAAAGGCTCTGGAGCAAGTACAAGGCGGGGGCACCTGCATGAGAAAGTCCAACTGCTCCTTGAAGTGACCTCCCTGCAAGGGCTTCAGGGCCTTGAGGGTTCTTGGGGTTTAGGGTTTAGGGTTTAGGGTTTAGGGTTTAGGGTTTAGGGTTTAGGGTTTAGGGGTTAGGGTTTAGGGTTTAGGGTTTAGGGTTTAGGGTTTAGGGTTTAGAGGGCTCTTGGGGTTTTAGGGATTGGGGTTTCAGGCTTTAGGGTTAGAGGCTAGTGAAAACTTGATGTTTATTGTGACTTCTTCTGGATCTTTAGGGTCTTGGGGATTAGGGCTTTGGGGTCTTGGGGTTTTCGGGTTCAGGGTTTAGGGTGTAGCTGTCCACAAACTCGCTGAGGCAAAAGTGAAACACCCTTTGGCCGTTTTGCAACGAACCTTAACCCCCCAAAACCCTCAAAACACTGAACCGCAGACGGTCCCTACAGACCCTCACAACCTTCATAAACACCCCAAAGTGGCCCAAATAAGTCCAAGAAACAACCCCGCACGCTCCATGAACCACAAGACCTGCAAACCATGAACCCGAAACAACCCTAAACCTGAACTTGAACTAACCCCTTATATATATACACATATGTGTATAAAGCCATGAAAGAGCCCTACCAACCCGAAACGCAAAAGCACTAAACTCCAAATCCCCTAGCCGCGCGACCTGCTGAGAGAGATCGCGAAAGCGCTGATCCAAGGCGCCTTTGAGCTCCTCCCACGGTTTAGGAATTAAGGGTTTAAGGGGCTTTAGGGGCTTTAGGGGTTCTAGGGGCCTGTAGGGGTTTTAGGGGTTTAAGGGCTTTGCAGTAAGGGGCTTTGAGGGGTTTTAGGGCTTTTAGGGGTTTTAGGGGCTTTAAGGTTTTAAGGGGCTTTGGGGGTTTTAGGGGTTTTAGGGGGGTTTTAGGGGGGCGTTAGGGGTTTTAGGGGTTTTAGGGTTTTAGGTTTAGGGTTTGGGTTCAAGGGTTTAGGGATTTGGGGCGAAGGCCATCGACGTGAGGGTTGAGGGCATTAGGGTTTGGGGCTCTACTTGGAGGTTCATGGCACTTCATAACCAATTACAACTGCACCTCTAACCCACTTTTTAGGCCCCTTATTGAGTGCCCTAATATGGAGAGAATCGGGGTACAAGTACAGATATTATTGGGTTTTTAAGTACCATGAACCTCCAAGTAGGAATGGCCGTTTGGGGGCTTTTTGGCTAAGGTTCCAGGGGGACGATGGCCGACGTCCGTGGGGTTCACGGCTCAAGGTTTAAGAGTTTAGGGTTTCGGGTTTCGGGCTTAGGGTTTAGATGAAATAGGAGTCTAAGTCTCAGAGTTCCCCTAAACCCTAAACCCTAAACCCTAAACCCTGAACCCTAAACCCTAAACCCTAAACCCCAAACCCTAAACCCTAAACCCTAAAGGGTGCTTCCTGCGCCATCGTTGCTTTTGTCGATGGCTGCTGGAGTTCTTGCGGCGCTGGCCACGCGAGGCGCTGGTTCTCGGGATTGCCCCGTTGGTTGCTGCGAAAGTGCTCAGGGAGTTGCAGGATTCCTTTGCATCACCACCACCCTAAACCCGAAACCCTAAACCCTAAACCCTGAAACCCTAAACCCTAAACCCTCAACCCCAAACCCTAATCCCTCACTGCTTAGATGCCATCCTGAGGAGTGCTGCAACAAAGCAGACCCCTAAGCCCCCTTCTCTTTGCAACGGTTGTAATTGGTTAATTAAGTACCCAGAACCTCCAGGCAGGCCCCAAACCCTAAACCCTAAACCCTTAACCCTTAACCCTAAACCCTATAAGTACAGTTCTAGTCAAGCAGGCCCTTCGCCCAGAAAACGGGGACCTCGGCTTTCGACTCCAGCTTGATGACCTGCTCCCGGTTGGTACCTGCAAGGCGCTGCGGGTTGAGGGTCTGGGGGTTCAGGGTTTAGGGTTTTAGGGTTTGGGGTTTAGGGTTTAGGCTTTGGGGTTTGGGGTTTAGGGTTTAGGGTTTAGGGTTTGAGGTCGCCCAGCAACCCAGACCCCGGGAAGGATCCAAAAAGTAGAACCCCCGCAAATAATGCCCTAAACTACTATTGGGTCATTCTTAGGAAGGGGTTTGGGAAGCCTTTGAACAAACGGTTTAGCGGAGTTTTAGGAGGGAGCCAAAGCGCAAAACAGGGATGAGGAGCATGTAGCAATGTGAGCAGTAGTGGAAAAGTGAGAAAAAAGGAGGCTTAGAACTTGCCCAAACCCGAAGTGTAAGGGTTTAAGACACCCTAAACCCTAAACCCAAAACCCTAAACCCTTCGAGACGGCCCGAAAGGAAGGAATCCGGGTGACTGAGCTGCACACCGTCTGCTCGCTCTAAGCGCACAAGGCTGGCCTGGAGGGTTTAGGGTTTAGGGTTTAGGGTTTAATGAGGATTTGGGGTTCAGCATACTTGGGGGGGGGGGGGGGGAATTTGGGGGGCATGGGGCTTCGGGCGTACTTAAGGTCATGGGCCGTGGCTTGAGACCCTGAACCTTCAGGGTGCTTTACGGTCCTAGACCCAACCCCCTCCCCCCCCCCCAACAAAAAAGAAAGTGAACCTAAAACCGTTAACCCCAAAACCCCTTCAAACGGTAACCCACCCAAGAAAAAAACAAGGGAAGGGCCCGCAAAACCGCCTAGGATGCTTGCCGAACCACCGCCCGGTTGGACCAGCTGGGTGAGGTGTGTTTTCTGGCCGCGTGGCCCCTAAGCCCCACGTTCCAGGTCACTTGCAGAACCAAGTGCAGAAGGCAAAAAGAGCAAGTATCTTACCAGAGATGCGTAGGAACATTCCCTTGCACAACCCCTGAACCCCAAACTGCAAACCCAAGCCTAAAGTCCTAAATCCAAAACCCCAAACCCAAATCCCAAAAATCACCCTGAACCCTAAGCCCTAAACCCTAACCCAAAGAGCCCAATATTGCTTAATTAAGGAATATTCCTTAAATCATATTCAGGACCCCTATATGATTTAAGGTATATTGCTTAATTAAGCAATATTGGGCTCTTTGGGAACCCGAATCCCTCACAAGCATGAAAGGGGAACTTGTGGCGGGGCCTCTGCAGTCTCCAGCCGCGGGAGCAGCGCCTTCTGCGCAAGTCCTTGGAGCTCGTGCTGCGCCTGCTGGGTTTTAGGGTTTAGGGAGTTTAGGGTTTAGGGTTTGGGGTCTAGGGTTTTAGGGTTTAGGGCTAAGGGTCCAGGGTTCAGGGTTCAGGGTTTTGGGTTTTGGGTTTGGGGTGCAGAGGTCGGCTTCTGGCTTTTGGGGCTTCTAGGGCTTTAGGGCTTTGAGGGCTTCGAGGGTTTTTGAGGCATGTTGAGGGCTTTTGGGGCTTTAAAGGCAGTTTGGGGCTTCTTCGCCTTTTAGGGCATTTTGGGGCTTTTTAAGGCTATAAAGGCATTTTGGGTCTGGGGCGGTCTGGTGTGTGGGGGTGCAGGGGCAAGAGTGTAGGCTTGAGGGGGTTTAGGGCTGAAGTCTTCAGGGTTTAGGGGTCGGGGCTACGGATGTCTGTGTCTTCGGGTTTAGGGTTTAGAGTTTAGGGTTTAGGGTTAGGGTTTAGGGTTTAGGGTTTAGGGTTTTAGGGTTTAGGATTTAGGGTTTAGGCCACGGAGTTGAGGGGTGTAGGGGCTTTCTGTGGGAAGAGTTTCCCCGATAGTATTTGCAAAGGCTTCTTACTCCGGGATGCTGGTTCTAGCTAAACTCCTACAACCTCAAGCCCCCTAAGCCCTCTGCCGCAAACAGCACAGGTGCCAAACCCTAAAACCCCAACATCTTCAACAACTGACGTCGTCCTAAAGTCCTGACACTTCAAAACCGCAAGGCTCTGACACCCTAAGACCGCCCTTAAACCCCAAAGCCCGAAACTTTATAACCTTACCATGAACTAACCATGAATCTCTGAACCCTACACGTTAGATTTCAATCACAGGCTAAAGGAGAGTCGTTTTTGTTTTCCAGGGTTTGGTGTTGTGAAAAGTGCTGTAAGGCCCAAAACACCTCCAAACCTCAATCCCTACTTAGACCCCAAACCCCAAACCCCAAAAGCCCAAACCCTAAGCCCCAGATCCCAAACCCAATCCAAAAATCACCCTAAACCCTGAAACCCCAAACCCTAGACACCAAACCCGAATCCCCTAAACCCCGAACCCCAAGCCCCAACCGCTAATAACCCAAAAAAACCCTAATAACCCTAGCAACCCTGATAACCCCAATAACCCTAATGACCCTAATCACCCTAATACCCCTAATAACCCCAAACCCCAACCCCCAACCCCCAAACCCCAAACCCCAAACCCCAAACCCCAAACCCCCAACCCCAAACCCCAAACCCCCAACCCTAAACCCTAAACCTTGCCGGCGGCCAGTGCGCCCAGCCTTGCTGAGCTCTCCAACGGACGAGTCCACGCTCTTCAGGCGGGACTCGTGGCCTTGGCTTCGGGTTTAGGGTTTAAGGTTTAGGGTTTAGGGTTTAGGGTTTAGGGTGTAGGGTGTAGGGTTTAGGGTTTAGGGTTTCGAAGGTTTTAGGGGTTCAGGGGTTAAGGAGTTTGGATTCAGGGGCTAGGGTTTAACGGGTTTAAGGGGTTTAGGGTTTATTGGGGTTTAGGATTTAGGGGGTTGAGGGGTTTAGTTCTTTCGTGGGGAGAGGGGTGGCGGTTCAGGAGGTTTTGTGGGTTTAGGCTTTGTAGCGCGCGTGCCGGGAGCAAGCTCTTGATCTGAGGCGTAGGCGTTCGATCATGTTCTTCATGTCCTGTGTAGAGCTTTGGAGTCGAACCCCTCAGCCCCAAGCCCAAGACCCTAACCCTACAGCCTACACCCTAGGGTGGAGGGCTTACGCCGTTGGGTGCAAGCTCTTCTCCAAGCCCTAAACCCTAAACCCTAAACCGATGAGGGAGATGTGACTTGCGCGCAGGCACCCGGCCTGAAACTGCTGTTTGCTGGAGGTCATTGTGCTGTTGGCCTCTTTCATCAACACCTGGCAACAAGGATTTCGGGCTTAGGGTGATAGGGATCTAAGGCTTGCAGAAACTCAAACCCGAAGCTGCCAGGGTCACGGATTGGCGCTGAAACATGTCATTGTTCTGGGAAGCAGATTCCTCTCGCATCGCCTGCATCGCGGGGGCAGGCACGCACATGCGAACTGAGTCGACATCAAGTTGTTCGTGGACTAAACCCTGAACCTAAACGACCAAAGCCTACACCCCAAAGCCATGGTGTCCATCGCTTTGGGGCTTTTGGATGTTTACTGTAGGGCCGGGGCGTTTAGGGTTTAGGGTTTAGGGTTTAGGGTATAGGGTTTAGGGTTTGGGGTTTAGGGCGGTCCTTATCCTGCGGTGCTACTGCACTCGCCACGTGCCTGCAGCTTGGCGGTATGCTTCTGGTCATTGTGCGAGACCAGAACTTCGAGCCTGACAGGCTTTGGGGGTGTGGGGGCCCTAGCCCAAACATGACCCACTCAAAGTCAGGGGGTTCCAAGTATGCAGCATGCGCCCTTACTTCGGGTCCCTTGCGAGATAACCCTTATATACACTACAGTTCCTTACATAAACTACATTCACTGTATATTATAGTGAGGGCCCATACTCCTGTATATTATAGTGAGGGCCCATACTCCGGATCCCTATAACAAAGGGGAGGAACCCATACTAAGGGCCCATGATTCCAACCTTAGACAAGGCCCTAAGACCCCACTTGGAGGTTCATCCCACTTGGAGGTTCATGGTACTTATCAACCAAATTATAACTGTACTTCTAACCCAATCAAGACCATGTCAGGGCACGTAAGGGGCTTCTAAGTGGGTTATATATGTACAGTTGTCATTGGTTAAGAAGTACCATGAACCTCCAAGTAACCCTAAACCAACCCTAAACCCTAAACCCTGAACCCCAAACCCTAAACCCTCAACCCCCATCTCATCCCGGGCCACCCCCCAGTTCACCTTTCCAGGCGGGCTCGGACATCGTTCAGGTCTGCAAAGTCAGCCTCCCGCTGGCGAACAGTAGGGCTTAATAGGGCTTTCTTCAGGGCCTTGGGGTGTCATAGGGCTTCTTAAAGGCCTTAGGGTGTTGTAGGTTTTTTGTTCAGCGCTAGGGTATTGTAGGGCTTATCAGGCTTTTGAAGGGTTTCTAGGGTTTCGAGGGTTCGTTCGGGCATTTAGGTTTTTAAGGGTTTTCAGGGTTGCACCATCAGCAAACCCTAAACCCTAAACCCTAAACCGTGGACCCTAGACCCAAGCCCTAAACCCTAGACCCTAAACCCTGGACCCGAACCCCTTAACCCTTAACCCGAAACCCTAAACCCCGGACCCTAAACCCTAAACCCTAAACCGTATAACCCGAAACCCTAAACCCTACAGCCGGTCAAGCGCGGTGCGCCTTCTCTCCCATCGACTTCTCCACCCAATCGGCGTTGGCCTCTCTTTGAGCAGAGGAGACTCAAGAGGGACCCGGGGGCTTTTGACAAGGGTTTAGGGTTTAGGGTTTAGGGTTTAGGGTTTAGGGTTTAGGGTTTAGGGTTTAGGGTTTAGGGTTTAGGGTTTAGGGTTTAGGGTTTAGGGCTGAGGGTTGAGGGTTGAGGGTTTAGGGTTTGAGGTTTAGGGTTTAGGGATTAGGGATTTAGGCTTTAGGGTCTAGGGTCCAAACCTCCCAGAATCCCTTTCCGCCCCTTGGTACGCCGAAGCACCCCCTTGGGCCTTCTTCGCGAACTCGGACTCCAAGGCTTCGCGCTGGCCGATGAAGACCGACTCAGCCATGCCATCCACGTACCTACACAGAATGTGTGCGGACGCTTCCGACATCTCTGGACCGAGCTGGGTTTAGGGTTAGGGTTTATAGGGTTATAGGGTTATAGGGTTATAGGGTTATAGGGTTATAGGGTTATAGGGTTATAGGGTTATAGGGGGTTTAGGGTTTAGGGTTTAGGGTTTGGGGCATCGGAGGCTCCTTATAGACAGAACCCGCACTTGCTAAAGCCACCTGCGCAACCAGTAATGAAATTAATCACTACAAGCCTTGGCCGGAACTCAAAAACAGAGCTTATCAAGCTTACGATGCAAGCCCTCTCGTAAGACTCTCCTAAGCCCTAAACCCTGAACCCCAAACCCTAAACCCTGAACCCTGAACCCTAAACCCCTAAACCCCTAAACCCCTAAAACCCTAAACCCCTAAACCCCTAAACCCCTAAACCGCTAAACCCCTACACCTAGCTTTCCGGCAAAATCACGGTGGAGTCTCGCATGCGGAGCACTGTCTGAGGTCCGAGAGCTTCTTCAGCACAGCATTGTACTCGGCCCAGTTCACTTTCTTCGTTATCGCTGCCTGGAGGCTTTAGGGCTTTGTGCTTTTTGATCTTATACCTTATTAACTTCTACCTAAACCCTAAACCCTAAACCCTAAACCCTAAACCCTAAACCCTAAACCCTAAACCCAAAGGCCCAAAGGCCCAAAGGCCCAAAGGCCCAAAGGCCCAAAGGCCCAAAGGCCCAAAGGCCCAAAGGCCCAAAGGCCCAAAGGCCCAAAGGCCCAAAGGCCCAAAGGCCCAAAGGCCCAAAGGCCCAAAGGCCCAAAGGCCCAAAGGCCCAAAGGCCCAAAGGCCAAAGGCCCAAAGGCCCAAGGCCCAAAGGCCCAAAGCCCCCAAAGGCCCAAAGGCCCAAAGGCCCAAAGGCCCAAAGGCCCAAAGGCCAAAGGGCCCAAAGGCCCAAAGGCCCCCAAAGGCCCAAAGGCCCAAAGGGGCCCCCAAAGGCCCAAAGGCCCAAAGGCCCAAAGGCCCAAAGGCCCAAAGGCCCAAAGGCCCAAAGGCCAAAGGCCAAAGGCCCAAAGGCCCCAAAGGCCCAAGGCCCAAAGGCCCAAAGGCCCAAGGCCCAAAGGCCCAAAGGCCAAAGGCCCAAAGGCCCAAAGGCCAAAGGCCCAAAGGCCCAAAGGCCCAAAGGCCAAAGGCCCAAAGGCCCAAAGGCCCAAAGGCCCAAAGGCCCAAAGGCCCAAAGGCCCAAAGGCCCAAAGGCCCAAAGGCCCAAAGGCCCAAAGGCCCAAAGGCCCAAAGGCCCAAAGGCCCAAAGGCCCAAAGGCCCAAAGGCCCAAAGGCCCAAAGGCCCAAAGGCCCAAAGGCCCAAAGGCCCAAAGGCCCAAACCCTAAACCCCAAACCCTCGCCTGGAGCTCTGTCACTTCCTCTCGCTTTGAGAACCTCAGGCACCCGGGTCGCAAGCTGTTACGGAAGTTTGGTGGTATAGGGTTTAGGGTTCAGGGTTTAGGGTATAGGGTTTTGGGTTTACTGTAGGGTCTAGAGCTTGGGGTTTGGGACTTAGCGTTGGGGGTTTGAGGGTCTAGGGTTTGAGGGTCTAGGGTTGGGGGTTGAAGTTAAGGGCTTCCCCGCCCCCCCCACCCCCCAAGTCCTCAAAAAAGACACCCCTTATTAAGCCCCTCTGAAAAAACTTTGGGCATCTGATGGGATTATAGATTGAGGGCTTGGGGTTTTGGGGGTTCATATACGGGTTTAGGGTCTGGGGTTGTAGGTTTTCAGGGACTTGGGCTTTCGGGGTTTCAGGTTTGTAGGGCTTGGGGCGCTTGGGGTGTTTTGGGTCTAGGAAGTTAGGCTGGGGCTGATGTTTACACCCTAAGCCCTAAAACCCTCAACCCTAAACCAGGTCCTACACCCGAACCTAGACCCCGGAAGGAGTTGGCTCGGGTGCCGAAGACCACAAACTCGCGGGGTTTAGAGTTTAGGGTTCAGGGTTTATACGGTTTAGGGTGCAGGGTTTAGGGTTTAGGGTTTAGGGTTTAGGGTTTAGGGTTTAGGGGTCTGGGGTTTAGGGTTTAGGGATTAGGGATACCTCAAACTCGCGGGAGTGCGACCAAAGTGGCATCCCTAAGCACTTTCTGTTGGAGTCCTGGAAGGCATCCTGTCCGAGAAAGCCATTTTTGGGGGGCAGAAGCTCACAAACACCTACTGTCCAGCAAGGTTTAGGGTTTAGGGTTTAGGGTTTAGGGCTTAAGGTTTAGGGTTTAGGCTTAGGGTTTAGGGTTTAATTTACACATGAGCTTCAAACTTTTCATCCCAAAATGAACCGCAACCCCCTAAACACCTCCAAATACGCCCACCCCAAGCACTGAGCGGCTCCGACTATAACCCCTTCCCCTCAAGATCTCTCTCAAAAGGATCCCTAACAACGGCAGGTTCAGCTTTAAGCCCTTAGCCCTAAACCCTAAACCCTAAACCCTAAACCCTAAACCCTAAACCCTAAACCCTAAACCCTAAAACGCAAAGAAAGGAACCGCTGGAGCCTCAATGCGGTTCTCGAACTCCTGGAAGGCCAGCCCCAGGGCCCGGCGCAGGTCCACCTGGTGGTTTAGGGTTTAGGGTTTTGGGTTCGGGGTTGGGCTTCAGGCTTCAGGATTTAGGGTTCTGGGATTGGGGTTTTGGCTTTTCGGTATGGGGTTTAAGGTTTTGGGCTTGGGGGCAGAAATGGCATAATTGGCGGTGCAATCAGGGACCCCGAATTTGGGAAAGGTCGGGTTCCTCCGCCAGGCCTCCGAAATCATGGATTTGAGGCCTGTCTCCAGGTGGATGACGGCCTGAAGACGTGGCTCGGGGAAGGATCGCAGAGCATGCGCACCTGCGCCCCGAATCCTTGTAGCAGAGACCAGAGAGAATACCCCCTTAATCCCAGCACCTGTTTAATCAAACCCCCCACATTTAAAGAATTTTTTTCGGCCAGAAGCCCGCCGGAAGACTACTTTCCATTAGGGTGGATTTCGTATGGGGATACCCCCCCACATTTAAAAATCTGTCGGCAGGCTTCTTGTTTTGCTTGCGGAGATGCGAGGCTACAGCACCTCAGGGATCTGCAGCCTATTGTTTTTAATAGAGAATCAATACAGGGCCATGGTCCAACTATTGCGGAACCCCGCATTCCTTATTGTGGGGGGGAGGGGGGGGGGCCCCCAATTAAACAGGAGCTCGGATTAATAAAGGAACATGGATCCCTGTGTAGTGTAAGTTACAGCTGGGACTCTCTACCTACAGTTTTATGGCTTATACCTACGAACTAAGGGAGAGTTACTACTAAACTGTCGGCAAATAGCGTCCCAGGTATTCCTTAGCTTCGGGGCATTGGGTTCTCTGGGATCTGTCTGGCACATCTGTAAAAGGGCATAAGGAGGGACCCTCAATCTGATTCCCCTATATAACCCCTATATAACCCTATATAACCCCTACATAACCCCTATATGTGTCCCCATTAAGGTCCCTCCTTTAGCCCCTGTAATCTGGCCTCATGCTGTTTCAGGGAGCGCTTCTGCAGCGTCGACAGCTCCTGCTGCAGCTCGAACATCTTCTTCCTGCAAAGGCTGGTGGGTAGCCTCAAGCATGGGAAATCCCATTCTAAACCTTATGAGCCCCTAAACCCTAAACCCTAACCCCTAAACCCCAAAGCCTAAACCCTAAACCCTAAAGCCTAACTCCTAACAAACCTTAAAGCCTAAACCCTAGACCCTAAACCCTATGAATCCCCGATGACCGACCCTAAATCCAGGAGCCTTAAACCCAGGGTTTTGGGTGTTGAGGGGAGCCGCTGAGCCGCAACGGTCTCCCTCAAATGCCACCCGATGGAACCCAGAGATATTCATGTGGGGGGGGGGGGGGGGGGAGGCGGCTCCCGAAGTTATCCTCAACTCTAAACCCTAAACCCTAAACCCTAAACCCTAAACAATAACCCCTAAACCCCTAAACCCTCAACCCTAGGGTTTAGGGCTTCGCGTTTCCGGCCCCTTTCAGGTTCCGATTCGAATATGGAGCCTTACGCTTAGGCTAACAAAGGGCCCGTCATTTAGAGAATCCCCCATGTCCTGAATGAGCTCTCAGGCAAGCTTGGCCCTAAACCCTATTAAACCCTAAACCCTAAACCCTAAACCCTTCAAAACCGAGCCTGTTGAAGTTCTGGTCTGCGACTGGCTCTGGAATCCTCAGACAGCACAACGCAGCCATCAGCTACCTAAAACGCTCAGGCATAAACTATTTGGGCTTGCGGCACCGTAAGCCCAAACCCTAAACCCTAAACCCTAAACCCTAAACCCTAAACCCTAAACCCTAAACCCTAAACCCGAACGCCACACCTGAGACCCTTAGCCCAAAAAGCCCTCACTCCACCAATGCGAATCCGCCGCCACTAAGAGCCTACAACCAGGGTTTAGGGTTTAGGGTTTAGGGTTTAGGGGGTACTTATCAACCCAATACTAACTGTACTTATAACCCAATTAAAACCACAATAGGGCACTTAAGGGGCTTGTAAGTGGGTTGTAAGTACAGTCATAGTCGGTTAATGAGCACCCTGAACCTCCAAGTAAGCCCTTTAAACCCTAAGAAGCCGAAGTACAAACCCTCGATTCCCAAGCAAGACCCCTTAGAACCACGGTTTAGGGTTTAGGGTTTAGGGTTTAGGGTTTAGGGTTTAGGGTTTAGGGTTTAGGGTTTCGGGTTTCGGGTTTAGGGTTTAGGGTTGAGGGTTTAGGGGTTTGGGGGTCTGGGGTTTGGGGCTTCTTCTGCCCCTGAAACCTCAAAACCTGCAAAACCTAACCCATCGTCTGAAGGACCCGGCTGCTGCTCCACGAGTTCGCCATCCCCCACCGGAACAAGTGCCATCTGCGCCATCAAGCACCTGCGCGTTGCTCGGCTTCATGGTACCTGTTTAGGGTTTAGGGTTTAGGGTTTAGGGTTTGGGGTTTGGGGTTTAGGGTTTAGGGTTTAGGGTTTGGGGTTTGGGGTTTAGGGTTTAGGGTTTAGGGTTTAGGGTTTAGGGTTTAGGGTTTAGGGTTTAGGGTTTAGGGCCACTTAAAACTGTACGTAGAACCCACATATGAGCCCCTTAAGTGCCGCAATATGGTTATAATTGGGTTTCATGTACAGTTCTTAGTACATTCATAGTTACCATGAACCTCCAAGTAGGATTTGAGGAAGAGGTCTAGAGGTCTAGAGATGTCGGAGGGTTTTACGGAGTTTTGGGATTCTCTTCTGTGGTGTCTTTGGGTCCGTTGGACGGGGTGGTTGGGCTGAGAAGAGTTTCCAAAAAGACTTTACGCTTAAGGGGCTTCTGGAATGTGGCTGTGCGGGCGGGGTTCGAGGGTGTTTGGAAAGCGATGGGGGGAGGGGGTGTGGGTTGTGCCTTGGAACCCCAAATCCCAAGAAAATCGAAACTTCATGCCTAGACTTTCTCAACCCACCCCCGAAACGCACCCAATCTAAAACCCAAACCCGCAAGCCCGAGCTGCCTTCAGCACGCTTGGGCGGAGTGTCGGAAGCGAAGCAACAAGCAAGGGCAGAGGGCGTCTTAAGACTCATGGTTGACTAGGGCTCCTTCGTGCTTTCGTGGGGGCTTTCAAGGGTTTAGGGTTTAGGGTTTAGGGCTTCGGGTTTCCTAAACGTATGTGCTTTCTCTAGGGCTGAGGAGTTGAGGGGCTCAGGGAGTCCCTAAGGGAGCTTTGGCTTGAGGTCTTTAGGGGCGGCTTCGGGTTGAGGGTCTGGAGCAACCTCTGCGCCTAAAATGGACCTGAAGTATGCGGAAGGCTTGGCCTTTCTTTGAGGTTAGGGTTTGGGGGGCTTAGGGACAGGGGATCTTCTGCCCGTCATTTTGGAGAGCGGCCCGGACGGCACGAGCGACGGACCAACTTGTATAGCGCTGCATGCACGGCACTGAGGAGCTCGCTAAGTTGTGATTTCGGGGTTTAGGGTTTAAGGTTTAGGGTTCAGGGTTTAGGGTTTCGTGGCAGGGTGCCCGAAACAAGGAACATGATTCAGAGAACTGCCCAAACGACTGCAGCACGGAAACGCGCGCAAACTTTCGCATCGACTTACAACGACACACCGTAGCCCCTGCCTCGGGCAGGGACCGCGGGGCGCACAAGTCGCGGTGAAACCTATAGCAGTGAAACCTTCTGCTGGGCCGCAATGCCCTGCAATTATGCCCTGCACATGTGGATTCATCCTGTGCCTAGACTCCCACCAACCCCTAAACCCTAAACCCTAGATCCTAAACCCTAAACCCTAGACCCTAAACCCTAGACCCTAAACCCTAAACCCTAACCCTAGATATGCCAGCCCATGTTAGAGGTGCGGGATGTCGTCCGGCCCCTGCCGCTGTGAATCAGGTGCCATGAGCCTAACTGGTTATGAGGGTTAGGGGTTTAGGGTTTAGGGTTTAGGGTTTAGGGTTTAGGGTTTAGGGTTTAGGGTTTAGGGTTTAGGGTTTAGGGTTTAGGGTTTAAAAAAAACTCTTGAAACAAAAATCAACCCCAAGCCTGCATTCAGCACGGATCCCTCTGAAGCCGAGTCGAATGTCGGAAGGAACTGGCCTCATTCACTACTTCGAGCACCCCCTGAAAAGGCGAAACCCCGAAAAACCTCGTTGATCCTATCAGGTCGGGCTGTTGGGTTTTGGGTCTCGGGCTGAGGGCTTCGCCGGAAGCCCCTGCCCGGCAACATGCCCTGTGAAGATCCTCGTCTGGGAGCTTTTCCCGAAGGCCTCGAAGATGCCCCGGCCTTGATAAGCTTGCGGGCGATGAGCTTGCAGCTGACTCGGCCCAACCTCGGTGAGGGGGTGGGGGGGGAGGGTGCTTCGGAGTCGGGCCTGGAGCTCAGACTTGATCCTGGGTCTGGGGATCGGCATGGGGGAGGGGCAGCGGGGGGAGCAGGGGAAGTGAGGGGGGGAAGGGAGGGGGGGAGGGTTACCCTTGAAGGGAAGAATTTGTTTATGTTTCAGGGGATTGCTCAAGCAGACAGTAGTCGTGATACTGGGGCATGGAGCTCTTGGGTGCTGCGGTATCATGCAGTGAAGGTGTGGGGGTTTGGGGGTTTCGGAGTGAAGGTATTCGGGCTTTCGCTTTTAAGGGTTTAGGATTTTAGGTTTAGGGTCTCTACTCTTCTGCACCCCGAAACAACAGAAGACTTCGACATGGGTGTAAGGGTAAAGGTTAGTTAAGGGTTTCGGGTTTAAGGTTTAAGGATTTAAGGGGAAATTTTCGTGAGTGCTGGTCCTCCTACTTTAGGTGGCAGTTGACGACGCAGTTCATCCTCAGGGGTGAAACTGTGGCTCCTGGGGCTGTTGGCAACATGTTGGTTGCTGTAGCTTCCCTTCTGGGAATCGCGAGACTTCTTTGGTCTCTCGGATCCGGGCAGGCCAAGCGCCACATTTTGTCACTGAGCTTTTGCTCTCGCTTGAATCCATTGAACATAGCCAGAGAACACGTCTTGGCCAGAAAGGTTTGACATCACAGCCGCGCTCGGTCACCTCGCAGCTGCTCTACCATGTGCAGGGTAGCAAGGACGAGGCGTGCCACGGGGGTCTGCAGTACTTCTGCAGCTTGCCCTACGAGGTCATCTGGCAACGCTGGCAGGTGCAGCCTCCGCGCCACCCAGTCGCTGAAATGCACACAGTTGCGCCGTGCCAGGTCATAGTGGCCGGTCCACTCGTCGTCGACACTTTCAAGGTACGCAATCATGGTAACGTGAGGCATTGGGGTGGTCCCCAACAGTCGCTTCTCGTCCGGGGTACGAAATGGAGTTTGCTCCGGAGGCGAGACATAGATCCGGTTGTCATACCAGATTTCACAGCAGGTATTTGGCCATTCTACTACGATGCTTGTGTGCCACACGGCCTGGAATTTCTTGCCGAGGAAGATGCGCCCAATGCTCCGCCCGCCGAAAATATCATACATATACAGATAGACTTTATGGGCAGGCCGCGAGGGCTGGGAGGGCGGTCCACATGTGTCCAGGTTGTCTGGCCGATCCGGCTGCCTCACGACATCCGCGCGAGATGGCGCCACATTGGGTTCCACCAATGTCGCATCGGCCTTCTCCTCTGCTCGATCTGCTGCTTCGTGATTAACAAAGTGCCTCGCGGCCTCGCATGTCCGCTCGTGGCGCCTCAGTGCGACGCCCAGGCCGCGAAGAAAAAAACACACCAACGTTGCGATGGCAATAACGGCAGATGCAGCGCTGGCACAGAGCCATTTTCGCTCTGTTCCGGGCACCTTAGACCGAAATTCGATTGGTGTCACGCGTCCCTGCTTTGATCCTGGCAACTACAGACGAGGCTCGGTGAGGGGGTAATGATGTTCATTCATGTGACGACCTTGCCCAAAACGTTGGCATTTACTGCCCTACAAACTACTCAGGGATGCTTGACGCTTCTGGAACAAGACTCAATAACTGCCCCAAACCAAACCACCAGTGAAAGCCCATTTACAGCACCACATACTGCGCAAGGATGTTTGCCGTGTCTGGCGTGGTCACACGCGTTTATGCCTTCAGCGAACATGCCCAAAACAGCGGTATGCTTCTCTGACTGCTCAAGGGTGTTTTCCGTTTCTGGAACAGACATACCTGCCCCAAAGAAAACATTCAGCAATGACAGCCCAAAATCCTGACATCGAAACAGTAGTGTGACATTACCAAAGCATGCATATTTCAGAAATGCTATGTCACGCCAGAAACCAACCAGGCAAAAGGAGGGGGGGAGGACGGAGGGACGTAAACGCAGTTCACCAGCGGGCAAGGACATATAAACAGTGGGCAAGGTCATATGAAGAGCAGGAAAGGTCATATGAAGAGTGGGCGCGGCAAGGCCATATAGAAAGAGCTCATATAAAGAGTAGGCAAGGACACATGCCTTGCCCGCTCGTTATATGACCTTGCCAGCTCTTTGTATGACCTAGCGCGCTCTTTCTATGACCTTGCCCGATCTTCAAATTACCTCGCCTTACACGACCTTGCCCGCTCTTTATGCGACCTTGCCAAAACTTCACATGACCTTGCCCGCGGGTTATATGACCTTGCCCGGTCTTTATATGACATTGCAGCTCGTTCTATGGCCTTGCCCGCTCCCCTAGCTTGGGGTTTAGGTCCCCAGGGTATGGAGCCTAAAAATGATGGATTGAGTGAACTGCATATTCTCTTAGTGTCATGGGATTCTCTGGGTGGGTGCCCGGCACAAAAACTCGACTAGTGAATGCCTGGACTGGAGGTACTGAACCCTCAGCCACCAGCCCTAAACCCTAAACCCTAAACCCTAAACCCTACACCCTAAACCCTAAACCCTAACCCTAAACCCTAAACCCTCCTCAGCCGCGAGCCCATCCCGTGGTAGCCCCTCCAGGATCTGGTCCACCTCCGAGGGCGTCAGCCTCGGTCTGGGGCTTCTGGGCGTAATGTTTAGGGTTTAGGGTTTAGGGTTTAGGGTTTAATTAGGGTTTAGGGTTTAGGGTTTAGGGTTTAGGGTTTGTGGTTTAGGGTTTAGGGTTTAGGGTTTTGGGTTTAGGGTTTAGGGTTTAGGGTTTAGGGTTTAGGGTTTAGGGTTTAGGGTTTACGGTTTACGGATACTCGGATGCCCTTTTTGACTTAGTAAGTAGGGTTCGTACGTCGAGTTCTGGGGGTTCTTAGAGGGTTTCTCGGGGGTACTAGGTAGACTTACTAAGTCAAAGGGCCTCAAAGTAGGGAGGGGTTCGGGTTTGGGGTTTAGGTTTAAGGTTTAGGGTCTAGATAGGGTTTGGGTCCGTTTTCGACCACTTTCCATTGGCACCACCCAGGTTTAGACCTTGGGGCACCCGCCTCCACGTGAAACTTGCGTTGGAGTTGTTGGGGTGTAGGGTGTAGGGTGCTCAGCGTGCGCTGCCCGTTTAGATGCCAAGCCGAACCCTGAAGCCCTAGAGCCCTCAATGCCTCGAAACCTTCAATCTCAAGTCTCTTAACCGTGAACCCTAAACCCTAAACCCTAAGCCCCAAACCCCAAACCCCAAACCCCAAACCCCAAACCCTAAACCCTAAACCCTAAACCCCGAACCCCGCCTGTCACCGAAGGAGTGCATGATGTCCTTGAGGCCCTTGGGATCCAGGGTACCCCTCCGCGTGAGATCGAGCGCCTGCGTCAAGCAAGGGTTTAGGGTTTAGGGTTTAGGGTTTAGGGTTTAGGGTTTAGGGTTTAGGGTTTAGGGTTTAGGGTTTAGGGTTTAGGGTTTAGGCTTTAGGGTTTAGGGTTTAGGGTTTAGGGTTTAGGATTTAGGATTTAGGGTTCAGGGTTTGGGGTTTGGGGTTTAGGGAGCGGGGCTTCAGGGACTTCAGAGTTTTTGTGCCTTCGAGACTAAGGTCTTTAGGAATTTTTGCGGATTTACGAAAATAAGGAACCCCGAATACAGGTCCCAAAATAGAAGGGTTCCCTTCACAACTTCACAAGGACCCGAATAAGGTAGCCCAACTTCGGAAGCCCCCATTTGGAGCTTGATGAAACTGGGAAAGTCTGTAGGGATGTGGAGCTTAAGGGTCAGTCTTAGGGCTGCAGGGCTGCAGAATCTAGGGCCCTGAGTGTCTTCGGACACCTAAACCCTAAACCCGAAGCCCTAAGGTTGTCAGGGCTCATCTCACCCCAGCGGCGGTAGGGTAACTCTTTGGGTTTAGGGTTTAGGGCAACCCTAAACCCTAAAACCCTAAACCCTAAATCCTAAACCCTTTAGGCATACCCAAATTTCAGGGTTCAGAAAAGGGAAGGGTTCAGAGTTCAGGGGGTTTCTGGAGCTTCCTGGGCTGGAAGAGACTCGGAGCTGCAGCATCCCACATCGAGGCTACGGTTTAGGGTTTAAGGGTTAAGGGTTTAGGGTTTAGGGTTTAGGGTTTAGGAGGTTCATGGTACTTATTCACCAATTATCACTGCACCTAGAACCCACTTATAAGCCCCTTAAGGCCCCCCAATGTGGCAATAATTGGGTGATAACTACAGCTATCATTGGGTTAAGAAGTGCCCTGGATCTCCAAGTAAACCCAAAACCCTTAACCCTTAACCCTAGACATTTGGCCCATGAAGCCGACGACCCCAAGGTTGAAATGCCTTGGGAGCCTCAAAAACTCTCAAACCACAAAGCCCCCAAGGCCTCGACTAGCCTCAAAACCGTAGAAATTGGGTTTTGGGTTTGGGGTTCCCAGATGATAAGCCCTAAGTTTGTATGCTTCTTGCCTTTTAGAACACACTAACAAAGAGAGCACTGAGCACCAGAAGCCCCCAAACCCTACGACCCCGAACCGAGCCCCCCAAACTCTGATCCCTGAACCCGAAACCCCTAACCCCGTGAATCCTCAACCCGCTGAACTTCTAAACCCCTGAATCCTACAACCCTAAACCCTGAAGCCGCTAAACCCTAAACCCTACACCCCTCACCCTAAACCCTAAACCCTAAACCCTAAACCCTAAGCCCCCCTCTATTCTGCACAAGAAGGTGGGGCCTGGAGCGCCTCACAGAGCTGAACTTCGGTCAGCAGAGGCCGCTCAGCGGCCTCAAGAGGGTTTAGGGTTTAGGGTTTAGGGTTTAGGGTTTAGGGTTTAGGGTTTAGGGTTTAGGGTTTAGGGTTTAGGGTCAGGAGGGAGTGAGGCGGCTCCGCGGTTTAGGGCTGTTGGGGTTACTAGACTCGAGAGCTGTTAGAGTTTACTAGGGCTTTGGGGCCCTTTTGCGTCTCTAGGCTTTGGGGTTTCGGTTCTTGGGCTATCAGAGCTTAGGGGGGTCCCTTGAGGGTTGGTAGGCTTGAGGATTCTTAGAGTTTAGGGTTATGAGAAATTGTAGTGTTTAAGGTTCTTCGGGCATGAAGATACACGCTACACCCTAAGCCCTAAGCCCTAAGCCCTAAGCCCTAAGCCCTAAACCGTAAGCCCCAAGCCCTAAACCGTAAGCCCTAAGCCCTAAGCCCTAAGCCCTACCTAAGCCCTAAGCCCTGAGCCCCTAAACCCTAAACCCTAAACCCCAAACCCTAAACCCCAAAGCACACGCCCGCCTTCTCGTAGAGCCTGAGGAAGGCCTCGATCTGGATGCCCTGAGACCGACCCATCAGGCATCTGAAGGATTCCCGCTTCAGGGTGGAAGGTCTCTAAGGGTTTAGGGTTTAGGGTTAGGGTTTAGGGTTTAGGGTTTAGGATTTAGGGTTTAGGGTTTAGGGTTTAGGGTTTAGGGTTCAGGGTTCAGGGTACCCTGGGTGCTTGTTTCCCTGACTTTTGGAGGAGAGCTCCCGCACCCCCCGCCTCGTCGGGGACCTCTGTCAGCAACTCTTTCAGGTCCTCCCGGCGAAGGAGGAAACTTGGGATGTTCCCCCTTTTACGAACAGTCCTTAATAGGATTATAATAGTGGGGGGGGGGGGGGGGTACTATTACTATAATCCCCAAAAGCCGAAGCTATCAGACCCAAAGCCCGGACAGAAGCAACCTTCAGACCTCTGAGGATGCTAGGGTTCAGGGTTTTAAGGTTTTGTGTTTAGGGCTTGAGGTTTAGGGGTTAAGGGCTCAGGTTTTTTGCTAGCTCAGGGTTCAGAGCTTAAAGTTTAGGGTTTAGGGCCTGGGCTCGGACTGAAGGACCGCCAAGCTGAGGGCCGCAGGCCTGATTGGAGGGTGCTCTGCCGCATCCACGCAGAAGCCTCTTACGGTTAGGGTTTAGGGTTTAGGGTTTAGGGTTTAGGGTTTAGGGTTCAGGGTTCAGGGTTCAGGGTTCAGGGTTCAGGGTTCAGGGTTTAGGGTTTAGGGTTTAGGGTTTAGGGTTTAGGGTTTAGGGTTTAGGGTTTAGGGTTTAGGGTTTAGGGTTTGGGCTTTAGGCTTTAGGCTTTAGGCTTTAGACTTTAGGCTTTAGGCTTTAGGGTATGCCCACGACTTCGGGCGGTTTAGGACCTAGGGTTTAGGGATTAGCGGGCGTCCACTCTCGATGCCTACCCGAAGATCGAAAAGACCCTCCAAGGCGGAAAGACTGTTCGGACCCTGAGGATTTCGGGCTTTTAGACCCTTAGACCTTCGGTCCTTAGGCTCTTAGGCCCTTAAGCCCTTAAGCCCTTAAGGCCCTTAAGGCCCCTAAGCCCCTTAGGCCCCTTAGGCCCCTTAGGCGCCTTAGGCCCCTTAGGCCCCTTAGGCCCTTAGCTGCAGCTTAGGGAGGAGCAGCCTTGGAACCTCTCCTTTCGGCACAATCAGCGGTAAGCCTGGGCACATGTTGCGGTTTGGGCTTGAGGTTTCGCGCTTTTCAGGCTGCCTGAGCTTTCCGTTTGCAGGGGGGAAGTTCTGATTTTGGGTTTTTGGGCGGGGTTAAGGTCTCCAGTTTAGGGGCCTTCTGGCGTCTCCATGAGAGTCTGATCCTGAAAGTTGCGCCCCCATAGAAATCCTCAAGCCCCTAAACCCCAAACCCTAAACCCCAAACCCTAAGCCCCAACCCCCAAACCCGAAACCCGAAACCCCTTTACTAACCCCGATACCCTAAGCCCTACACCGGTCCGAGCTTGAGAAGGCTTATAGGGTATTAGGGCTTAGGGTTTAGGGTTTAGTGCGAGTTTGGGGTATAGGGTTTAGGGAAGGGGAGGTTGGGGGTGGTGCCTTTTCGAAGGGTGGAAGGGCTTAGGGTAGGGCCCATGGTTTGGGTGTTTTAAGTGGAAGGGACGTCCCCAACCTCAATCCCCAAACCCCCAGCCCCTAGAACCCTAGACACCTAAAATGCCTAAAATAGCCCTAGCACCAGTACAACTAGAACCCGCAAAACCCCAGAACCCTAAACCCCAAGCCAAAGACTTCCTAGACTCCTTGCAATCCTTGAGAACCCCATACCCTTAAACCTTAAACCTTCAAGCCTAAACCCTAAACCCTAAACCCTAAACCCTAAACCCTAAACCCTAAACCCTAAACCCTAAACCCTAAACCCTAAACCCTAAACCCTAAACCCTAAACCCTAAACCCTAAACCCTAAACCCTAAACCCTAAACCCTAAACCCTAAACCCTAAACCCTAAACCCTAAACCCTAAACCCTAAACCCTAAACCCTAAACCCTAAACCCTAAACCCTAAACCCTAAACCCTAAACCCTAAACCCTAAACCCTAAACCCAACACACCCTGGAAAAAACCCTGAACCCTATAGACCCTAGAACCCCGCCAGCCGCGGGCCTTTGCGCTTTCGTGCCCTGCCGCCCTCGGCCATCAGCCCCATGAACTCGAACCTCAGAAGCAGCGGGTTCGGGGGTTTAGAGTTTAGGGTTTAGGGTTGGGGCTTAGGGCATGGGGGCTTAGGGTTCAGGGCTTGGGGTTCGGGGGTTTGGAGTTTAGGGTTTAGTTGCGGGCCCCTATCTTGCGCGCCCAAAAAGGAAGGGCGCGAATTGCTAACAGGGGGACCTAGGCGTGGACCCATAACGCAGAGAACGGACCAGCTGGATTTGAGTTTTGAGTTTTGGGTGTTTTGGGTTTTGGGGTTTGGGCTTTGGGTTTTGGGTGTAATTGGGGTTTAGGGTTTGAAGTTTGTCCGGCTCCGCCACATGGGGTTGTTCCAAATTGTTGGGCCTCAGGGTGCCTGCTGTGGTATATTCCTTCTAGTTTTAGGGTGACAAAAAGAGGCCCAACATGTTAATAATCCTAAACCCTAAACCCCAAACCCTAAACCCGAAACCCTAAACCCTAAACTGTGGTGTGCTTGGCACCCGGCCCTTTTGTAATCTCGGCCCGCTGCTCCTGCAACGCCACACGCCCTCTATTTGACTTAGTTGCCCATTTAGCGTTTAGGGTTTAGGGTTTAGGGTTAACCTTTGGCATTATATTATAAGGGAAATGTATTACGCCAAAAAGGTTAAAGGTTACCTTCTCTTCTCCTCAGTTGAACTGGGGAAAACCCTAGAAGAGTTTAGGGTTCAGGGGATTGAGGGGTTTGGGGTTTGGGGTTTATAGGGTTTGGGGTTTGGGGTTTGTGGTTTAGGGTTTAGGGGTAGAGGGGATTGGGGGTTTGGGGTTTAGGGTTTGGCGTTTCGGGTTTAGGGTTTAGGGGTTTGGGGTTTCGGGTTTGTAGGGGGAGAGGAGGGGCGGAGGGGGGGGAGGGGAGGGAGGGGAGGGAGGGGAGGGAGGGGAGGGGGAGGGAGGGGAGGGAGGGGAGGGAGGGAGGGAGGGGAGGGAGGGGAGGGGAGGGGAGGGAGGGGAGGGAGGGGAGGGAGGGGAGGGAGGGGACTCAAGCAGACAGTAGTCGTGATACTGGGGCATGGAGGTCTTGGGTGCTGCGGTATCATGCAGTGAAGGTGTGGGGGTGTGGGGGTTTCGGAGTGAAGGTATTAGGGCTTCCGTGTTTAAAGGGCTTAGGGTTTACGGTTTAGGGGCTCTTCTGCACCCCGAAACAACAGAAGACTTCGAAATGGGTGTAAGGGTAAAGGTTAGTTAAGGGTTTCGGGTTTAGGGGTTAAGGATTTAAGGGGAAAACCCCCCTCCCACCAACATCATGTGGCGCCGTTTTCGTGAGTGCTGCTCCTCCTATTTAGGTGGCAGTTGACGACGCAGTTCATCTTCAGGGGTGAAACTGTGGCTCCTGGGGCTGTTGGCAACATGTCGGTTGCTGTAGCTTCCCTTCTGGGAATCGCGAGACTTCTTTGGTCCGGGCAGGCCAAGGTGCCACATTTCCTCTTTGTCACTGAGCTTTTGCTCTCGCTTGAACATAGCCAGAGAGCATGTCTTGGCCAGAAAGGTTTGCCATCACAGCCGTGCTGCGTCACCTCGCAGCCGCTCTACCATGTGCAGGGTACCAAGGACGAGGCGTGCCACGGGGGTCTGCAGTACTTCTGCAGCTTGCCCTACGAGGTCATCTGGCAACGCTGGCAGGTGCAGCCTCCGCGCCACCCAGTCGCTGAAATGCACACAGTTGCGCTGTGCCAGGTCATAGTGGCCGGTCCACTCGTCGTCGACACTTTCCAGGTACGCAATCATGGTAACGTGAGGCATGGGGGTGGTCCCCAACAGTCGCTTCTCATGCGGGGTACGAAATGGAGTTTGTCCTGGAGGTGAGACAAAGATTTTGTTGTCATACCAGAGTTCACAGCAATTGTTTGGCCATTCTACCACGATGCTTGTGTGCCATACGGCCTGGAATTTCTTGCCGAGGAAGATGCGGCCAATACTCCGCCCGCCGAAAATATCATACATATACAGATAGACTTTATGGGCAGGCCGCGAGGGCTGGGAGGGCGGTCCACATGTGTCCAGGTTGTCTGGCCGATCCGGCTGCTTCACGACATCCGCGCGAGGTGGCGCCACATTGGGTTCCATCAATGTCGCATCGGCCTTATCCTCTGCGCGATCTGCTGCTTCGTGATTAACAAAGTGCCTCGCGGCCTCGCATGTCCGCTCGTGGCGCCTCAGTGCGACGCCCAGGCCGCGAAGAAAAAACACACCAACATTGCGATGGCAATAACGGCAGATGCAGCGCTGGCACAGAGCCATTTTCGCTCTGTTCCGGGCACCTTAAACCGAAATTCGATTGGTGTCACGCGTCCCTGCTTTGATCCTGGCAGCTACAGACGAGGCTCGGTGAGGGGGTCGCCCAAAAACATTGGCATTTACTGCCCTACAAACTACTCAAGGATGCTTGACGTTTCTGGAAGAAGACTCAACAACTGCCCCAAACCAAACCACCAGTGAAAGCCCATTTACAGCACCACATACTGCACAAGGATGTTTGCCGTGTCTGGCGTGGTCACACGCGTTTATGCCTTCAGCGAACATGCCCAAAACAGCGGTATGCTTCTCTGACTGCTCAAGGGTGTTTTCCGTTTCTGGAACATACCTGCCCCAAAAAAACTCAGCAATGACAGCCCAACATCCTGACATCGAAACAGTAGTGTGACATCACCGAAGCATGCATATTTCAGAAATGCTATGTCACGCCAGAAACCAACCAGGCAAAATAGACTACCTCCGCAAACAATCTTCAGAATTTCTAGGCCTCCTCACCCGGTAAGAAGCAAGAACGGCAAAACCCCCCTGTGACCCTAAACCTTCGATCCCTACACTTTAACCCCCCCCCCCCTCCCCCCAACCCTAAACCCTCAAATCCCAGACCCCAGACCCTAAACCCTATACCCTAAACCCCTAAACCCTAAACCCTATAAGCCTCAGTTCCAAACCCTTCCAAGAAGCGGATGCCTTCGTCAAGCGGCCATCGCCACCAGCCGCTATCTGCACACGGGAGGTCTTCGGGGCGTTCGTGTTTGGAGCTGCGGGCTTGGGGTTTAGGGTTCAGGGTTCAGGGTTCAGGGTTCAGGGTTCAGGGTTCAGGGTTCAGGGTTCAGGGTTCAGGGTTCAGGGTTCAGGGTTTAGGGTTTAGGGTTTAGGGTTTAGGGTTGGGGGTCTAGGGTTTAGGGTTTAGGGTTCTTTGTTAAACCCTAAACCCTAAACCCTAAACCCTACACCCTAAACCCTAAACTCTGAGGGAGGGTGGGGGCTGAGGGCCAGTACCCCCACACCAGATGCGCCTGGATCTCCATGGCGGCTGTTCAGCCGTCTACACAGTGGCTTCTGAGCCTGCTCTGCCTAGGGTTTAGGGTTTAGGGTTTAGGGTTTAGGGTTTAGGGTTTAGGGTTTAGGGTTTAGGGTTTAGGGTTCAGGGTTCAGGGTTCAGGGTTTAGGGTTTAGGGTTTAGGGTTTAGGGTTTAGGGTTTAGGGTTTAGGGTTTAGGGTTCAGTCCAGACCCAAGAAGAGTCACCTAGGAGTGCCCTTTTTGGTTTAAAGGCGCTGAGAAGGGAACCGAAAGCCCCTGAACCCTAAACCCTAAACCCTAAACCCTAAACCCTAAACCCTAAACCCTAAACCCTAAACCCTAAACCCTAAACCCTAAACCCTAAACCCTAAACCCTAAACCCTAAACCCTAAACCCAAACCCTAAACCCTAAACCCTAAACCGTGAATCAGTGGCCCTTTGCAGGTGAAGGTTGCGCGCATGCGTGCCCTCACTCTTTTGGCCGCCAGACATGCGCGTGGCTGAGGACCACTACATCCGGCACCGAAAAATTGGCAGCAAGCGCTCCAGTTTGTGTCTATTCTCTGTGCTTCCGTGCCGTACGACAACTTCTAGGGTTGGGTTTCGTTGCAAACTGTGTGCACGGAGGGTGCTTTCAACAATGAGCCCTTTGGGGTATCCTAATATACGAGGGCCGGTGTTTCAATAGGTGCCCGAAGGGGACTTCCATTTAGGAAACCGACCATGCGTGTGCGAGGTGTCGAGGCTCAAGTGGCTGCAGAGCCGTCCTTGCAGCCTCATCATTACCTCAGAAGCTCTCTCTCTGAGAGAGTGGGGGAAGAGGTGGGTTTAGAGTTGTTTAGGGTTTGGGGATTCGGTAGGGTTTGGGGTTCAGGGCTTGCGGTGGGGTTTAGGGTTTAGGGGTGTAAGGTTGAGGGTTTAGGGTTTGCGGCATGCAGATGGGACGACCCGGCTCCTTCCTGGTAACTGTAGAATTGCACCGCCCCTCCGTGAGACCCTTATGAGGGACCTTAGGGGTTATTTAGGGTTCTATAGGGGCTACTCATGTATATAGGAACTATATGAGGTATACATAGGAGTTATATGTCAACCTTGCATCCCTAAACCCCTGAACCTAAGCCCCTACACTTAGAAACCCAAGGCCCCCAATGCCGTAAACCCCTGAGCCCAAAACCCAAAACCCAAAAAACCCCTTAAGCCTCTCTGGCCCAGGCCGATACTTTGCGAGCTCCTTCTCCACGCCAGCGGCAAAGTCGTCATCCTTCTTCTCAAGCCCTGGCAAGGCATTGAAGGTGCTGGGGTGGGGCTCACGGGCTGGGGGTTGTTTAAAACCCGAAGCCCTGTGAACCCTAAACCCTTTAAACCCTATAAACCCTATAAACCCTGAAGCCTAAAGCCTAAAGCCTAAATCCTAAAAGCCTAAATCCTAAACCCTAAACCCGAAACCCTAAACCCTAAACTCGAAGGTTTGTACACTCGCAGCCTTCTCCAAGCTGCAGGCGAGCAAATCGCCGAATCACGAGATTCTCGCCTCGGACCAGACCCGCGTCAGACCGCGGCAGCACCCAAACCCCTTGGGAGGAAACACAAAGGAGGTCCCTCAAGGGGGGGATCCGAAGAATGACCCAACAGTAGTATACACGGCGTACTATTCCCTTAAGGGGGGTTCATACACTAAGAATGACGCAATCGTAGTCTAACTACGATACTATTTAGGGGGGTTCTACGTATGCTTTTTGGATCCTCCCAGGTGGTCTGGGCATCGTGAGAGAGAGATAAAGAGTGAGAAAGAGAAAGAGCGAGAGAGAGAGAGAGAGAGAGAGAGTGAGCGAGCGAGACAGAGAGAGAGAGAGAGCCAGCACTTTTTCATCAGATGTACTGGCCCTGAGAGATCTCGGGTTCGGGTGTAGGTCGCAGAGTCGAAGCTTTAACTCAACCCTAAACCCTGCACCCTAACCCCACTAAACCCTAAACCTTGAACCCTAAACCCTACACCCGAAGCCCTAAACCCTAAACCCGCCACCCTGAACCCTAACCGCAGGAAAAGAGCAGAGACGAGAAACTCCCTGAGACACACATGGCCTCTCAACCATCAATTCGGTCATAGCGCAGGCTGTGGAATAGCAGGGTTTAGGGTTTAGGGTTTAGGGTTTAGGGTTTAGGGTTTAAATCCTGATAATTCAGATAATCATGCATGCCGATCAACAAAAACTTCTTTGCACGATGGCTGCTAGCGGGCGACTGCTTCTGCAGATTGTTTGTAGGATGGACGCCCACTGCTGCCACTTCCTGAACCCTAAACTCTAAACCCGACACCCTTAACCCACCCTAAACCCTGAACCCGAAACCCTAAACCCTAAACCCTAAACCCACCGGGGAAGCAAGGCTCTGAGGAGCCAGCCCAGCTTGGCGATCTTCTCTTTCAACACCTCAAAAGAGGACAAACGAACCTACAAAACGGTACAAAGATTGCCAGCTCTCTACTTGTAGGGTTGAGGCTTAGGGTTTAGGGTTTAGGGTCTAGGGTTTAGGGTCTAGGGTCTAGGGTCTAGGGTCTAGGGTCTAGGGTCTAGGGTTTAGGGTTTAGGGTTTAGGGTTTAGGGTTTAGGGTTTAGGGTTTAGGGTTTAAGGTTTTGGGTTTAGGGTTTAGGGTTTTAGGGTTTAGGGTTTAGGGTTTAGGGTTTAGGGTTTAGGGTTTAGGGTTTAGGGTTTAGGGTTTAGGGTTTAGGGTTTAGGGTTTAGGGTTTAGGGAATAAAAGGGGTCCCCCGAACATGCCCCAATGTAGTATATTCCTTCTATAGGAACCCCCAAAAAGGGCTCCCCTAGTTTCGGAAAACCCCCAAAGGCCAGTAGGTAGGTAGGCTCAGGGTTTGGGGTTTTTGGGGCTGTCGAAGTCAAGAAGCCTCCATCCATCTCAGGACGGAACCTACATCGTGGTTTTCCCTACTATCCCCTCCTATACTACCCCAGATTCCCCCCTTAAATAACCTTCATTAGGCTTCATTATCCCTAAATAGCCTTAGCTATGAAGGGGGGGGGGAAGCATAGAGGGGGGGTAGTAAGGGAACCCATGACTACAAGGCCACATGACCCAAACCAGCTCCCAAAAACAGGGCCCTGAGACCCCACTGCAGCGATGAAGGGTGCTCACAACCCTTTAGGGTTTTAGGGTTTAGGGTTTAGGGTTTACGGTTTAGGGTTTAGGGTTTAGTGCCTACTACGCCCCAGGCCCGAAACCCTTACAGTTTAGGTTTGAAGGATTCAGCTGGCTTAATAAGAAGCCTAAGAAGATATTGAGTCATGAGAAGTAGGCGAAAAACTTAGAGGACCGCCTCAAAAAAACAAAGAACAAGGGTCTCACTGGGCGACCTAGTTAAACTCGAAACCCTAAACCCTAGACCCTTGGCCCTAGACCCTAAACCCTAAACCCTAAACCCTAAACCCTAAACCCTAAACCCTAAACCCTAAACCCTAAACCCTAAACCCCAAACCCGAAGCAAGGCTGCCTCTTGCACGGTCTTATCCTCATCCTTCAGCCACTTCTGGCCTCAGAAAGGTCACGCCGTTTAGGGTTTAGGGTTTAGGTTTAGGGTTTAGGGTTTAGGGTTTAGGGTTTCGGGTTTCGGGTTTCGGGTTTCGGGTTTCGGGTTTCGGGTTGGGGTTTCGGGTTTGCCCCGAAAGCCATGATTCCCCAATCCCCCCAGACCCTAAACTCCTACTTGGGAACTTTGTTGGTGCTCTGAACTATAAGGAATCTACTCCAATCGGGACCCAACTCTAGACCCTCAACCCCTAAAAAGCTTGAAACCCTGAACCCTAACCCTAAACAACCCTAAATCCATAACTTTGATCCAACTCCCCGCACCCCAGCCCCCCCACCCCCACTCCCAAAAAAAAACAAAATCCTAGACCTAAATCCTAAACCCGAAACCCCGAACCCTCACAGGCTTGATCTAGGGGTCTTGAGGAGAGTGAGTCGGGCCCTGGAGCTGTCAGATGCAAACTCCTGCCGACGACTCAACTCATGGGTGGTGCAGGGTACTTACTAACCCAATACTAACTGTACTTTTGAGCCGATGATAACCATATTCGGGCACTTAAGGGGCTTGTAAGTGGTTTAGAAGTACAGCTATACTTGGCTAATAAGTGCAGTAGGGCTTCAAGCTGGAGGCTTGTGGATCTTTTGATTTTGCGGGTTCAGGGTTTAGGGTTTAAGGTTTAGGGTTTAGGGTTTAGGGTTCAGGGATCAGGATGCAGGTTCTTCCGGAGTTTAGGTTTCAAGCTGCAGGGTTTACTTGGAAGCCTTTTGACATTGTAAGTCTACTTCGTATCCCCTAGAAACCCTACTATAAAGCCCATGACCCACCTTTCTAACCCTACTTACTAAATCTTAGTAGGGTTTAGGGTTTAGGGTTTAGGGTTTCGGGTTTAGGGTCTAGGGTCTAGGGTCTAGGGTCTAAGGTTTAGGGTTCAGGGTTTAGAGTTTAGATTTTAGGGTTTAGGGTTTAGGGTTTAGGGTTTAGGGTTTAGGGTCTAAGCTTCACGTGCCAGTGGCTCCATGACTGGGGAGCTGGCTCAGCAGGGCGCTTTCCTCGAACTTTTTCCTGGCCGCTCGTGGCGGGATATTAAACCACACATGATGAGCCCCGCGTCACGAGGCCTGAGACGTCCCGTCACGATCTTCTCCTTGATCTCGTCCGGCTTGCCAGCCAGGTCCTGGCAGCTTGCTTTCATGCCAGAAACCCTAAACCCCAAAACTGCACACCCTGAACCCTAAACCCTAGACCCAAACCCTAACTCCTAAACCTTAGCTGACGGGCTCGTAGTAGAGAAATCGGGAATGAGAAACATACGGTCCTTTAAGAGGCTACATAGAGCCCTAAACTCCAAACCCTAAACCCCGCACCCTACACCCTAAACCCCACCAAAGTCCCTAGTTGCTGACCGAGACAAGGCTAGCAAAACACAGTGCAAAGCTGAGTCCTCCTTCCCCATCTCCAGCGCCTTCTCCTGGCTCCGGTTTAGGGTTTAGGGTTTATGGCTTAGGGTTTAGGGTTTAGGGAATTATCAACAAAATCTGCCAGGGTCATCCAGCCTTCTCCATGACGGCAGCCGGCACGTCATCGACGGACACATAGTTCACCTAGCTGCTGTGACGATGGCTAGCAGCAAGCTACTTTGCTTCAGGGTCTGGGGTTTAGGGTTTAGGGTTTAGGGTTTAGGGTTTAGGGTTTAGGGTTTAGGGTTTAGGGTTTAGGGGTCCTCGCCTCCGAAGAGCCCTAGACACATTGCTCAAAACCCCGAGGCTGGGACGTCCGGGTTGGCGGCAATTTGCATCGCAACGTCCGACGCGAACTCTTTGAAGATCGCATTGATGGCCACGAAGTCGGTCTCACTGTTCACCTCAACGTGTTTAGGGTTTGCGATTCCGGGTTTAGGGGAGGGGGGGGGTACGCCTTAACTCGAACCCAAGAAAAACCATCAGCCCCTTTAAACCCCAATCCGTGTCAACCCCACAAGCATAACCGGCCCTAAACCCCAATCTCAAATCCTAAACCGCATAAAAAACTACCCGGCATATGAGCTCCTATTAACCCCAAGGCCCCACATACCCCAAAACTTCCCCCCCTCCTCCCCACCCCTTCCCCCTCCCCCTTTCCTTCCCCACCCCTTTCGTCTCTCCCTTCCCCCCCCTCCCTCCCCCCCCTACGGCCCCAACCCTAGACCCTAAACCCTAAACCTAAACCCTAAACCCTAAACCCTGAACCCTCAACCCCACCCCTCGACAGTCCCACCTCCACCAGCACACCCAGCTTCGAGTTGAAATGCACGTAGGAGGCCTTGGTCGCCCAGTAACCATACTAGAACACCCTAAACCCTAAACCCTAAACCCTAAACCCCAAACCCCTGACCCTGGACCCTAGGTTGGTTACTAACCAAACAAGGGAAAAGGGCACCACTGGGCTTCCAAGACGCGATGACCCCCTCCGCGGAGAGGTTGCCGGCCTTCTTATCGGCCTTGGCCATGCCCTTCCTTGGTTTAGGGTTTAGGGTTTAGCGTTTAGGGTTTAGGGTTTAGGGTTTAGGGTTTAGGGTTTAGGGTTTAGGGTTTAGGGTTTGGGGTTTGGGGTTTGGGGCTTAGGGGTTAGGGGTTAGGGGTTAGGGGTTAGGGGTTTGGAGAGTATTTTGAGGGTTTAGGGTTTCAGGGTTTGGGGCTGAGGGTTTAGGCTCAGTGGTCGGGAAGGGGTCTAAGTCCAAGTGGTATAGGGGCCTATTTAGTTGGAAGGATTCTTTTGGGGCGAGGGAAGCTTACAATGCAATCATATTGGGAGTGCACGTATGGGGATCGCATCGGGCATTCCATCAGCTGCTGTATTAGGGTTTGGGGTGGGGCCTTTATTTGAGGGTTAAACCCGAAACCCTCCTCAAGCCTGAAGGCGACTTTTTGGTGCCTTTCAGGGTTTCAGGATTTAGGGCCTTAGGCAGAAGGGCTCAGGTGGGACCGGGATTTGGGGGGTTGCCTTATCGGAGTTTAGGGAACACCTGGCTCTCCCAAACCACCCTCCAAGCTTCACCACTTTCAGCTCTACAGGGGATTCTAGTACCCCAAAAAGTGTAGAAAGCGTACTCATTCAGCTACGAGGTTCTTCTTCAGCCACTCCATGGCCTTGTCCATGTCCCCCTCACATTCCGTCAGCGCCTTCTTGGCGTCCAGGATCCCTGCGCCCGAGCGCCCGCGGAGCTCCTTCACCTGCGCCGCGCTGACGGCCACTTTGGGCTTCTCCTTTTTCTCTTCCTTCTCCTCTTTTGGCTCCTCCTTCTTCTCCTCCTTCTTCTCTTCCTTCTCCTCCTTCTTCTCCTCTTTTGCCTCGCCTTCCGCGTTCTTGTACTTGGCAAGCTCCTTCTCCACCCCGGCGGCAAAGTCGTCCTCCTTCTTCTCCAGGCCCTCGCCCAACGTCAAGCGCTGGAAACGCCTGAGCTTGGGGAGCTTCAGGGGACTTGGGGAGGGATTTTAGGGTTTAGGGTTTAGGGTTTAGGGTTTAGGGTTTAGGGTTTAGGGTTTAGGGTTCGGGGTTCAGGGATTGCGGGTTAAGGCTCTCAGGGTGCTTCGAGCTTCAGGATGTTCCGGGAGTGCGGGCTTCAGGGTTCAGGGCTCGACGCGCGCCTGATCACGATGTTCTCACCCAGCTTGGCGATGGTCTGCTTCACGGCCTCCTGGACTGTGATGTCCTCATCCTTCAGCCACTTCTGGCTCATCAGCGCCTTCTCCTCTTGGTAGTCCAGTAACCATATCAGAATCAGGGTAGGCTACTTTATAGGGGGAACCTTGAATCCCCCGAAAAGGGAAAAGGGTACCACAGGGCTACCAAGTCCTCGAACTTCTTCTTCAAGCGGCCGCCGACAATCTTCTCCTTGATGTTGTCCGGCTTGCCCTCAAGGTCCTCCTTGGCCATTTCAAGCTGCTTCTCCTTCTCCATTGCCGCCGCAGGCACGTCCTCCGTGGTCACGTACGCGACGTCCGAGTTGGCGGCAATCTGCATCGCGACGTCCGCTGTGAACTCCTTGAAGATGGCGTTGCTGGCCACAAAGTCGGTCTCGCTGTTCACCTCGACCAGGACAGCGATCTTGTTGTTGAAGTGGACCTTACTAGCCCAGTAACCACATCATAATCAGAGAACCCATTCTTTGGCTGGCTACTTTATAAGGGAATCCAGAACCACAAAAAAAGGGTAAGCCCTAAACCCTAAACCCTAAAGCCTAAAGCCTAAACCCTAAACCCTAAACCCTAAACCCTAAACCCTAAACCTTAAACCAAACACCAAGGGACATAGGAGGCCACGCAGCCCTCCACTGCCACATTACCCGCTTTCTTGTCTGCCTTGGCCATGCCCTTCTTCTTCAACCACTCCATGGCCTGAAGCCCCAAGGAGTCCCTAAAAGGTTTGGGGTTTAGGGTTTAGGGTTTGGGGTTTAGGGTTTAGGGTTTAGGGTTTAGGGTTTAGGGTTTAGGGTTTAGGGTTATCCTAAAAAAACTTGCCTACCAGCATGGGCTATTGTACCCTATAACCCCTTAAAAAGGACCCTTGAAAGGGTTGATTACAGGGACTACTATACTAGCCCAGCCCTGGAAGTCGGAACCTGGTAAAGAGTGATAAGACTACAGCATAACCATAAAGAGCGATATAAGTGGGTGGTTGTCAAAATTCTGATCCCTTTTGGGGTACCCTAAATAGTAGGTGCCGTATTATAATAGGGATCCAAAAAGGGACCATAATTTTGACAACCACCCAAGTCGTCGTAGCTTCTTGCGCCATGCTGAGATCAGGGAATGTTTCTGTGACAGTTTCGTTGATGGATGTGCGTTGTGGTCTGTGATCGGTTTGTCATCGGCCGCAAAACGGCTGTAACAGCCCAAAAGACAAAAATAGCAATCCCTTTATTACCCTTATAGGGAAGTATATTTGTGTCCTTTTTTTGCGGGGAGGGGGGGTTTCTTAATAAGCAAATAGTACTTGTCAAAAGCCTGCGGTCGGTTTGTGATCGGTTGTCGGTCCAAGTTTAGAAAGTGCAGAAAGTCGGTCGCGGGCACCCAAACTCTTTGACCAGGGCGGAACGAGTGGGGCTTTCAAATCTGTGACCGGGAGTGAGCGACGACCCCCTAAATCCTAAACCCTAAACCTTAAACTCTAAACCCTAAACGCGATTCCGAGACGTCACGCTTGATCAAAGACTCCAGTCCCAGATCACACGTCGATCACAGTTTCCACCGACAACCGATTCCTAAAACCTGCCCTGATCATAGATTCTAAAACTGTCTAGAGCCTCAACCCTCAACGCTAGACCCTAAACCCACATTCCCCACAAAAGATTTTTCGATGATGGAGTCTCGCAGGTAATCAGCCGTTTATGCTGATTAGATCTCAGTAGAATTTTGGGGGACTTAGGTTTGGAGTGTAGGGTTTGGGGTTTAGGGAATATAGGGATTATAAATTAGGGAAGTAGGTACCCTATAACATCCCTTGAAGGGAGTAATGCAGGGGAAAGAAGGTGCCCATTCCCACAGACGCCTACTAGCGGTTGGGTCTAGGATATCCGAGACTATGTTGAGGGGTTATAGTTTGGGGTTTAGGGTTTAGGGTTTATAGAGTTTAGGGTTTAGGAACCGTCAAGCTGCTCGAAAGACACACAACACAGTGCCTTCTCCATGTCTCCACCTGTCTCCGTCAGCGCTTTCTTACAGTCCTCGCGGTGGCAAAGCCCTGAACCCTAAACAGTCTGCGTTCAGGGATTAATGTATACGGCTCAGAAGCCCTAAACCCTAAGCCCTAAGCTCTAGACCCTAAACCGTAGGGTTTGAGAGCTTCAGGGTTTTATGGTTTAGGATTTTGGGGTGTAGGGTTTTAGGGCTTTTAGGGCTTTTGGGCTTAGGGCTTAGGGGCCTGACACTACGGGGGGCCCAATTCCTGCAGGCCAAAAGGCCCTGAAATCGTTGAAGCCCCTACAACCGGACCCTGATTTAGGAATCAGGGTTTAGGGTTTAGGGTTCAGGGTTCAGGATTCAGGGTTTAGGGTTTAGGGTTTAGGGTTTAGGGTTTAGGGTTTAGGGTTTAGGGTTTAGGGTTTGGGGTTTGGGGTTTGGGGTTTAGGGTTTAGGGTTTAGGGTTTAGGGTTTAGGGTCGCACGAAAACCGTACAATCTACAGGTTCGACCTGCGGCCTCCTTCAGCCGTAAACCACAAAAGCATCGAACCCCTAAATTCTACTCTGAGGTTTATGGGCAGCGGTTAAGGTTTATAGGGCTTAGGGTTTAGGGGTCAGGGCTAGAACAGGGGCTTCTACTATTAGCCATGACAGGTTAGAACCTACATGTTGGGCAAGTATAGCCCGACTTACAACTACCTATGAACCTCAAGCCCCCTGAAGCCTAAACCCGAAGCCCTACACCCTAAACCCGAAACCCTACACCCACTGGACTCGAAACCCGTAAGCCCAATTTTGCCCCCGGAAGCGGTCAAGGATGCCCGCGCGGGATCTCTCTCGCAGCGCTTTGACATCCTTCCAGGGACAAATCTAGGGTTTAGGGGTTTGCCGGGGGGGGGGGGGGTGTTGGGGTTTGGGGTTTAGGGTTTAGGGTTTGGGGTTTAGGGTCTTGGGTTGGGTGCTACGGTCTCAAAGATGAAGAAGGCTGTGGCTTAGGGTTTGGGGTTTAGGGTCTTGGGTTGGGTGTTACGGTCTCAAAGATGAAGAAGGCTTTGGCGAAATCCGCTGCCCGGCCTTGCCGCTTGGCGAAGCAGCTTTTGGGGCCTGCACAGAGAGTGCGCAGATGTGTCAGCCCACTCCTGAATTTTTCATCAAGAACCAGAACCTAGTATTCCAGACCTAGGAGAAACCTAGGAAAAAAACAAGGGTGCCCTTTTTGCTTTCAAGGGCTTCTCAGAGAGCCTAAATGTTTTAAAACACAGTGCAATAAGAGCCTGCTCTGGGTCCTAGTATTCAGGGAAAACCCTAAATCCTAAACCCTAAACCTCAAGACCCGAATGTTGCGGAGTTCAGGCGTCTAGGAGTCCCTGGGCTCCTACGCGAACCTCAACCCCAACCCCCCCACCCACAGCCCAACCCCCCCCCCCCCCCCAAAAAAAAAAGAAAGAATTAAATAGAAAAAAACGTGCCAAACAATAGGCACCCTTTGGGTTTAGAGGTTAGGGTTTAGGGTTTAGGGTTTAGGGCTTCGGTCCCGCAATTTGCAGCACCCCATGGCTATCAGATCCCCGCAAGAATTGAAGGCAGCGTCCTGGACCAAGGGGGATTGGAGTATTCACAAACATAAGCCCCAAAATCGTCAAACCCTAAACCCTAAAACCAAAACACCCTGAACCCTGAAACCCGAAACCCTGAAACCCTGAACCCTAAAACCAACCCTAAACCCCATATGAGGGAGGGTTTGTATTCCTTGTATCCCGAAAAATATGACTAGCCCCTCCTTCTCGGCCTTCTCCGCCTTCTCCGGCTCAGGCTCCGGAGCCTTCCAGGACAACCACACGGGGTTTCGGGATCAGGGTTGAAGGGTTGAAGGGTTGAAGGGTTGAAGGGTTGAAGGGTTGAAGGGTTGAAGGGTTGAAGGGTTGAAGGGTTGAAGGGTTGAAGGGTTGAAGGGTTGAAGGGTTGAAGGGTTGAAGGGTTGAGGGTTGAGGGTTTAGGGTTTAGGGTTTAGGGTTTAGGGTTTAGGGTTTAGGGTTTAGGGTTTAGGGTTTAGGGAAGCTAAGGGTTCGCCTCTCGAAGCCGACCTTGCGGATGCTGGCCTCCCTATAAAAGGCCTAGCAAAATTTCCTTCTGAAGTCGAGTAGATTCATTAGGAGGTAGGGTTAGGGGGACACTTGGGGATATAGACCCGCTCAATATAAGGTCCCTCCTTAGTAGCCCCAGAAGAGGGTTGAGAAGGGGTCCCCCTTTAGGGGTCTCCCTAATCCCACCTAGGATTCATAGCTGGGGACTCAATGTGTTGATTTCGTGTTGAAAGTTGAGGGGTAAGGGGAAGGAAGCCAAGGAAAGCTCAATGAACCAAGAGCAACCTAGGAAGAAAAAAAGGGTAACCCTTTTTGGTTTTGAAGGGGCTTCTGAGGGAACCGAAACCCTAACAAAAGGGAGTCAGGGCCTACTCTGTGTACCAGATAGTCATTTGCCTCTTGCCGTAGCCTCCGCGGTCTTTGTATCTCATTCCTCTTGGCCACAAGCTCTATAACCCCTACACATCCTAGACACCCTCAACACCCTCAACGCCCTAAACCCTAAACCAAACCCTAAGCGCTCAGAGCTAAGCCCTAAGCCCTAAGCCCTAAGCCCTAGACCCTAGACCCTAGACCCTAGACCCTAGACCCTAGACCCTAAACCCTAAACCCTAAACCCTAAACCCTAAACCCTAAACCCTATGTTATGTATGCCGGTTCCACCCCACCTTCTCGGCCTTCGTGGCCTTCTCTGGCTCAGGCTCTGGAGCCTCCCGGGACAACGGCTTGGGGCTGAAGGGTTGAAGGGTTTAGGGTTTAGGGTTTAGGGTTGAAGGGTTGAAGGGTTGAACGGTGGAGGGTTTAGGGTTTAGGGCTTTAAGGATTTAGGGTTTAGGGGTTTAGGGCGTTAAGGGTTTAAGGGTTCAAGGGTTCAAGGGTTTAGAGTGTATATAGGGAGTTGGGCTAGCCCGTGGTGTTCATACAGTTTGGGGTTTAGAGGGTTTAGGGTTTTAGGGTTTTGGGATTTTGGCTATCGGGTTTTAGGGTTTCGGCTTTAGAGGGCTTAGGACGTCTCGGGCTGGAAAGATCTTTAAACTCTTTTCTCGGAAGCTTGGGAAAGTTTGCCCTACTACTCCACTGAACCCGAAGGTTCACAGTGGGTTTCAGGATATATTAGGGTTTAGGGTTTAGGGTTTAGGGTTTAAGAGCAGGTTTCAAATCCAATGCCGAAGGTTATGCCGGGCTCCGAGCTTGCAGCGCGGAAGTTCAGGATTTGAAGGGTTTCGGGGCTTGAAGGCTTAGGAAGGAGTCTCCTGTCAGCAAGAACGAAACAGAATGGGGTTCAGTGTAGAGGTCTCGGATACAAGTTGTAGATTGAGTGCTGCTGGCTTCGGCTTTTCAGCCTGCCGTGCAGCGAAACAGTGGAACGGCTTCCCGACTTCCGAAACCCAACACGAGCGGCGCCGAACCTTCTTCTCCGCAGCAGGCTCTGGCGGAGGAGTCTCCTGTCAGCAAGGATGAAACAGAATGAGGTTCAGTGTAGAGGTCTCGGATACACGTTATAGATTGAATGCTACTGGCTTCGGCTTTTCAGCCTACCGTGCAGCGAAACAGTGGCTTCCCAAATTCGAAACCCAACACGAGAGGTCTCGGATACAAGGTGTAGATTGAATTCTGCTGGCTTCGGCTTTTCAGCCTGCCGTGCAGCGAAACAGTGGAACGGCTTCCCGACTTCCGAAACCCAACACGAGCGGCGCCGAACCTTCTTCTCCGCAGCAGGCTCTGGCGGAGGAGTCTCCTGTCAGCAAGGATGAAACAGAATGAGGTTCAGTGTAGAGGTCTCGGATACACGTTATAGATTGAATGCTACTGGCTTCGGCTTTTCAGCCTACCGTGCAGCGAAACAGTGGCTTCCCAAATTCGAAACCCAACACGAGAGGTCTCGGATACAAGGTGTAGATTGAATTCTGCTGGCTTCGGCTTTTCAGCCTGCCGTGCAGCGAAACAGTGGAACGGCTTCCCGACTTCCGAAACCCAACACGAGCGGCGCCGAACCTTCTTCTCCGCAGCAGGCTCTGGCGGAGGAGTCTCCTGTCAGCAAGGATGAAACAGAATGAGGTTAGCGTAGAGGTCTCGGTAGACTGAAGGCTCAGGCCTTCTTCTCTGCTGCTGGCTTCGGCTTTTCAGCCTGCTGTGCAGCGGAACAGTGGAACGGCTTCCCGAATCCCGAAACCCAACACGAGCGGCGCCGAACCTTCTTCTCTGGAGCAGGCTCTGGCGGAGGAGCCTCCTGTCAGCAAGGATGAAACAGAATGAGCTTCAGTGTAGATGTCTCGGATACAAGTTGTAGATTGAAGGCTCAGGCCTTCTTCTCTGCTGCTGGCTTCGGCTTTTCAGCCTGCCGTGCAGCGAAACAGTGGCTTCCCAAATTCGAAACCCAACACGAGCGGCGCTGAACCTTCTTCTCCGCAGCAGGCTCTGGCGGAGGAGTCTCCTGTCAGCAAGGATGAAACAGAATGAGGTTCAGTGTAGAGGTCTCGGATACAAGTTGTAAGATTGAAGGCTCAGGCCTTCTTCTCTGCTGCTGGCTTCGGCTTTTCAGCCTGCCGTGCAGCGGAACAGTGGCTTCCCGAATTCGAAACCCAACACGAGCGGTGCCGAACCTTCTTCTCTGGAGCAGGCTCTTCTGCTGGCTTCGGCTTTGCAGCCTGCCGCGCACTCGTCAGTGGAACACCTCTCCGAATTCCCAAAGCCCGCCCGAGCTGCGCCCAACCTTCTTCTCTGCAGCAGGCTCTGGCGGAGGAGTCTCCTGTCAGCAAGAACGAACCAGCCTTTCAATGTGGGAGATGTCGGACTTAGGTTGAGGGCATACAAACACCACAGCGTAGCCCCACACGCACCCTAAACCCTAAACCCTAAACCCAGGACCCAGCTTGATGGCACAAACTGCTGGCATGCTTCCCAGCAACAAACCCATCGTAAAAATGATCAGAACAATAACGCTCGAAATCGCCGAAGGAAGAAGAATACCGACAGCAAGAAGAGTAGCAGCAATAGTAGGTATTTGAAAGAATAGCAATCAGAAGAATAAGAACAAGGACGGTAATAACAACAATGATGAGACGAAAGTAAGAACGCTCATGTTAAAACAAAAGTAACAGGACTGGTAACAAGAAATGGGAACAGCAATCATGACAATGACAAGAAACCTAAAACAAAACAATACTATTAAGAACAATAACAATAACAAATAACAGTAATGACAGCAATAGTCCCACTATCATTATCAAGAATCACTATAACACAGATCTATAAGAAAAGCATTTACGCCAATAATAACAGTTCTCACAACAGTGAAAAATCGCAACGAAAACACTACCCCTGGAATAGCAGCAGTAATGGTGGTAATGATAATGGAAATATAAAAGTGGAAATAAAATATTGGAAGTAAAACTCATCGAAATTCTATTAATAATAACAAGAATAAAGAATTCTAAAAAACAATAATCGTGCACTCAACACAGATTGTGGATTCTAAAGTCTCAAGGTCTGCTTTTCTTGGTTTCATTTGGGACATGAGGTGGCAAGGCTGGACAGTTCTTGGAAAGAAGGGTTTAGGGTTTAGGGTTTAGGATTTAGGGTTTAGGGTTCAGGGTTTAGGGTTTAGGGGAGTGGGTGAGGAAGCAAACCATCCGCCAAGGACGCCAATGAACTTCCGAATGGACAAAAGACAGCAACTCCATAGCAACTTCATGGCCAGGCTCACGCTTATCTACTATTTGCTTAAGAACCCCAAAAGAACTAAAAAATAGAAATAATCTCAAAAGATTAAAATAACAATTCCTATATTGCCCGTAATAAGGAAGAACATGCCTTTATCTTTTCGGGGTTCTTAAGCAATTAGTAGATATGTAAGAATAAAAGATCACAGCAAAGATTGATTCTGGCAGTAGCCATAGTAATGCTGTTGATCGGAAATGGAAAACTGCCGCAGCAATCATCAAAACAACCGTCACAATACTCAAGCCCTAAGCCCTACATCCGTACCCTAAACCCTAGACCCTAAACCCTGAACCCTAAAACCTAAACCCTAAACCCTAAACCCTACACCCTAAACCCTAAATCCCTACCCTTAACCCCGTGGTCGCGAAACCCTGAAGCCGCCGCCTCGAAGGCTTGGGTCTTAGGATTCAGAGCTTATTGTGGGATCTTGTGTTTTTTGGGGGTTTTAGGGTTTAGGGTTTAGGGTTTAGGGTTTAGGGTTTAGGGTTTAGGGATTAGGGTTTAGGGTTTAGGGTTTAGGGTTTAGGGTTTAGGGTTTAGGGTTTAGGGTTTAGGGTTTAGGGTTTAGGGTTTAGGGCATAATTAAGGATGAAACCTGAACCCCTCTTCTCTTCCGAATCTCCAGGCTATCTCCATGCGCCTCCTCCTCCTTCACTGGCTCCGGCTCTTCCGGAGCGGGCGTGGAGGGAGCCTTTTCAGAGGGTTTGGGGTTAATAGGTTTAGGGTTTAGGGTTTAGGGTTCAGGGTTTAGGGTTTAGGGTTTGTAGGGCTTAGGGCTTGAGGGCCTTGGCGGCTGATGGCTCAGGACTGCGAGGAGGAGGGCTTGGGTCTGTAGAGCTAGGGTTTAGGGTTTAGTGTTTAGGGTTTAGGGTTTAGGGTTAGGGTTTAGGGTTAAGGGTTTAGGGCTTAAGGTTCAGGGTTTAGGATATTGGAGAGTCGCAAACCTAAACACCAGCCCGCCCTAAACCTTAAACCCTCCAACCCCGAAACTTACACCCGAAGCCCTAAGCTTCTGGACCCGAAACCCTGATTCGTAAACCCTAAGCCCTAAACCCCAGACCCTAACCCTACAAAAACCTGAAGTTAAAGGAGGGTTTAGGATTTAAGGTTAGGATAAGCGATTGGGGCTCGGGGTTAGGCGTTTAGGGGATGTGCAGGGAGTAGGCACCTCAGCCCCCCAACCCTGCACCGTAAGCCCTAAACCCTAAACCCTTAACCCTAAACCCTAAACCCTAAACCCCAAACCCTCAACCCAAGAGCCGAGCAGCCCTGAAGCCCTGCAGCCCAGCAACCCTTTGTTGGGAATGGGGTTCAGGGTTCAGGGTTCAGGGTTCAGGGTTCAGGGTTCAGGGTTCAGGGTTCAGGGTTCAGGGTTCAGGGTTCAGGGTTCAGGGTTCAGGGTTCAGGGTTCAGGGTTTAGGGTTTAGGGTTTAGGGTTTAGGGTTTAGGGTTTAAATTTTAACCCCCTTGGCATTCTAAGCGTCCGCAAGCCTTGGCCTTGGGCTTCGAGGCCGGCGGAGGAGGAGTCGGAGGCGATGGTGGAGCGGGAGGCTCTGCCTGCGCAAGGCGCGGGGGTGCATGGGTTCAGGGTTTTAGGATGACCCTAAACCCTAAACCCTAAACCCGAAACCCTAAACCCGAAACCCTAAACCCTAAACCCGAAACCCGAAACCCTAAACTCTGGGATGTGTGGAGGTTGAGAGCTGCGTAGGTTTTTGGGATAAGACCCCTTCAGGGCGCCGCCCGCCTCTGGCGGCGGCTCCATGCCCGGCGGGGTCCAGTTCTTGAAATACCGCTGGCTGCCCTTGATGCCCATGAACTCCTGACAGGCGTGGCACGGGAGGTCTGCATCTGCGCATCCCTCGACCCACCCGAGATCCTAAACCCTAAGCCCTAAGCCCTAAACCCTAAACCCTAAACCCTAAACCCTAAACCTTGGGCGGGACTCAGAGACTGAAAGAGGGAGAGAGGGAGTGAGTGTGAGCGAGCGCGCACTCGTGCGGAGCCAGCTAGTTGGTGGGTTCGAAGGCTTCCTACCTCCAGCCGGAAAGACGTCATGATGTGACCATTATATATCATTTTGCTGTATGAATATAACATGTATATGTAAAGACATATATACAATTCTAGCCATATATTTGGCCCTGGAGCGAACATCTCTGACAAAGTTTAGGGTTCAGGGTTTAGGGTTTAGGGTTTTATTGTTTAGGGTTTAGGGTTTAGGGTTTACGGTACCTGACCAGACAAGGGATCGTCGGGGTTGGGATGTTACCGTAATTTCGGAGCCAGCCAGCGTTCCGGGTGTTTAAGGGCCTTGGGGGGCTTAGAAGTTTGTAGGGTTTTAGGGTTTAGGGTTTAGGGTTTAGGGTTTATAGGTGTGCCGGAATCATATCGAGCTTGCGAGGCACCGAAAGGCTTCAACACCCCTAAGATGGCAAAGAGACCCTCCATGGCAAAACCCTAAACCCTAAACCCTAAGCCCCTCAGTCCTTCCACCTCTTACGCATCGCCTCGTTCACGTCATCCCAGTAGTCCTGGGTGCCATCCACACGCTTCGTCCCATCCTACTCTGGGGAGCAGCAGGGGGTTTAGGGTTTAGGATTTAGGGTTTAGGATTTCGGGTTAGGGTTTGGGGTTTGGGGTTTAGGGTTTGGGGTTTAGGGTGTAGGGTTCAGGGGGCAACTCTGGGGCGCCGGACATACATGGCTTCCTTCAAATAGTCCGGAGCATAGTATCTGGCGGCGTCTGCTCCGGAGAGTGGGGCCCGAAAGAGAGGACACTTAGGGTTTAGGGGTTGAAGGGTTTAGGGTTTAGGGTTTAGGATTTACGGTTTAGGGTTTAGGGTTTAGGGTTTAGGGTTTAGGGTGATCTTTACCGATGCAGGCACAACAAAAGGAAATCATCTGGGCTGTTTGGCTGCCCCACTCGTACACATATGACCCGATGACCATCCATGGGCCTGACTATGAGAATAGGAGCCTTGATGAACCCTAAACCCTAAACCCTAAACCCTAAACCCTAAACCCTAAACCACTTTTCAGGGCACAAAGGCTCAAAACCACGCAGAACATCCGCAACCATGGGACCGTGAACCGTGCACCCGCCAACCTTTGAAATCACAAAACCCTGAAGACGTAAACCACTGGAGGGCCACATCCTGCACTCTCAGACCCCAACCCTGTGCCCTGAAAGCGCTAACGCGATCCAAAGCCTCTACTCTTTGTTTGGGGTTTGAGGGTTCAGGGTTTAGGGTAGAGCCTACTCTACTCCCGACAATCAGAAACTGGACAAGCCCGAAAGCCAGCTGGGGGCGCATGGGGTTCTCGACAAGGTTGTCGTAGTCCCAAGTGTGCTCGGGCTCTGGCTGTCCCTGCATCGGCCCAGGCGTCCATTTGGCTCGGGAGTTGGGTGATCCACGGCGAAAGTCCAAACCCTGAGCCCCAAGCCAGTGGACACCCCAAACACGGGAACCCCAAGAAGAAAGGAATAAAACAGGAATATGCCTACCAGGGTCCTGCTTTCCCGTTATATTTCTACTATATTCTTGAGGTTCCCTGTTTGGGGTTCCCATTGGGATCCCCCCCTTCTAAAACCCCCTCAAAACTCCTAAACCCTGTCCCTAAAAGCGTAAACCCTGCAACTCTACACGTGGCAGCGGATGCCGCGCCCTTTGGGGCGTGTTCTCCGGGTCGAAGGTTCCGTTCCTTGCGCGCTGAAGTTTGCATGGGTTTGGGGTTTGGGGTTTGGCGATTTGGGGTTTCGGAATGAGGGTGTAGAGGTTTAGGGTTCACGGGTTTAGGGGTCATGGGGGTCATGGGGGTCATAGGGGTCATAGGGGTGCAGTCATAGGGGTCATAGGGGTCATGGGGGTCATGGGGGTCATTAAACTTGGATCCTAACTACCCTATAAAGGCTCGAAAATCTTCATATACAGGCCTCTCAAACCCCGGAACCAACCCCCTGAAGAACCCTAAACCCTAAAGCCTAAACCCTACACCCTAAACCCTAAACCCGAAGCCCCAAACCCTAAACCCTAAACCCTGCCTGAACTCCTCAAACCCTAGACCCAAAGACCCGACGAATCCCCCTAAAACTACCGCCACTGCCCCAAACTGCCCCAAACCTACAGTAAACCCCATTGCCTCCCTATAAGCCCTCTGTAGCACTGCTAATTCTATGCCGCGAGACCTCATAAAGCGAATTTTCTGAATCTCAAACCCTAGGCCCTAAGATCAGAACAGCCGGCAATCTCAGGTGTCGACTTGATCGCCTGGATGCGTCGCGCCTGCGGCAGCGAACAAGCTGACGTGATCCTGAAATGGGTTCCCTTATCGGCACCCTCAACTGAAAGGACTAAACCCTGAACCCTAAAATGACAAAACTGATACCATGCGACATGCAACTGTTTTGAACCAGCCACAAGACCAGCTCCACACAGAGGGATCCAGATCCCCAACAGCCCCCATGGTCGAAAATACTTGTCCCCCTAAAAGCCTAAACCCCTAAACCAAACACCCGACACCCTAAGCCCTAAGCCCTGCACCAAACTCCCCAAAACGAAACACAAGGTAGTCCCTTTTAAGGCACTCTTTTCCGAACGGTCCATGCTGCAAAAGAGCCCCTTTATGGTTTAGGGTTTAGGGTCCATCATTCCAGAACCCCTAAACCTTAACACCCTAAAACCCTCAACCCTAAGCCTAAACAACCCTAAACCCTCAACCCTAAACCCTAGCCCTAAACCCTAAACCCTAGTGAGAGACAGGGCTGAACTGAAGCCGCCTTGTTCTTGCGCAGGCGATACTTGCCGAACGTGTGAGCATGCTGCTTCCTGCGCGTGGTAAGACGTAGGGCTTAGGGTGGCTTCTGGGTTTTGAGTTTAGGGTTTTGGGACCTCTTTGCCCTAAACCCTAAACCCTAAACCCTAAACCACAAACCCTGAACCTTGCAGAGAAACAGAGGGCAGGTTCAGCATTCAGGGCTGGAGCTCTGCAGAAGCGGCGCGAAGGATCGTGAAGGCAACTGGACCCTAAACCCTAAACCCTAAACCCTAAACCCTAAACCCTAAACCCTAAACCCTAAACCCTAAACCCTAAACCCTAAACCCTAAACCCTAAACCCGAGTCGAAGAGAATAAAGAACCTCTTGGGCTCCCTAAACTTGAAGGAAAAAGACTACAATCCCGAAGCAAGAAGGGCTGAGGGTTTAGGGTTGAGGGCTTAGGGCTTCGGGTGTAGGACCACCCCAACACCTGGAAAGCGGCCCGGAAGTGCGAGATGCGAACTCTTGGAGGCGGCTTGCCTTGCCGGTACCCAAACACCCCGAATTTCCTTTGAACCCTGCAACCCAAAACCCTAAACACTAGACCCTAGACGCTAAACTCACTCCTAAGCCCTAAGCCCTTACACTGATCCACGAACCCCTAAAGCCCAACCTCCCAAAAGCCCCCCCAAAGCCCTTATAAAGAAAAAACACGGGGGTCCCTCTAAAGGTCTTCTTGTCGTGCTTGCCGTACATCGTGGTGCAGGACCTGCCAGATGTTAAAACTCTAAACCCTAAACCCGAAGCCCGAACCCCGAAGCCCTTAACCCTCAGACTGTCGTGCTGGGCGGGGTCTCAGGGTTGACGCTGGAGGGGTTTAGGGTTTAGGGTTTAGGGTTTAGGGTTTAGGGCTTAGGGCTTAGGGTTTAGGGTTTAGGGTTTCAGGATTCAGGGGCGTTGAGGGTTTGGGGGTTCAGGGGGTTTAGGGCTTGAGGATTCAGGAGGGCTTGGAGTTCGGCGGGATCCTATTCTTAGGTCATTTATGGTTGAAGAGTTAGGGTTTAGGGTATAGGAGAATGTCAGGTCTTTGGGAACCCTAAACCCTAAACCGTAAACCCTCAACCCTAAACCCTAAACCAAAAGATGAGGGCGCGAAAGACAGGTCCCAAGGTCTCGGCGCATCTCGATGCGAGGCCAGCACCTGAAGAAGAGAACCCTAATCCCTGGACCGTTTAGGGCTTCGGTTTAGGGTTTAGGGTTTAGGGTTTAGGGTTTAGGGTTTAGGGTTTAGGGTTTAGGGTTTAGGGTTTAGGGTTTAGGGTTTAGGGTTTAGGGTTTAGGGTTTAGGTTTAGGGTGCAGGGTGTAGGGTGTAGGGTGTAGGGTGTAGGATTGATGGTTTAGGGTTTGGGGTTTTGGGTTTAGGATGTAAGGGCAGAGCCCGTATAGAGCTTGGGCTTAGGACCTGGGGCCTTGGGGCACAGGGCTTAGGGTTCAGGGTGTATTCTCTGGCGCTTCTATGAAAAATATACATGTCCTATCTACCTATCGATCACTCAATCCATCTATCATATGCCACTTGGTGTGAATTGCAGTCATAGCCATCCTCATCATATAAATGTCTATAATTATTCGTTAGAACAAAACAAGGGGTGGTCTGGTGACAGTTGGTTTAGTGTGTATATGCATTATGAAATCTTGGTTATGACTTACATATCACAAAAACCCTCAACCCTCAGCCCTTATTCTTCGGGATGCTCCCCCTTATACTAGCAGTCCTTACTAGGGATTAGAGTGCCCCCGTTTATAATCCCCATTAAGGACTATCAGTACAAGGGGGAACATCCCAACTTATGCTTGTCATTGTGCTGTTTAGGGTTCCAGAGAAGCTGAGCGTGCGTCGACGGCTGCACCAACGGCAAGCCTCAGCATGCACGGAGAAGCTCGGAAGATGTCTTCGACACCCTCACACAGGCGGTTGAGGGTTGAGGGTTTAGGGTTTAGGGTTTAGGGTTTGGAGTTTAGTGCTCGGGGCTTAGAGTCTAGGCTTTAGGCTTCGGGTTTAGAACTTTGAGCCCACGGCTCTGGGGTTCTGGGAGTTGTCAGGCACTAATTACCACAGAGCCTGAGCCACCGGACCCAAAAAAAAACGACCCCATGTTGACCCTTAAAACGCCTAAAACTCCACTCAACCTCGCCCAAACAAACGAAACGAAAAGCTTTCAAAGCCACCCACATAAACAATTCGCCAAGGCAAGCGAAACCCTAAACCGTAAACCCTAAACCGTAAACCCCAAACCCCAAACCCTAAACCCTAAACCCTAAACCCCAAACCCGAAACCCTAAACCCTAAACCCTAAACCCTAAACCCTAAACCCTAAACCTAAACTGCAGCCCAAGGAGGCCACGCCGCCGGGAGCGCCCAGGACGCCTCAAAGGCGCTGGGCGCGGCTCTGGGCGTCTGCTGGTGTCCTGGACGCAGCTGAAGGGTTTAGGGTTTAGGGTTTAGGGTTTAGGGTTTAGGGTTTAGGGTTTGGGGTTTGGGGTTTGGGGTTTTGGGTTTTTAGGGTTTGGGGTTTGGGGTTTAGGGTTTAGGGCTTAGGGCTTGGGGCCAGGGCTTATAAGGTTTAGGGTTTAGGGTCTAGGGCTTTGGGTTCAGGGCTTGCAAGGTTTAATTAGGGTTTAAGGTTCAGGGCTTATGTGGTCTAGGGTTTAGGGTTCAGGGCTTGTAAGGTCTAGGGTTTAGGTTTAAAAGGTTTAGGGCTTAGGGCTTTAGGGTTTTTGGGCTTCAGGGTTGAGAGCCCGAAGCCCCTGAAAAGCTTACTACGGCTTTGGGGCCTTGGGGCTTTGGGGCTTTGGGGTTTTGGGGTCTTGGGGTTTTAAGGCTTTGGGGCTTTGGGGCTTGGTCGAGGGTTGAGCGTTTAGGGTCTGGCGTTGGGACTTGGGGTTTTAGGGTTCAGAGTTGAGTACCTGGAACGCAGGGGAGTTGAGAGCGGGGGGGGGGGGGGGGGGTCAGAGTGATAAAGTTATAGAGCTATGCGACGCCCCTGCGGGCTGAGGGCTTGAGGACCTGAGATCCAAGGTTAGGGGTTTAGGGTTTCGGATGTAGGGTTTAGGGTTTAGGGTTTAGGGTTTCCATTGACGATGATGCAGAGACTACAAGAGAACTAACTAGCATCAGCTCTGTGATGATTGGGAAGCTTACAGCCTGCAGGAAGAATAATCTGAAGACCTGCCAAACCCCAGACCCGAACCCTAAACCTACATCCTAAACCCAAAACCCTAAACCCTAAACCCTAAACCCTAAATCCTAAACCCTAAACCCTAAACCCTAAACCCTTGCATCCCTGCCTGCTCGGGCCGAGAGCCGGACCTACCCCCAACAAGTGGGCAAGAACGGGTTTCGTTGAGGGTTTCGCGTCTTACGGGGCCTGTATGGGTAGCTCCCAAAATAGGGGTATCCCCTTTACAGGCCAAATACAATAGAATCCCCTTACAGGGACCCCCAAAAAAGGGTACCCCTATTTTCGGAAACCCCCATTTGGCGCTTTCCCAAATGAAGGGGCCCCTAATATAGACCCCAAATAGTAGGATTCCCGTCATTGGGATGATCTGGGGCTTTTCTGTGCCTTCCGAGCCTCATGGGGATCTCTGAAATGGGGCTGAGACAAATAGGGCTGAGGCTTGACAGGAGTTCGAGGGTGGGGGGGGGGGGGGGTAGGTTTGACAGGGTTTAGGTGTTTTGGGTTTTTAGGAGAGGCTGCTAACAAAACCCGAAAGCCCAAACCCTAAACCCTATAAACCCCAAAACCCTAAAACCCTGTAGAACCTAAACCCTAAACCTAAGACCCTAAACCCCCAAACCCTAAAACCCCCCTATAGACCCTATAGACCCTAGACCCTAAACCCTAAAACCCCCAACCCTATGAGCTCTACACCCCAAAACCCTATGAACCCAACCCTAGACCCTAGACCCCACGCCTTGCATCCCCGCATCCCAGGCCTCAGGGTGCGTGCTAGGCGCGCCCGAAGGGCTGAGGACCAGGAAAGACTGCTGCAGACCTTATAGAGTCCGTCAAGGAGCGGGTTCAAGGGATGTAACCCAAGGTTCCCAAATGCTCCCCACTACTCCCTGAGGCTCTTTATAAGCCTCCCTAAGTTTCCCAGTCTCACTTCAGACATGGCACAATCCCTGCAAGCTTGAACAGGCTTGAAGTTCCGGCTATAAACACCAGGTGGAAGAATCGTGGTGTTTACATGTTTTTGGACATGTTAATTTTGTTTTTTCAACCCAGATCAGTTTTGGTTGATTAGGTACCTAGCCCCCATGAACCTAGCCCCCATGAACCCCCCCTTAAGAACCCTATAAAGACCTGTGAAGTTGAGGGCTTTAGGGTTTAGAGTTTAGAGCTCTAAAGCGCTATGGGCTTTAGGGTCAGTTAGGGTTTTGGGGATTCAGGGCTTCTGGGCTTTAGGACTTTAGGGTTTTGGGGTTTAGGGGTCGGAGTATTAGGGTCGGGGCTTTAGGGTGTGGGGTGTAGAGTTTAGGGGCTTGGGGGCGTAGTGTTTACTGTGCCGACAACTTGCGGCTCTATTTCAGATTTGAGGGGAGTACTTATCAGTAGCTAGGTTTGGGGTTTAGGGTTTAGGGTTTAGGGTTTAGGATTTAGGATTTAGGGTTTAGGGTTTAGGGTTTAGGGCATTTATAGGATTACAAGCAAGGATTTTTGTGACAAAATTGTTTAAACCCTAAACCCTAAACCCTAAACCCCAAAGGCTTCGGCCACAGAAGGCCAGCAAGAGCAGGCTGCTGACGCCAGAGGCCAGAGCCAACCGCCTCAGCTGTCACGGGGACGAGGACGTTTAGGGTTTAGGGTTTAGGGTTTCGGGTTTAGGGTTTAGGGTTTAGGATTTAGGGTTTAGGGTTTAGGGTTTAGGGAGTCAAGGCTTGGATAGGGGTTTTCAGCGGTTGCTTCAAAGCCTGAACCCCAAAATCCAAAGCCCTGAACCCTAAACAGGGCCTCATGAGTGCAACAGTCTGCGCTGGGCCTGGATTAGGCTCATCCCTGAATCCCTCAACCCCTCACATCCCTAAATCCCTTAAGCCCCTAAATCTCTTATCTCTCTAAACCCCTAAATGCCATCCCTGAACCCCGAATAACTAAACCCTAAACCCTAAACCCTAAACCCTAAACCCCAAACGTTCATTTCTGTGGCCCATGCCTTCTTGACGGTGCGAAGGCCATTGCCAGAGCCTGGTCAGCTCTGCATGACAAGCATGAGACTAGGGTTTAGGGGTCGCGGCAAACCCTAAACCCTAAGCCCTAAAACCCTAAAACCCTAAAGCCTAAACTCTAGACCCTAAATCCTAAAGCCCTGAACCCTAAACCCTAAACCCTAAACCCTGAAGCTTCGGGGTTCGGGCTGTGCGCGCTCCATGTTCGCGGCCCAAAGGCTGATGATACGGGCACTTCTCAAAAGAGGGGCCTCAAGACTCCTGCCCAGAAACCCCCCCAAGATTCGGATTCAACACCCTAAACCCCAAACCCCACACCCCAAACCCTGAACCCCAAACCCCAAACCCTAAACCCTAAGCCAGTGGGAACAACATGCCACAATTCACAATTGAAAAGCCTTGGCCCTGAAGACAAGCTGCACCCTGCAAACAAATGTCGTAGCCCAGTCACCATATTGTAGTGAGGATACCCTTTTTGGGAGGTCGGTTACTTTATAAGGGAACCTTGAAACCAAAACAATGGCAGAAGGGTACCACTGGGGCTAAAACCCTAAAACCTAAACCCTAAACCCTAAACCCTGAACCCTAAACCCTAAACCCTAAACCCTAAACCCCTACATTCGGGTGTCGCAGGCCGAGGGGCACCCTGCAAGGGGAGCGTGGGCCCAAAGGCAGCCGAGCTGTCACCGCACCACTCCCCTTCGGTAGCTAGGGCCTGTTTTGAGCCGAAAACAGCAGTCACAGGGACTAGGACGTTTAGGGCTTAGGGCTTAGGGCTTAGGGTTTAGGGTTTAGGGTTTAGGGTTTAGGGTTTAGGGTTTAGGGTTTAGGGTTTAGGGTTTAGGGTTTAGGGGTTTTAGGGTTTTAGGGTTTTAGGGTTTTAGGGGTTTAGGGGTTTAGGGTTTAGGGTTTAGGGTTTAGGGTTTAGGGTTTAGGGTTTAGGGTTTTCTAGGGGTCAGGGACTTGTTTGGGGCCTTAGGGCTCTTTTAGGGTTTAGCGTTCAAGGGTTTAAGGTAGCGAGGGCCTTGTGAGCCGAAAAATAGCGGAGGGGTCAGGGGTTTTAGGGTTTTAGGGTTTTGGATTTAGGGGTTAAGGGTTTAGGGTAGAAGGCTTCGGAAAGGTGACAAGTTTTGTGGCCTTTTGGGTTTGGGCCTCCTGAAACTCTTCAGGACTTGCAACCCTACACCCTAAACCCTGAACCCGAAACCCCAACCCTAAACTCTTAGGGTAGCCACACGGTCCCCGAATATGGGCCCTTGAAAGGGGGCTCCGCATATACCCCTTCCATACCCTGCACAACCAAGGGCCCTTAGATAACCCTAAACCCTAAACCCTAAACCCTGCAAACGCTTTTCTCAAGAGCAGACGCGGGTGCCTGCGAACAAACGTCACCTCTTTGAGGCACAAGATTCTGAAAGGACGGCATGCTCTCAGCTTGCGTATTAGGGTAGTTTTCTGAGTAGGGTTTTAGGGTTTAGGATTTAGGGTTTAGGGTTTAGGGTTTAGGGTTTAGGGTTTAGGGTTTAGGGTTTAGGGTTTAGGGTCCTTTAGGGTGTCTTATATGGGTAGTTGTCTGATTAGGGTTTCATTCAGGGTTCTTATCAAAAGGGTGCGCCTATGTAGGGGACTCACACAAAGGGACCCTAATTTTGAGAACTAGCCCTAGTCGCGTTCAAGAAATGGGGCTGTGAGGCTGTAGGGGCTTATGGTTTTTGGACATTTTGGGGTGTGTGCTGGAAATATTTGTAGGGGCCTTGTCCCCTAAACCCTAAACCCTAAACCCTGAACCCTAAACCCTAAACCCTAAACCCTAAACCCAGTGTCTAGCACATGTATATGGGGACGACCCTGAGCCCTAAGCCCGAAGCGAAGCCCTCAGCCCTAGACCTACGCCCTCAGTCCTACGCCCTCAGCCTCCCAGTCCTCAGCCCTAAGCCCTCAGCCCCTCATCAGCTTAGGGTTCAGGGTTCAGGGTTCAGGGTTCAGGGTTTAGGGTTTAGGGTTTAGGGTTTAGGGTTTAGGGTTTAGGGTTTAGGGTTTAGGGTTTAGGGTTTAGGGTTTAGGGTTTAGGGTTTAGGGTTTAGGGTTTAGGGTTTAGGGTTTCCTGCCAGCATGCCATCCTCTTGCCGGATCTTTGAAACCATGGGATCCTATGCCACCCCCCACCTGAAGGGCTCAGAAGGAGGGACCCCTCAAAAGGAAGTTTAGGGTTTAGGGTTTAGGGTTTAGGGTTTAGGGTTTAGGGTTTAGGGTTTGGGGTTTGGGGTTTGGGGTTTGGGGTTTGGGGTTTTGGGTTTTGGGTTTGGGGTTTGGGGTTTGGGGTTTGGGATTTAGGATGAAAACGGGTGGGGAAATTAATTATGGGATCCCATGAAGGCACGGAGATGCGGATTGCACGTGAAACCGATCCGGCGGGTCGACCCTGCAGTGCCTTCTGTTTAAGAACTTCAACATACCCCCGTAGCTTAGGGTTTAGGGTTAAGGGTTTAGGGTTTAGGGTTTTGGGTTTTGGGTCATGGGAGAAACGGGAGTCTAAGGGAGGAGTTCGCCATGCCCCTAAATTCTTTTAAGGGTATAGCCCAAGAACTATGTTGAATGTGTCTTTAGATCTCTGCCATGATGCGTTTTTGGGGGGCGCTTGCGGGCCGGAAGGAAGCCTAGGGTTGGGGTTTGGAGGGTTGAGGGGTTTGGGGGGTTTGGGGGGTTGAGGGGTTTGGGGGGTTTGGGGGGTTTGGGGGGTTTGGGGGGTTTGGGGGGTTTGGGGGGTTTGGGGGGTTTAGGGGGTTTAGGCGGTTTAGGGGTTTAGGGGTTTAGGGTTTAGGGGTCTAGGTTTAGGGTTTAGGCTTACCTTAAGCAGGCTTGCGGGAAGCTATGGGCACTCGCTACAACTCGGTCTTCGCGCGGCCGAACTTGTACTCACGAGAAACCTCAGCAGCTTGAACTCCAAGCAACCACCCTGAACCCTAAACCCCAAACCCCAAACCCCAAACCCTAAACCCTAAACCCTAAACCCTAAACTCTAAACCCTGAACCCTGAACCCTAAACCCTAAACCCTAAACCCCAAACCCTAAACGCTAAACCCTCAACCCTGAGCTCGAAGGCCCGACACCGGACCTGACACGTAAAACCACCGACACACAGACCTAAACTATAAACCCTCGGGGTTGAAAGGTTAGGGTTTAGGGTTGAGGGTTTAGGGTCTCTAAAATGGGCAGTTCTTGGGACCCCCCCCCTTTTCCTAACAGTTCTTGATAAGGATTATACTATTTTGGGGCCGCTACAATCCCTATTATACTCGGAGAACCCCCCGTTACGATCTCAATCAAGAACTGTTAGGAAAAGGGGGAACATCCCAACCTCCATCCCTCAACACCTGATTCTTAAAGACCCTCAAAGAAACAAACCCGAAGAATAACTAAGCCCGAAACCCAAAACAAAACCTACGCCTTCAAACCCCTGAACCCCTTTAAGAGAGCGGAAACCCACCCCCAAACAAATCCTGCACTCCAAAAGCCCTAAGACTCTGAGGAACCTCAATCGCCCAACCGCAACACCCCTGAGAAACTAACAAGAAGACCCTAAGCCCACCCCGAGAAGAGAAACACAAAAAAACTGAAGCCTCAACCCCCAAGCCCGAAAACTAAGCCCTAACCCTACAATCAAGAGAAGAAACGCTAGTCCCTGACAAAACCCTAAACCCTAAACCCTGAACCCTCCAAACCCCCCAACCCAAAACCTCAAACACGGAACCTGCACCCTCAACCCCAAGTCCTCAAGCCCTCAAACCCCAAACCCCGCAAACCCGCCACACCCCACACCCCTCAAACCCCTCAAACCCCTCAAACCCCTCAAACCCCTCAAACCCCTCAAACCCCTCAAACCCCTCAAACCTTTCAAACCCCTCAAACCCCTCAAACCCCTCAAACCCCTCAAACCCCTAAACCCCTCAAACCCCTAAACCCCTCAAACCCCTCAAACGCCTCAAACCCTGCGCCCCCCACTTCCAGGTTTGCAGGGCTCGATTTCGCACCTCAGAACTCTCGGCGTTTTATCATCCGGGGGTTTGGGGCTTTAGTGTCTTAGGTTTTTTTGTTTTTTTTTTTTTTTTTTTTTTGGGGGGGGGGGGTCCGGGTTCTGGGTCTTAGGGTTCTAGGGTTTTAGGGTTGATGGGGTGTCGGGGTGCTTATGTGTGAGGTTTAGGGGTTAGGGGACTTGGGGGTTGATGGACAATTCGAGAGGGCTTGGGATTCAGCATCTCCTGTCACCAGCTGACCTTCTGCTCTTCCTCTGGGGTCCTAGTAGGGAACGAGGGAATTGGTGCCCCTACCTACTCCCTTCAAGGGTACATATGGGGCCCCTAATTCCTGCATTCCCTACTAAGAACCCGGGGGTCCTCGTAGAGGAGGAAGGTTGGCCAGCAAACAAACGGTTTTAAGGCGTATAAGGAGGGACCCCTACAAGGGACCCTGAATCTTCTTCCCCCTTTTCTTATCCCTTTCTACCTAAGTAGCCCCTAAATAACCCCTAAAGAACCCGGTGCCTTTTGCGGCCTTTCCGGGGCTCTCCAGGGCCTTCTGAACCCTAAACACCCTAAACCCTAAGCCCTAAGCCCTGAATCCTAAACCCTAAACCCTAAACCCTAAACCCTAAACACTCCCCAAGGTCTGTTGGGGTCCTGCGGGGCCATTTGTCGGCCTAGTGGGGCCTTTGTGGCCCTTGGGGCCTTTTTGGGGCCTCCTGAAGCCTCTAAACTACCCCCACAAGCTCGAAGCTTTGGAGCTTTTGGTTGATGGGACGGCGCTTTGAGTGGTGCCAGCTTGTTTAGACAAACAACTTTAAAATTTCAGCATGATGTCACTCACATACAGTTCCATTTGGGTTAGGGTTTAGGTTTCGGGTCTCTCTGGGTTTAGGGCTTCGGGGTTGGGGTTCGAACCCCTAAACCCTAAACCCTAAACCCTAAACCCTAAACCCTAAACCCTAAACCCTAAACCCTAAACCCGTCAACCCTTCAACCTGAACCCTGCCCGCCTTTCGCAAGCCCGGGGGGTGAATGAGGATCCCAGTCCTGTCAGCAGCTGAAGACTTTTGAGGGGTTTAGGGCTTGATATAGGGGATCTAAACCCTAAACCCTAAACCCTGAAGACTTTTGAGGGCTTAGGGCTGGATATAGGGGATCTGAAGGGTTTAGGGTTGAGGGTTTGGGGCTTACTACTTAAGGCTTACATGTTGACCCAGAGGTCCCCAGAACCCTTAATCACACTCGTTTAGGGTTTAGGTTTAGGGTTTAGGGTTTAGGGTTTAGGGTTTAGGGTTTAGGGTTTAGGGTTTAGGGTTTAGGGTTCAGGGTTTAGGGTTTAGGGTGCATCACTACGGGGGTTTGGGGGCCCACGATGTGAGTGAAAGCCAGGCCTGATTTGGCTGAAGCGTGGCCAGCTCATCAGGCACGCCCTCCTGCCAAGCATCGCCCTAAAACCCGAAACTTACAGGGTTCTTAAGGGATTAGGGTTTAGGGTTTAGGGTTTAGGGTTTAGGGTTACAAGGGGGGTAGGTACCTACTTAGGGAGCCTTCGGGAGTAGTAGGGAGTACTAGGGAGCCTTGGGTTACATACCCCCCTTGAACCCCCCTCCCTGAAAGAACCCTATAAACCCTACAAATCCCTAAACCCGCAACCCCAAACTCCATACCCTTCACCCTAAACCCTGCACCCAGACCCGAAACCTTAAACCTTATGCACCCTGAACCCTCAACCCTGCATAACTCAAGAACCTTCAACCGTACAAGCTCGCCCTCAGCTGCTACACTACCACCCCGACTCAAAAGCAGGAAACTGCCATGGTAGCCTCGACTGCCGCCACGCTCAGATCAGCCTGCATCTGGGCGGGAACCTCGGATAACTTGGTAGCCCGGGCAGCCATTTTCTTTTCATAATCTGGGTATCCTTTTCTTAGGTTGGTTACTCTATAAGGGAACCCGGAAGTAAAAGAAGGGGTAAAGGGTACCACTGGGCTACCAAGATAAGGAAAAGGGTTCAGGGTGTGGGGTGGAGGGCTTCGGGTTGAGGACTGCTGGGCGGGGGGGGCGGGGGGAGGTGAAAGTTCAAAAATGGGACCTTTTTGGTACTCTAAACGACGACACTTGAGACCCCGGAGAATCGTCGAATACCCAAAAAGGGACCCGGCGCTAAATTTAACTTTCGGAACGCCGGCCCCAACCCTAGAAACCCTAGAAACCCAACCTGCGGCCCGCAACCGATAACCCTAAACCCTGTTAGCCCTTTAGAGCCTTTGATCCGGTTAAAGCCCGTAAACCCCATGTAAACCCAGTAGACCATGTAAACCCTGCAAACCCTGTGAACCCTGTGAACCCTGTAAACCCTGTAAGCCCTGCAAACCCTGTAAATCCTGTAAACCCTGTAAACCCTGCAACCCTAAAATTAGGATGTTCCCCGTATACTAACAGTCCTTAACAGGGATTATTAAGGACTGTTAGTATAAGGGGGAACAGCAAAACCTGTAAACCCTAAACCCTAAACCCTAAAACAAACTACCCTGCCAAGCCTAAACCCAAATTGGCGTCAGTCCCCAGTTGTGCAGTCCAGCTGCTCGCGAAGTCCTGGCACTGCGGACCCCGGGGCGATCGCCAGCAGAATGCAACAGAATCACAGCCGCTCAGCCCCCCCCTCCCCCCCCCCCCCTAACAAAAAATCATAAACAGGAGTAATAAATGGTAATAATCATTATTATTATACCCTCCCCCCCCCCCCCCCCAAAAAAAAAAAAAAAACTAAAAAGAAAAAAGGCGGCCCAAGCAAGCAACTGGCATCTCTACCCTCAACCCGAAACCCTCAAGGCACAAGTCCTGGCAGGGGAAGGCATCATCTCAACCACCACTGCACCAGGATCGCCTGCTGCGAGGGGGGAGTAGCCCCGATAAGCCCAAAAAAACCCTTCTAAACCCCTTATAAACCCCTACAAACCCCTGTAAACCTCCATGAACCCCATAAACCCGATAAACCCTATCAACCCTATGAACCCTAAACCCCTCCCCCCCCCCCCCCCCACCCCGGCCGGGAAATTAAAAGTCCAAAAAGCGCCTTTGAGCCCAGGCTCTACACCAGCCCTAAACCCCACAGAAAACCCTAAACCCTAAACCCTAAACCCTAAACCTCCCCCATGAACCCCCCTCCCTCAAGGACCCTCCAGTGTTGCCTGAGGTTGGGGGCTAAACCCTAAACCCTAAACCCTAAACCCTAAACCCTAAACCCCAAAAACTGAAGTGCGAGGCCTCGGCCTTGGGCAGGCGGCTCTGAAGGTTCTGGCTTGAGACCTTCTGAGCCGTGGCCGTGAGGAGGGGGTTTAGGGTTTAGGGTTTAGGGTTTAGGGTTTAGGGTTTAGGGTTTAGGGTTTAGGGTTCAGCACTCCGGGTCGAGCAGCTTTATGGTTAAGCTTTATTTACGGCTCGGATATAACACCCACCCACCCAGAGAATCCCACTACATTGAGAAAGCCAAAAACGGCCAAATTCTGAAAATAAAGCGGCCAAATTCTGAAAATAAAGCGGCCAAATTCTGAAAATAAAACGGCCAAATTCTGAAAAAAAAGCGGCCAAATTCTGAAAATAAAGCGGCCAAATTCTGAAAATAAAGCGGCCAAATTCTGAAGCGGCCAAATTCTGAAAATAAAGCGGCCAAATTCTGAAAATAAAGCGGCCAAATTCTGAAATTCAATTAGCCTTTGGCCTGATTTTGGCTCATTCTGAAAATAAAGCGGCCAAATTCTGAAAATAAAGCGGCCAAATTCTGAAAATAAAGCGGCCAAATTCTGAAAATAAAGCGGCCAAATTTTGAAAATACAATTAAGGTTTAAATATATATGGTAGAGAGGGTTTAGGGTTTAGGGTTTACGGCTTAGGGTTTGGGGTTTAGGGTTTAAGGCTTAGGGTTTGGGGCTTTGGGTTTGGGGTTTAGGGTTTGGGGTTTAGGGTTCTGGGGTTTAAGGTTTGGGGTCTGGGGTTTAGGAGTTTAGGGTGTAGGGTTAGGGCTTAGGATTTCGGGTTTAGGGTTTGGGGTTTGGGGTTTAGGGGTTAGGGTTTGGGGTTTGGGGTTTAAGGTTTGGGACTTAGGGTCTAAGGTTTAGGATTTGGGGTTTAGGGTTTGGGGTTTAGGTTTTTGGGTTCTAGGGGGTTTGGGGTGTGCGGTTTGGGTTTAGGCTTTAGGGTCTAGAGTTCGGTGTTTAGGGTCTGGGGTTTAGGGTTTAGGCTTTGCGCGGCTGATCTTCAACGAGGAGGAAAATCACACCGTAAACGAGACCCCCAGGCCAACGCCCAAGAGTTGGGGGCTCACAAGCCTTCAACCCTAAACCCTAAACCCCAAACCCTAAACCCTAAACCCCAGAACCTTTACAGGCCTTTGTGTTTCTTGGGGGGGAGGGGAGGGGTAATGAGGCCCACAGGGCTTGCAGGATTTTGGTTCTAGGGGTTTGTGGCAGAAGCTGAGGCGAGAGCGTGTGATGGGCTCAACTACACTTTCGTCCATACCTCCTTGCCAGGATCACACTCGCACGCACTTCTGGCTGCAAGGCCCAGGCCCAAGCCCGAAAAGCATAAGCCCCCTAAACCCTAAAGCCTAACCCCATAAACCCATAAAACCCTAAACCCATAGACCCATAAACTTCCTAAACCCATAAACCCACAAACCCATAAACCCATAAACCCTGTAAAGTGGCACCAAAACCCCACAACCCCCTCTCACGGGCATCAGCCAGCCACAAGCGGGTCCTTGGAGGTTCAGGGTACTTCTTAACCCAATAATCACTGTACTTATAACCCAACTATATCCATATTAGGGCACGTAAGGGGCTTATAAGTGGGCTATAAGTACAGTTATAACTGGTTAATAAGTACCCCGAACCTCCAAGCATCAACCCTAAACCCCAAAACCCAAACCCTAAACACTAAACCCCAAACCCTCAACCCTAAACCCTAAACCCTAAACCCTGAATAAGTGCCCTGAACCTTCAAGTATCAGCAGGGCACGGCCCGGTTGGTTGCACGCGGCACGCCCGCAGAGCCAGCTGGCAGAGGCCAGCCACCCTGGGCAACTGGATGGTGGCTTTGGAGTTTAGGCGGGCTTGGGGTTCCCCAAACCCTAAACCCTAAACCCTAAACCCTAAACCCTAAACCCCAAACCCTAACCCCTAAACCCTAAACCCTGTCAGGGTTTGGGGGTCTGGGGGAGCTCGAGCGACTCAGCACCGGGCCGGGTGTCTGGTTCGCTTGCCTTCCACCAGTCGTGGTTTAGGGTTTAGGGCTTAGGGCTTAGGGTTTAGGCTTAGGATTTGGGGCTTAGGGTTTAGGGTTTAGGGTTTAGGGTTTAGGGTTTAGGTTTAGGGTTTAGGGTTTATAGGGTTTAGGGTTTAGGGAGAATAGGACAAACGATTTGCGTTGAGGGGTCGAAGGGCATCGAGGATAAGAAGGGTATGAAGCGTCGATGAAGGGTTTCAGGCCTCTGAGGGCCTTGTGGGGCTTCAGGGTCTGGAAGGGTATTCTCGGCTGACGTCTTTCGCTCTATTCGGGTATGCTCCCCATAGTTTAGGGCCACTGTGAATCCCGAAGCCCGCACCCTACCCTAAACCCTACACCCTACACCCTAAACCCTAAACCCTCAACCCCGTTATTTTCTAGGTTCGACCCAGAATCCCGCTGAAAAAATCCTTGAATTGGATCCTCTTCAACCCACACACAAAATAGACATATCTAAAAGGGGCCTGCCTAGTATCATTTAAATCGACCCCAATGTGGATAACCCTACTAAACCCTGAACCCTAAACCCTGACCCCTGGGTAGAAGTAGCCCACGGGTGCCTGAGCATCTGGACTAGTTCCTCGTGGTTGTCCTGTGCCTGTTCCTTCGCGGCAGCAGCGGAGCGTGTGGGGTGCAGGGCATTTCGACCCTAAACCCTTAAACCGCAACCCTGAACCTTCAACCCTAAACCCTAAACCCCAAAACCCCCATCCTAAACCCTAAACCCTTAACATCCCGCGACCCTTCAACCCCAAGCCCCCGAGCTTGTGGAGATCATCAAGGCAGAACATCTAAACCCTAAACCCTAAACCCGAAACCCTAAACCCGAAACCCTAAACCCTAAACCCTAAACCCTAAATGCAAAGCGCGGGCCCTCCTCCTTTGGAGTGCTTGGGAAAACCCAGTCCGGCACCTCGCAGGGGGAATCCTTGTCGGGGTCAGGTTCCTGGGGTCGAGGGCCTGTAGGGTCCCTAAACCCTAAGCCCTAAACCCTAAGCCCTAAACCCTAAACCCCAAACCCTAAACCCTAAACCCCAAACCCTAAACCCTAAACCCTAGACCCTATGAGGTGGAGCAGTTCGGCCAACCTCAAGTTCTTCGAAGGTGTAGTCTGGCAGGGAGAAGAAGTGGGTCATGGGAAGGATGAAGGTTGCAACCTCAGGGCACGCAAAAGGGTGGTTTAGGGTTTAGGGTTTAGGGTTTGGGGTTTAGGGTTTAGGGTTTAGGGTTTAGGGTTTCGGGTTTCGGGGTTTCGGGTTTCGGGAACGAAGCTCTCCAACGCCCCTTCTTCATGGAGTATTTCCCTGCAATAAAAATGAAGACCCGAATGGGGTTTAGGGCTTAGGGCTTCGGGTTTTTGGGCCCCCAGCTGTGAGTTATCAGTGCTACTCCATTCATTTTTCTGGAGTCCCTGGGAAGAAGCAACGAGCGCCGCACATCTTTCAGAAGCGAGGTGTTGTGGCTCATGTTGTTGGGGGTCACCTCAAGAGATCGCAGTCTTATAGGGTTCTTAAGGGGCGGGGCTTCAACGGGGGTATGTAACCCAAGGCTCCCGAATACTCCCCTACTACTCCCCAAGGCTCCCTAAGCTTCCCTAAGGTTCCCTAAGTACCTACCCGCCATGACCCCCCTCCCCCTCCCTGAAGAACCCTATAACAGTCGCATCAGTCACCAAGCATTCTCCAAATATGGGCAGCTGGTAGAAGTGCTCCACAGGCCCTAAACCGGAAATAATGGGACTACAGGTGGCTCAGTTGGGGTTTAGGGTTTGGGGTTTGGGGTTTAGGGTTTAGGGTTTAGGGTTTAGGGTTTAGGGTTTAGGGTTTAGGGTTGAGGCTTTAGGTGGCTCAGGCCCCCGCAAGCATGCGCCTAGATGTGATGGCGCCATAAACCTTGCGACCGTGCTCGGGAGGGACCAGGGCGTCCTGACCGGCAGAGAAGGCCCTTAGGGTTTAGGGTGTAGGGTTTAGGGTTTAGGGCTCAGGGTTTGGGGTTTAGGGTTCTTACGGTAGTTTCCTGGTCCCTTAGTCTGCGTCCTTAAAAGGGGTCCCCTTATATACCCTATGCAGCCCAAGGGCCCAGACATCAGAACCCGTTAAAGAAGGTTAGGGACCAGCCCAAAAAACTCCGTCCTTGGAGAGTGGCCCCACACCCTGAAACCTATGAACCATAACGCAGGCCTCATATACGCCCCATATGCTAGCCTGTGACTCGACATGTATATTGCATATATATATATATATACATATACATATATACATATACATACACACATATATAATCTAGAAAACATATATAATATATAAAAAACAAGATGTATACATACTGAACTAGGAACCCGATAAGCCCTAAACACTGCATAATACAGAAACCCCATCTATACAAGCTCGACAAGCCCTAATAATAAGCCCTGCAAGCCCTACACTACGCAGGCCGCCAAACCCGAAACCCTAAACCCCCAAAAACCTGCACCCTGAACCCTAAACAACCAAACCGTAAACCCTAAACCGTAAACCCTAAACCCTAAATCCTAAACCCTAAACCCCCAAACACGCAGGGCCCAGCACCTGCATCCCATGGATGATCAGAGTGGGGCTGGAGATCCTGGCAGCTCTGGGGCACTCGCTTCAGGGTTTTCCGGTTGAGGGTTTAGGGGTTTAGGGGTTGAGGGTTTAGGGGTCTAAGGGTTTAGGGGTTTTAGGGGTTTAGGGGTTTAGGGGTTTAGGGGTTTAGGGGTTTAGGGGTTTAGGGGTTTGAGGGTTTAGGGGTTTGAGGGTTTAGGGGTTTAGGGGTTTAGGGGTTTAGGGGTTTAGGGGTTTAGGGGTTTAGTGTTTATCACGGCCGGGTTATCTTGCCGGGGGTGGGCTTCGTGTTCTTTCATGTTGGGAGAAAATAACTGTTGAGAGTCGGCTTTTGGTGCGAAAGTTCGGGGTTGTTTAACCATGCACCCTAAACCCGAATTGGGCCTGCAGGTGTCGGCATAGTTTTTAAGAGCCAGCTTTTGGTGTGAAAAGGAGGCCCCTGGGCGGCCCCGGCGAGGCTTTTGTAGGAGCTTTGGGCGTGCAAAAGCCCCTTTCTGGGCTCAGAGGTCGTAGACCCAGGGTTTTGGGTTTTGGGTTTAGGGCTTAGGGGTTTAAGGTTTAGGGTTTAGGGCTTAGGGCTTAGGGCTTAGGGCTTAGGTGTAGTGGGAGGTTTTGGCAAGTTTCTGGAAAGCTCCCCTTGGAAGGTCCCACTGAAGTGCAGGCCCTGGAAGGCTCCGTGTTGTCTAAACGGCCGTTTGAGCGCGGCCTCCCAGTCTGGAAAGACCCTGGAAAGACCCCCGCCTTAAATCTGTAAACCTTCATGCCTGAATTTTCTACCCTAAACCCTAAACCCTAAACCCTAAACCCTAAACCCTACGGCCCAGGCCGTCCCCTTCGCAAGACCCAGAAGTCCAAGCACGGAAGGCTTGGGCTTGCCTGTTGGGGCTTCCTAATGCCCTATAAACCTTGCCCAAGCATTCCAGCGAAGTATTCTAATAACTAAGTATTCTGCCGACTAAGTATTCTGATAACTACTAAGTATTCTAAGAACTGAGTATTCTAGTAACTCAGTGTTCTAATTAGGTAGTCTAATGGCTGAGTATTCTGACCTCAGCGTCCTCTGAATATGTTCGACGTGCGAATGTTGAAGGGCTGGCTTGGTTTGGGCTGGCTCCAGCTTGGTTTCGCAGTGAGTTGTGGTTGGGCGGCCTTGGGGTGGGCATGTCTTCACACTAGTGCGTTCTGCTGACCGGTGCTGCACCCTAAACCCTAAACCCTAAAGCCCTAGAGCCCTAAGCCCTAAGCCCTACACCCTAAACCCTAAACCCTAAACCCTAAACCCTAAACCCTAAACCCCACCCCCACGCCCCCTACAGGCCTGGGCGCAAGGTCGATGTTGCAGAAGCGGTCCTCGACCATGTCCGCAAGGAAGCCCACCTCTCAGGTTCAGGGTTTAGGGTTTAGGGTTTAGGGTTTAGGGTTTAGGGTTTAGGGTTTAGGGTTTAGGGTTTAGGGTTTAGGGTTTAGGGTTTAGGGTTTAGGGTTTAGGGTTTAGGGTTTGGAGTTTAGGGTTTAGGGTTTAGGGTTTAGGGTTTAGGGTTTAGGGTTTAGAGCTTAGGGTTTGGCTTTGGTAGGGTGCTTGGTTCTTTTTTGGAGGAACCCAGGGTGCCGAAATATTCCCTGTCGTGCCGGGGGGGGGGGGGGGGGGGGGGAAGAATGGGGAAAGTCAAAGGCCAGGTGGGTTTAGGGGTTTAGGGTTTCAGGTTTAGGGGTTTAAGGGTTTAGGGTTGGTTTAGGGTTTAGCATTTGGGGAAATTGGGCAATGTTGAACCCCTAAGCCCTAGCCCCTAAACCCTAAACCCCAAGACACCCCGAGCCCCGTGACCCCGGCCTGTCCCTGAAAGAGATCCTTGATGCTGGTGAAGGGGCTGATGAGGATGACCCCAGCAACCTCATGCCTGCAGCTGGTAGGGTTTATAGGACCTACCGCGTTTTAGGGTTCAGGGTTTAGGGTTTAGGGTTTAGGGTTTAGGGTTTAGGGTTTAGGGTGCGAATTCAGCCTTTGCGTTCCGCCATGGGGAAACAACCGACCACAACAGGCTTCCGTATGTACATGTACGGCTTAGGGGTTCGGGTTGAAAGCTATATACGGGATTACAAGCAGAGAATGAAAGGACAGTTGTAGTTGGGGTAACTTGTGCTAGGCCAGCCAGGGGGGGCGTAAATAAGTGCGATTGCAACCTCAAGAATAGCTAGCCTATGCAAACCCTAGAGAAAACCCCATGAAACGAAAATCCTGCCCGGGCGCCCCGTTGTTTGGGACACAGGTACCCACCTTGTTTGGGCGATTGGGGCTTACGGCTTGGGAGAGGGGGGGGGGGAGCCTCCCAGAGACTCCAAAACCCCTTAATTAAGGAATATACCTTAAATCATACTAGGGTTCTTTTTTGGCTTTTTGGGATAGTCCCTAATTAAGGGGTTTTGGAGTCTCTGGGCTTGCAGGGTTTGGGGGTCATGCGGGCTCATGTAAGCTTTCTGGGCCGCAGGCTTGGCTGCCAAAGCCATGGTGGGGCCAGTGCCCAAGGAACGGCCGAAGAGCTTAATGCCTTGGGTGCTTGACAGGGTCGAGGGTCCAGGGCTAAGGACACAAGGCTCGCATGCAGAGATCCGCGCTCTCTCCCCCAACCCTCTAAGACGATATGAACCCTAAGCCCCTGAACCCGGAACCCTACCCTTCACCCCAAACCCTCCCTTCCCACGCAGATCAGGGTGGTGGCCACGGCGCGGTCTTTGGGAGCCAGCTGTACACTGTGGCCGCAAGCCATGATATGGCTCCTCCGGAGCCGACCAGGGCAGCTCACGTCTGGTTGACCAAACCCAGGAACTCCAATTGCTAAGGAAGACTCCCGGAATCGTACTAAGATCCCTACTGGAACTCAGGGAATAGCAACTCTAAACCCTGAACCCTGAACCCTGAACCCTAAACCCTAAACCCTAGCCCTAAACCCTAAACTCTAAACCCCAAACCCTAAACCCTAAACCCTAAACCCTAAACCCTACCATGTTATGGGTATTGGAGTCTCTAGGCAGAGGGACATCCTCCCAAGAGGCTGGAGACCGGACATCGGCGCAGGCTCAGAAGCCGGCAAAGAGCTCCGCCATCTCTGCAGCCGCTGCATCTTCCTCCTCCTCCTTCTGGGTTTAGGGTTTAGGGTTTAGGGTTTAGGGTTTAGGGCTTAGGGTTTAGGGTTTAGGGTTTAGGGTTTAGGGTTTAGGGTTTAGGGTTTAGGGTTTAGGGTTTAGGGTGTAGGGTTTGGGGTGTTCCTAATGTAGAGAACTACCCGCATATCTCATGGGCAACAGTGACGCTAGACGATGCAAGCGAGTGCATGGCAGACCCCAACAGCCCCTCGACGCCGAAACACTCTTACGACTCAAGCTACTCTGCAAGACCCCGAGTCAATCCTCAATCCCCAACCCCAAAACACCCAAACCCTAAACCCCCACACCCCAAACCCCAAAAACCCTAAACCCCAAACCCCGAAAAACCCCGAAAAAACCCACGCCCCCTAAAAACCCTAACATCCGAAACCCGAAACCCTAAACCCCAAAGCCCTAGAACCCCACACCTCCTAGAACCCCCAAACCCTAAACTTCAAGTTCGAATTCTAAATTCTATATCCCAAACCCCTGAACCCTAAACCTCAAACCCCAAACCCTAAACCCCAAACCCCAAACAACCCTAAACCCTAAACCCTAAACCCTAAACCCCAAACCCCCTAAAGCCCCCTGTGTGTCAGCAGCTCCTCGGGCTCCGCATGGCGCAGTTGCGCCTCGGCCTCGGCGGCCGCCATGGCCAGGTCCACCTTCTTGGGGTTTAGGGTTTAGGGTTTGGGGTTTGGGGTTTGGGGTTTAGGGTTTGGGGTTTAGGGTTTAGGGTTTAGGGTTTAGGGTTTAGGGTTTGGGGTTTAGGGTTTAGGGTTTGGGGTTTAGGGTTCTAGGGCTTTGGGGTTTAGGGCTTTAGGGTTTAGGGTTTGGGGTTTAGGGTTTAGGGTTTAGGGTTTGGGGTTTGGGGTTTGGGGTTTAGGGTTTGGGGTTTAGGGTTTAGGGCTGAGGGTTTAGGTTTAGGGTTTAGGGTTTAGGGTTTAGGGTTTAGGGTTTAGGGTTTTGGGTTTTGGGTTTTGGGTTTAGGGTTTAGGGTTTAGGAACCCAACCTTCGGAGCTGCCCCAGCCACGGGTGTGCCCGGAGGAGAAATGCAGATCCAGTGGCCTGGTTTTGGGGTAAAAAGGTGGCCTCTTTTGAGGGCTTAGGGTTTAGGGTTTAGGGCTTAGGGTTTCGGGTTTAGGGTTTAGGGATTAGGGTTTAGGGGCGCCGTGATTATGTATAGACGGGATCCTCAGCTTGAGCAAACAGAAGAGTGCACTTTGGACCCTTATATGATTTGTACGTGTGCATGAAAGGGGGGAAGGATCCTTTGGTGTAACTCTGGGACACCGGCCATCGTCCCCGGCCGGATTCAGCGGCACGTTCGCGTCGACCTTCAGAAACTTCGCCACGGCTTCGATGAGGTAGGGATTCCCGCAGGCCAGCGCGGTGATGCCCCGCAGGTGCTCCACGGCATCCTCCAGCTTCCAGCCGCACTCACTACCTAGGATGGCCCTTAAAGCCTTAAAGCCCTCTGAAGAATATATTCCTGAATGTGATCCTCTTACACCCAATGAGGGAAACATTGAAATCCTCTTAAACCCAATAAGGGAAACACTTAAAATGTCCCAAGGGCCAACCTAGCTACACATCCACACCAGCACCGCCGCAGCGCTCCGGTTCTTACCCATCTGGCAGCTCACGTTGACGCTGGCCCCCGCGTCGCGGAGCCGCTGGAGGACCTCGAGGGTCTCCCCCAGCTGTTGCGCCCACTCGTCTACGCTGCCCTCGTTTACCTCATGCTCGTTGCTGAAGGCGTCGCGCATGGGAACGTGCAGGGTCTCCAGCCCCTCGATGTCGGCCGGAAACTTCTTGACCACTTCCGCCGCCATGTTCAGCCTGTGGGTGATCCCGCGCTCGAGCAGCTCGTAGGGGCGGCAGGCGGTCTGAAAGTCACTCCACCAGAGGCCCAGCTTGCCAGGGCCGGCGCTGAGCACGCAGCGCGAGCCCACGGGCGCCCCGTCGCCGGAGGCCGCACCTCGCAGGTTGCCCTGTGCCTTCGGCGGCCTTATGCCTAAGACCTCGTCGGCCGCCCGCAGCACCGCGCCGGTGTAGACATAGCCCTTGGCGGCGTCCTCCTTCACCTCCGCGCATCCAGACGCCGTGAGCGCCTGGCGCAGCCGGGCGCGGGCGCTGGGGGCGTCCGCCTTCGCCTCTTCCCGGCTCCGCGGGCTCAGGCTGTGGAGCCAGGCCCGGGCCACCTCTGAAGGTGGGGCCTTGCCCTTGAAGCAGCTCAGCCAGCCCGGCTCAGGGGTGCTCCCATCGCTCATGCTGCGCCTCTGAAAGTTGGGGGACCGGGCTCGGGCTCAGGCTCTGTAAGGCTACAAGCTCATGTCACAAAATGTGGCCTGACTGTCCCCGCAACTCTGCACCCGAATGTTATACTGCTGTCGTTTCATTGCAGCTGGATCAAAATGCTCTGCGGCAGTCGGTGCAGCCGTGCCCCAGCAAAAGAAAGCTCAGCTTCCAGCCATCCCTGGGCCACTTCAGCGTCTGAATGACAAACCTGAGCCCACTCCATGTGGATCGTGGATAGTATAGTATCGTCTAAGGTCTAGTCTAGTATAGGATGGTACAGCATAGTGAGTGTAGAATACTAAAGAAAAGCGTAGCATAGCACAGCACAACAGAGCATTGTCTAGTATAGTATAGAGTCCCTACAAGCCCTGCAACCCGCATGCCAGACTTCTCAAATCGCGAACCAGAAGGGCCTTAATAATTAGAATAGGTTTTTTTTTCTTTGGGGGGGGGGGGTATTATGGTAGAAGTATACATATAAAAGGACCATAAGGAAATACTATTTGTAATTATTCCGACCCTATATTACCAGACTTCTCAAATCGCGAACAAGCTGCTCCATGGCTGCGGAGGCGTTTGCCATGACACCCGCCTGCCAGCGGTCAAAGCAGAACGTCAACGCAAATAGATGCGCGGGCTTTTCAAACCCTAAGCCCGAAACCCTAAACCCTAAACCCTAAACCCTAAACCCTAAACCCTAAACCCTAAACCCTAAACCCTAAACCCTAAACCCGAAACCCTAAACCCTAAACCAAACCCTGAGGCTTCAGTTCGAGAGCGAGCTCGGCCTCATCACAGGCGCCAGGACAAACTCCATATCCAGGATACCTGGCTGCCGGAGTCTAGGGGTTCTACCTTGGAGCCGTAAGGTTGTACCCTTGGGTTTTGGGGCCCCTTTCTAAGGATCCCTCTCAGGGAATATAGGGGCCACATTAGGACTATATTCAGGGGAACCTTTAGGGGTGCAACCTTAGGGGCAAGCTGGGAGGATCCAAAAAGTAGATCCCCTTATCAGGTTCTTAAGAATGACCGAATAGTAACATAGGGTACAATTTGTAGATCCTTCTTAAAGGTTCTTAAAGAATTGCTCAAAAGTAGTATACTATTTGGGGGTCTTCTGCTTTTTGGATCCTTCCAGGGGTCCGGGTAACCCTAAACCCTGAACCCTAAACCCTAAAATCACAGGGGGGAGCTGACTCCACGGCCAGGACGTGGACTTGGAAGAGGTCTCTCAAGATCTTGCAGAAGGTGTAGCTTAGCCCAAGGTCCTCGCACAAGGATTTAGGGTTTAGGGTTTAGGGTTTAGGGTTATAACCCTAAACCCTAAACCCGAAACCCTGAACCCTAACCCTATAGGGTTATAGAACTTTGGGGTTGAGAGGGCGAAAGGGTCAAAGTGAAAGCGTTTAACGACATCCTTCCGAGCGGCTGTGGGACCAGATCCCTTCCCCCCCAAACCCTAAACCCTAATTAAACCCTAAACCCTAAACCCTAACGCTAAACCCTAAACCCTAAACCCTAAACCCTAAACCCCTCCCCCTCCCCCCCGCTCCCCCGGTCCTCTGCGTTAGCATGAAAGTATATGAACAGGAACCTGAAGGTTCGTGTGTTTTGAAGAGGAACCTGAGGGTTCGGGTTGCTTACGGCTTCTTAGGCATTTTTGGGTTTTTGTTTGGGGTTCTTAGGGCTTCTTATTGTCTCTTAGGGCTTTCGTTTCAGGCTTTCAGGCGTTTGGGCTCTTAGGTTGTTTGGGGGTGGCGTTTAGGGCTTGGAGTTTCTAGAGCTTGTAGAGTAGATCGGGCTTGGAGCCAAAATAAAACCGGAACAGCGAGCGAGACGTCTCTGAGAACTCCGCCGCGCATGCTGAAACGGAAGGAACAGGCAAGGCACCTGTCGCAACTCAGCTTAACTAAAGTAGAGAGTTCGGGAAGTGGGTACCCTGTATACTCCCTTAAAGGGTCTGTAGGCACGACACACAGAAGGCCCACCTTAAGCACTGAGAAGTGGGTAAAGTAGGTTTAGGGTTCAGGGTTCAGGGTTCAGGGTTCAGGGTTCAGGGTTCAGGGTTCAGGGTTCAGGGTTTAGGGTTTAGGGTTTAGGGTTTAGGGTTTAGGGTTTAGGAGTAGCGGGCACCCTGGAAGCCCCAAAGCTCGGCTTCGGGAGGCGGGAGCCTTGGCCCCATCCGAGCGTGGAATGAGAATCAGTTCGCCCGGAAAGCTGTTGATTGTGTACCTCAGAGGGGGTTTAGGGTTTAGGGTTTAGGGTTTAGGGTTTAGGGTTTAGGGTTTAGGGTTTAGGGTTTAGGGTTTAGGGTTTGGGGTTTAGGGTTTAGGGTTTAGGGTTTAGCGTTTAGGGCTTAGGGGTTAGGGTTTAGGGTTTAGGGTTTAGGGTTTGGGGTTTAGGGTTTAGGGTTTAGGGTTTAGGGTTTGTCTACATGATGTAGGGTTTACATTCCTTGTAATCCCAAAGGGGCGCCCAACCCGTACACTCACCAATATTTAGAAGGCACCCTAAATACACTCACGAATAACAGTGATATAAACTCTGTTTCCGGCTCAGGGTCCCCTCTTGGTCGTAAACCTCCCCATATTTGGGAGAAACAGAGGTGTAGGCCCTGGCGGCATGGTCAAACTCTGCAATGCTCTTGACTATACTAAACTTGGAACCCTAGCAAAAATCATGATCTTTGCTGTTTCTTAGGAACTGTGGTACCCAAAAGTTAAATTTCAAAATGAAAAAAGATTATGAAAAATGTATTTTTAAAAATAAAAAAAAAACTCCCAAGTTTCCCCAAGTTGAGGCTGCGGTGCGGCCAAGGTGCGACGGAGTGGGCGCAGGAAAGATCACGCGCTCTATTAAGTTCCAGCTGGTGGATCTGGAGTTGAAGACGACCCACATCCTACAGAGCAGCTGAAAGGGCAGACATGTTTAGGGTTTAGGGTTTAGGGTTTAGGGTTTAGGGTTTAGGGTTTAGGGTTTAGGGCTTAGGGTTTAGGGTTTAGGGTTATGGGCCTGTCTTGATGCCCCCGAACCCCGAGACACCCCTACGATAGAGTCAGCGGCATGCCTTTACAAGGACTCTCTTTCCAGTTGCAGGGCTACTCCAGGCACAAGGGTTTAGGGTTTAGGGTTTAGGGTTTAGGGTTTAGGGTTTAGGGTTTAGGGTTTAGGGTTTAGGGTTTAGGGAAGCTCGATTGTGGGTGTCCGGGGGTCCTCAAAGAACCTGCTCAGCATGATCTGATGCTGCAGGTCAACCAAGGTGTTGCCATGGCTTCTGAGGATTGTTGAGTCGCACTCCTTTAGCTTGCTCCTAAGGTCAGAAAAGCGCCTGGGAACGGCATCAACAAGAGCTGCAAGAGCTGACTCTAAACACTGCGCCCTGCGGGGTTTGGTCGGCTTGCAAGAAGGTCCGAGACTTTCGAGCGGCAGCGACGCGGGCCACAAGGCATGCCCACTTGCAGGTTCATGGTACTTGTTAACCCAATAATTCCGGTACTTATAAACAAAAAGAATCAGCAAAGAATGGCTTTAAAAGTACCATGAACCTCCACCACAGCCTGGAGCGCAAGCTGACTTGGTGACAGCAACCAGCCCCACCGTGAGAGACACGCACTTGGTACCACCAAATCCCTCGCGGGGACGGCCCATTTTCCAAAAGTGCTTGCCCTCCGCGCTTCTGGCGCTGCCGGCGCAAGAAGCCCTACAACGCGACGTCCAAGACCTGGCACAGGCAAGGTTTAGGGTTTAGGGCTTTGGGTTTTGGGTTTAGGGCTTAGGGTTTTGGGTTTGGGGTTTTGGGTTTGTAGGCTTCAAGACCTGGCTCAGATGTCATGTCTTGTCTGGGTGAAGGCCGCCACTGATGGATGCACCGACGGGGTGGTTGCATATTGCCTTCCGCAATTTCGTGAGCCCACCTGTCTCAACTGCCACCAACCTACCTCCCCTCACCACCTAAGAATGAAAGGTCGACATGGGATGAGGAGGCTCCCAAGCTACTTTAGGGCCATGAACACCTAGACCCAGGAGTAACCCAGGAATGAAAAGGGTTAGGTTTAAAGGGGCTGATAAGGGAACAAAAAGGGAATAAGGGCCTACCCTGGGTCCTAGACAGACCCTAAACCCTAAACCTTAAACCCTAAACCCTGAAACAAAAATAGAATAAGTGCCTACTCTGGGTCCATGAACACACCCTGGCAAGCCTCCTGTCCTAGCTCGTGGCCGTTCACTGGCCGCCTCAGCACCTTTCGGAAGCACCCCGACAGCCCAATACCCCTTAATTCAGGGGTTTAGGGTTTAGGGTTTAGGGTCAGGGTTTAGGGTTTAGGGTTTAGGGTTTAGGGTTTAGGGTTTAGGGTTTAGGGTTTAGGGCTTAGGGCTTAGGGTTTAGGGTTTAGGGTTTAGGGTTTAGGGTTTAGGGTTTAGGGTCCTTGGTGTGATTTAGGGTATATTCAATTCCTTAATTAAGGAATAGACCTTACTTTAAACAGGGATCCTTTAATATGATCTAAGGTACTTCTTCCTTGATTAAGGGGTATTGGGCTCTTTGGGCATGCGTCAGATGGCAGAACCTTTATTCCCTAATCCTGGGGTTTAAGGGCGTAGCCCTGAGAGCGTCCCCTAAACCTTCATTTCCGAGGTAGACGCAAAAAGCCCCCCCCCCCCCCACAACTGCGGTGAGGGGAGGTTCTTGCGCTGGGGGTTTAGGGCCTTGTGGTTTAGGGTTGATGCTTTGAGCTGCATCCCCTTAATTTTTGGGTTTGCGGCCTTCAGGATTACAGTGCCTATTTGGGCTTGGGGCTGAGGGCTTCAGGCTGTTTTATTTGGTGTTGTAGCTCAACCCAAGCCCAAAACTAGACCTGAAGACGCCCTGAACAACCTCACCTCGAACTCCCTAAGCCCGTAAGCCCTAAGCCCTTAAGCCCTGAAGCCCTGAAGCCCTCAAACCCTTAATGAACCTTGAGCCCTTGAGACCGGAACCTCCCACCCTGACACTCTCAACAAGCCCTTCAATCTAGCGTTCCAGGGTTTAGGGTTTAGGGTTTAGGGTTTAGGGTTGAGGGTTTAGGGTTTAGGGTTTAGCGTTTAGGGTTTAGGGTTTAGGGTTTAGGGTTTAGGGTTTGGGGTTTGGGGTTTGGGGTTTGGGGTTTAGGGTTTAGGGCATAAATCTGGGTCCCTTTGAATCTCCAGGGCTGCCACATAGCAGTCAGGAGGGTCGATGTTCTGGTAGTAGTCCTGAATAGGAGTTAAGATTAAGGGGACCCTTGGGGATATAGACCCTCTCAATAAGGTCCCTGTTAAGAGGCCCAGAAGTAGGTTGAAGAAGGGTCTCCCTAATACTACCTCGGACTGAAGCCGCAACACCCTAAAAACCCCTGCAAGGACGTCGACGTAGAGAGTGTAGACATTAGGATGTTCCCTCTTCTACGAGCAGTCCTTAATGAGATTATCATAGGGGGGAAACATCCCAAGTGCTAGACATGTAAAAAACCTCAAAGACAGCCAGTATGGACCCAAGCCCTAACACCATGAAAATAAAAACCGAAACCCAAGGGCTTAGGGTCCACCATCTTCCCTTATAAGGAACCTTAGGGGGTAGTTATGGGTTCTTTGGGGTCTGCTTAAGTATATAGGGACTATACAAGGTTTTTAGGGGTTAGAGAAGCTTGGGGGTGAAAGCCCCTGCCGGATGTCCTGAATCTTCTCCGTCACCTGCGAAGCAAGAGCTGACGACGCAGGCTGCTCGGCTCTTGGGGGGGGAGCCCTCTGAACTTAGGGCGTTCGGGTCTTTCCCCTCAACCCAAAACCCACTTTTGGGGGGATTTCAGGGCTTTTGGGGCCTTGCGATGTCTTTGGGAGCCTAGACCCTAAACCCTTCAGGGCGTTAGGGCTTTAGGCTTTTGCGGCGGCCTGGCCTTGAACTCAAACTTGGTGTAGAATCTAAGCCTGGCAGAAGCACTTGGTTTTAGGGTTTAGGGCTTAGGGTTTAGGGTTTAGGGTTTAGGGTTTAGGGTTTAGGGTTTAGGGTTTAGGGTTTAGGGTTTAGGGTTTAGGGTTTAGGGTTTAGGGTTTAGGGTTTAGGGTTTAGGGTTTAGGTTTAAGGTTTAGGGTTTAGGGTTTAGGGTTTAGGGTTTAGGGTTTAGGGTTTAGGGTTTAGGGTTTAGGGTTTAGGGTTTAGGGTTTAGGGTTTAGGGTTTAGGGTTTAGGGTTTAGGGTTTAGGGTTTAGGGTTTAGGGTTTGCCAACGTTCCGCGCACACCACCACGCAGGGCGTGTGTTGTGGTGTGCGCCTAGGTCCAACGAGCTCTCCCAACCCACCCACCCACATCTCAACCTTGGGCGGGTTTAGGGTTTTATAATATCGTGTGTAAGTACAGTAGTGGGAGGGGGGGCTACGGGCCGCCTTTGACCAAATCCTGGGGTACCCCCCGCGAAGGCCTCTCTGTCCCCCCAAGATCCATAGGTTTGTTTTTTTTCCCGGTGTTTCCAAATTATGATGTTTATACCGGGCTTACAAGACCCATAAGTCTATGCCTTGGGCTCCCTTTGGTTTTTGGTCCTGCGACTGTCCTGGGACCTCATGAAGTTTGGGAGGCCTGGCCGAAGGAGGCTTCCTAGCCCAAAAAAGGCCCAGAAATGGTCCGGGAGGAGCCCAAAAAGGCCACCTTCCCCGTAAGGGGAAGGCCCCTTACGGGGAAGGCCCCCTACGGGGAAGGCCCCTTACGGGGAAGCGCCTGCCAGGAAGGCCCCCAAACAAGGCCCAAATGAGGGGTACCCCAGGATCGGCCCCAAAGTGCTCGATTCTCAAGTGATTTAATAAAGAAATCATATAGCGGAAATGACACCTTAGTTTTCCAGATTTCGGGCCTTACGGGGGACGGGGCCCCTTACGGGGAAGGCCCCCTTACGGGGAAGGCCCCCTTACGGGGAAGGCCCCCTTACGGGGAAGGCCCCCTTACGGGGAAGGCCCCTTACGGGGTAAGGGGAGGCCCCCTTACGAGGAAGGCCCCCTTACGGCGAAGGCCCCTTACGGGGAAGGCCCCTTAGGGGGAAAGCCCCTTTACGGGGAAGGCCCCTTACGGGGAAGGCCCCCCTACGGGGAAGGTTTCTTACGGGGAAGGCCCCTTACGGGGAAGGCCCCTTACGGGGAAGGCCCCTTTACGGAGAAGACTTTTTATGGGGAAGGCCCCTTACGGGGAAGGCCCCTTACGCCCCTTAAGGCCCCTTACGAGGAAGGCCCCTTGCGGGCCCCTTATGGGGGAAGGCCGCTTGCCAGGAAGGCCCCCAAACAAGGCCCAAATGAGGGGTACCCCAGGATCGGCCCCAAAGTGCTCGATTTTCAGGTGATTTAGTAAAGAAGTCATATAGCGGAAATGACACCCTAGTTTTCCAGATTTCGGGCCTTACGGGAGGCCCCTTACGTCGAAGGCCCCTTACGGGGAAGGCCCCTTACGGGGAAGGCCCCTTACGGGGAAGGCCCCTTACGGGGAAGGCCCCTTGCGGGGAAGGCCCCTTGCGGGGAAGGCCCCTTACGGGGAAGGCCCCTTACGGGGAAGGCCCCTTACGGGGAAGGCCCTTTACGGGGAAGGCCCCTTACGGGGAAGGCCCCTTACGGGGAAGGCCCCTTATGGGGAAGGCCCCTTACGGGAAGGCCCCTTACGGGGAAGGCCCCTTACAGAGAAGGCCCCTTACGGGGAAGGCCCCTTACGGGGAAGGCCCCTTATGGGGAAGGCCTAGTATGGGGAAGGCCCCTTACGGGGGAAGGCCCCTTACGGGGAAGGCCCCTTACGGGGAAGGCCCCTTACGGGGAAGGCCCCTTCCGGGGAAGGCCCCTTACGGGGAAGGCCCCTTACGGGGAAGGCCCCTTACGGGGAAGGTCCCTTACGGGGAAGGCCCCTTACGGGGAAGGCCCCTTACGGGGAAGGCCCCTTACGGGGAACGCCCCTTACGGGGAACGCCCCTTACGGGGAACGCCCCTTACCGGGAAGGCCCCTTACGGGGAAGGCCCCTTACGGGGAAGGCCCCTTACGGGGAAGGCCCTTACGGTGGCGGGATGCTGTGGCGGGGGTGCTCTGGTGGGGGTGCTCTGGCGGGGGTCACTCTAAAGGCCCCTGCCCCAGGATTTGGCGGGACCCGTAGTAAAAATGCGATTTTTTAGTAAAGAAGTCATATAGCGGAAATGACACCCTAGTTTTCCAGATTTCGGGCCTTACGGGGAGGCCCCTTACGAGGAAGGCCCCTTACGGGGAAGGCCCCTTACGGGGAAGGCCCCTCTGGGGAAGGCCCCTTACGGGGGAAGGCCCCTTACGGGGGAAGGCCCCTTACGGGGGAAGGCCCCTTACGGGGGAAGGCCCCTTACGGGGAAGGCCCCTTACGGGGAAGGCCCCTTACGGGGAAGGCCCCTTACGGGGAAGGCCCCTTACGGGGAAGGCCCCTTACGGGGAAGGCCCCTTATGGGGAAGGCCCCTTACGGGGAAGGCCCCTTGCGGGGAAGGCCCCTTTACGGGGAAGGCCCCTTACGGGGAAGGGGGGAAGGCCCCTTACGGGGAAGGCCCCTTACGGGGAAGGCCCCTTACGGGGAAGGCCCCTTACGGGGAAGGCCCCTTACGGGGAAGGCCCCTTACGGCCCCTACGGGGAAGGCCCCTTACGGGGAAGGCCCCTTACGGGGAAGGCCCAAGGCCCCTTACGGGGAAGGCCCCTTACGGGGAAGGCCCCTTACGGGGAAGGCCCCTTACGGGGAAGGCCCCTTACGGGGAAGGCCCCTTACGGGGAAGGCCCCTTACGGGGAAGGCCCCTTACGGGGGAAGGCCCCTTACGGGGAAGGCCCCTTACGGGGGAAGGCCCCTTACGGGGGAAGGCCCCTTACGGGGGAAGGCCCCTTACGGGGGAAGGCCCCTTACGGGGGAAGGCCCCTTACGGGGGAAGGCCCCTTACGGGGGAAGGCCCCTTACGGGGGAAGGCCCCTTACGGGGGAAGGCCCCTTACGGGGAGGCCCCTTACGGCCTTAACGGGAAGGGGAAATGCCCCTTAACGGGAAAGGAAAGGCCCCTTACGGGGAAGGGGAAGGCCCCTTACGGGGAAGGGGAAGGCCCCTTACGGGGAAGGGGAAGGCCCCTTACGGGGAAGGGGAAGGCCCCTTACGGGGAAGGGGAAGGCCCCTTACGGGGAAGGGGAAGGCCCCTTACGGGGAAGGGGAAGGCCCCTTACGGGGGAAGGCCCCTTACGGGGGAAGGCCCCTTACGGGGGAAGGCCCCTTACGGGGGAAGGCCCCTTACGGGGGAAGGCCCCTTACGGGGGAAGGCCCCTTACGGGGGAAGGCCCCTGACGGGGGAAGGCCATTGACGGGGGAAGGCCCCTGACGGGGGAAGGCCCCTGACGGGGGAAGGCCCCTGACGGGGGAAGGCCCCTGACGGGGGAAGGCCCCTTACGGGGGAAGGCCCCTTACGGGGGAAGGCCGCCCCTTACGGGGGAAGGCCGCTTGCGGGGGAAGGCCGCCCCTTACGGGGGAAGGCGGCCCCTTACGGGGGAAGGCGGCCCCTTACGGGGGAAGGCGGCCCCTTACGGGGGAAGGCGGCCCCTTACGGGGGAAGGCGGCCCCTTACGGGGGGAAGGCGGCCCCTTACGGGGGAAGGCGGCCCCTTACGGGGGAAGGCGGCCCCTTACGGGGGAAGGCGGCCCCTTACGGGGGAAGAAGGCCCCTTACGGGGACGGGGGAAGGCCCCTTACGGGGACGGGGGAAGGCCCCTTACGGGGACGGGGGAAGGCCCCTTACGGGGACGGGGGAAGGCCCCTTACGGGGACGGGGGAAGGCCCCTTACGGGGACGGGGGAAGGCCCCTTACGGGGACGGGGGAAGGCCCCTTACGGTACGGGGGGAAGGCCCTTACGTTATGGGGAAGCCCTTACGGTTTACGGGGGAAGCCCCTTACGTTAGGGGAATGCCCCTTAACGTTCGGGGAAGGCCCCTTACGGTTTACGGGAGGCCCCCTTACGGTGACGGGGAAGGCCCCTCGGTTACGGATTGAAGGCCCCTACGTTTCGTGGAAGGCCCCTTACAGTTACGGGGGAGCCCCTTACGTTACGGGGGAAGGCCCTTCTACGGGTTAACGTGGGAAGGCCCCTTAACGGTACGGTGGAAGCCCCTTACGGTTTACGGGGGAATGCCCCTTACGTTTTACGGGGAAGGCCCTTACGTTCGGGAAAGCCCCTTACGGTTTTACGGGAAGGCCCCTTACGGGGACGGGGGAAGGCCCCTTACGGGGACGGGGGAAGGCCCCTTACGGGGACGGGGGAAGGCCCCTTACGGGGACGGGGGAAGGCCCCTTACGGGGACGGGGGAAGGCCCCTTACGGTTACGGGGGAAGGCCCCTTACGGTTACGGGGGAAGGCCCCTTACGGTTACGGGGGAAGGCCCCTTACGGTTACGGGGGAAGGCCCCTTACGGTTACGGGGGAAGGCCCCTTACGGTTACGGGGGAAGGCCCCTTACGGTTACGGGGGAAGGCCCCTTACGGTTACGGGGGAAGGCCCCTTACGGGGGAAGGCCCCTTACGGGGGAAGGCCCCTTGCGGGGGAAGGCCCCTTGCGGGGGAAGGCCCCTTGCGGGGGAAGGCCCCTTGCGGGGGAAGGCCCCTTGCGGGGGAAGGCCCCTTGCGGGGGAAGGCCCCTTGCGGGGGAAGGCCCCTTGCGGGGGAAGGCCCTTACGGGGTAGGGAAAGGCCCCTTACGGGGGAAGGCCCCTTACGGGGGAAGGCCCCTTACGGGGAAGGCCCCTTACGGGGAAGGCCCCTTACGGGGAAGGCCCCTTACGGGGAGGGCCCCTTACGGGGAGGGCCCCTTACGGGGAGGGCCCCTTACGGGAAGGGCCCCTTACGGGGAAGGGCCCCTTACGGGGAAGGGCCCCTTACGGGGAAGGGCCCCTTACGGGGAAGGGCCCCTTACGGGGAAGGGCCCCTTACGGGGAAGGGCCCCTTACGGGGAAGGGCCCCTTACGGGGAAGGGCCCCTTACGGGGAAGGGCCCCTTACGGGGAAGGGCCCCTTACGGGGAAGGGCCCCTTACGGGGAAGGGCCCCTTACGGGGAAGGGCCCCTTACAGGGAAGGGCCCCTTACGGGGAAGGGCCCCTTACGGGGAAGGGCCCCTTACGGGGAAGGGCCCCTTACGGGGAAGGGCCCCTTACGGGGAAGGGCCCCTTACGGGGAAGGGCCCCTTACGGGGAAGGGCCCCTTACGGGGAAGGGCCCCTTACGGGGAAGGCCCCTTACGGGGAAGGCCCCTTACGGGGAACGCCCCTTACGGGGAACGCCCCTTACCGGGAAGGCCCCTTACCGGGAAGGCCCCTTACGGGGAAGGCCCCTTACGGGGAAGGCCCCTTACGGGGAAGGCCCTTACGGTGGCGGGATGCTGTGGCGGGGGTGCTCTGGTGGGGGTGCTCTGGCGGGGGTCACTCTAAAGGCCCCTGCCCCAGGATTTGGCGGGACCCGTAGTAAAAATGCGATTTTTTAGTAAAGAAGTCATATAGCGGAAATGACACCCTAGTTTTCCAGATTTCGGGCCTTACGGGGAGGCCCCTTACGAGGAAGGCCCCTTACGGGGAAGGCCCCTTACGGGGAAGGCCCCTCTGGGGAAGGCCCCTTACGGGGGAAGGCCCCTTACGGGGGAAGGCCCCTTACGGGGGAAGGCCCCTTACGGGGAAGGCCCTTACGGGGAAGGCCCCTTACGGGGAAGGCCCCTTACGGGGAAGGCCCCTTACGGGGAAGGCCCCTTACGGGGAAGGCCCCTTACGGGGAAGGCCCCTTACGGGGAAGGCCCCTTACGGGGAAGGCCCCTTACGGGGGAGGCCCCTTACGGGGAAGGCCCCTTACGGGGAAGGCCCCTTACGGGGAAGGCCCCTTACGGGGAAGGCCCCTTACGGGGAAGGCCCCTTACGGGGAAGGCCCCTTACGGGGAAGGCCCCTTACGGGGAAGGCCCCTTACGGGGAGGCCCCTTACGGGGAAGGCCCCTTACGGGGAAGGCCCCTTACGGGGAAGGCCCCTTACGGGGAAGGCCCCTTACGGGGAAGGCCCCTTACGGGGAAGGCCCCTTACGGGGGAAAGGATGCGTGGTTTTAACTTTGAAACCGAGGGTTTAGGGTTATTCTCTTTGGGGCCAGACTGACGCTGGCACGCGGGTTCCACCCTTCTATGCGTGGGCCGCGCTCATCGCGCGCACTGGCCCCGAGCCCTCGCCAGGCTTCGCCGGACGGCTCGGGCTCGTCCGCGGGCTGGCGCCACGCGGTATCGCTCGCTGCTGCTTCTCGCAGGACCCGCAGCTCGCTCTAGTTTAGGGTTTAGGGTTTAGGGTTTAGGGTTTAGGGTTTAGGGTTTAGGGTTTAGGGTTTAGGGTTTAGGGTTTAGGGTTTAGGGTTTAGGGTTTAGGGTTTAGGGTTTAGGGTTTAGGGTTTAGGGTTTAGGGTTTAGGGTTTGCCAACGTTCCGCGCACACCACCACGCAGGGCGTGTGTTGTGGTGTGCGCCTAGGTCCAACGCGCTCTCCCAACCCACCCACCCACATCTCAACCTTGGGCGGGTTTAGGGTTTTATAATATCGTGTGTAAGTACAGTAGTGGGAGGGGGGGCTACGGGCCGCCTTTGACCAAATCCTGGGGTACCCCCCGCGAAGGCCTCTCTGTCCCCCCAAGATCCATAGGTTTGCTTGGCGGGTTTACGTTTTTTTTTCCCGGTGTTTCCAAATTATGATGTTTATACCGGGCTTACAAGACCCATAAGTCTATGCCTTGGGCTCCCTTTGGTTTTTGGTCCTGCGACTGTCCTGGGACCTCATGAAGTTTGGGAGGCCTGGCCGAAGGAGGCTTCCTAGCCCAAAAAAGGCCCAGAAATGGTCCGGGAGGAGCCCAAAAAGGCCACCTTCCCCGTAAGGGGAAGGCCCCTTACGGGGAAGGCCCCCTACGGGGAAGGCCCCTTACGGGGAAGCGCCTGCCAGGAAGGCCCCCAAACAAGGCCCAAATGAGGGGTACCCCAGGATCGGCCCCAAAGTGCTCGATTCTCAAGTGATTTAATAAAGAAATCATATAGCGGAAATGACACCTTAGTTTTCCAGATTTCGGGCCTTACGGGGGACGGGGCCCCTTACGGGGAAGGCCCCCTTACGGGGAAGGCCCCCTTACGGGGAAGGCCCCCTTACGGGGAAGGCCCCCTTACGGGGAAGGCCCCTTACGGGGTAAGGGGAGGCCCCCTTACGAGGAAGGCCCCCTTACGGCGAAGGCCCCTTACGGGGAAGGCCCCTTAGGGGGAAAGCCCCTTTACGGGGAAGGCCCCTTACGGGGAAGGCCCCCCTACGGGGAAGGTTTCTTACGGGGAAGGCCCCTTACGGGGAAGGCCCCTTACGGGGAAGGCCCCTTTACGGAGAAGACTTTTTATGGGGAAGGCCCCTTACGGGGAAGGCCCCTTACGCCCCTTAAGGCCCCTTACGAGGAAGGCCCCTTGCGGGCCCCTTATGGGGGAAGGCCGCTTGCCAGGAAGGCCCCCAAACAAGGCCCAAATGAGGGGTACCCCAGGATCGGCCCCAAAGTGCTCGATTTTCAGGTGATTTAGTAAAGAAGTCATATAGCGGAAATGACACCCTAGTTTTCCAGATTTCGGGCCTTACGGGAGGCCCCTTACGTCGAAGGCCCCTTACGGGGAAGGCCCCTTACGGGGAAGGCCCCTTACGGGGAAGGCCCCTTACGGGGAAGGCCCCTTGCGGGGAAGGCCCCTTGCGGGGAAGGCCCCTTACGGGGAAGGCCCCTTACGGGGAAGGCCCCTTACGGGGAAGGCCCTTTACGGGGAAGGCCCCTTACGGGGAAGGCCCCTTACGGGGAAGGCCCCTTATGGGGAAGGCCCCTTACGGGAAGGCCCCTTACGGGGAAGGCCCCTTACAGAGAAGGCCCCTTACGGGGAAGGCCCCTTACGGGGAAGGCCCCTTATGGGGAAGGCCTAGTATGGGGAAGGCCCCTTACGGGGGAAGGCCCCTTACGGGGAAGGCCCCTTACGGGGAAGGCCCCTTACGGGGAAGGCCCCTTCCGGGGAAGGCCCCTTACGGGGAAGGCCCCTTACGGGGAAGGCCCCTTACGGGGAAGGTCCCTTACGGGGAAGGCCCCTTACGGGGAAGGTCCCTTACGGGGAAGGCCCCTTACGGGGAACGCCCCTTACGGGGAACGCCCCTTACGGGGAACGCCCCTTACCGGGAAGGCCCCTTACGGGGAAGGCCCCTTACGGGGAAGGCCCCTTACGGGGAAGGCCCCTTACGGGGAAGGCCCTTACGGTGGCGGGATGCTGTGGCGGGGGTGCTCTGGTGGGGGTGCTCTGGCGGGGGTCACTCTAAAGGCCCCTGCCCCAGGATTTGGCGGGACCCGTAGTAAAAATGCGATTTTTTAGTAAAGAAGTCATATAGCGGAAATGACACCCTAGTTTTCCAGATTTCGGGCCTTACGGGGAGGCCCCTTACGGGGAAGGCCCCTTACGGGGAAGGCCCCTTGCGGGGAAGGCCCCTTACGGGGAAGGCCCCTTACGGGGAAGGCCCCTTACGGGGAAGGCCCCTTACGGGGAAGGCCCCTTACGGGGAAGGCCCCTTACGGGGAAGGCCCCTTACCGGGAAGGCCCCTTACGGGGAAGGCCCCTTACGGGGAAGGCCCCTTACGGGGAAGGCCCCTTACGGGGAAGGCCCCTTACGGGGAAGGCCCCTTACGGGGAAGGCCCCTTACGGGGAAGGCCCCTTACGGGGAAGGCCCCTTACGGGGAAGGCCCCTTACGGGGAAGGCCCCTTACGGGGAAGGCCCCTTACGGGGAAGGCCCCTTGCGGGGAAGGCCCCTTGCGGGGAAGGCCCCTTACGGGGAAGGCCCCTTACGGGGAAGGCCCCTTACGGGGCAGGCCCCTTACGGGGAAGGCCCCTTACGGGGAAGGCCCCTTACGGGGAAGGCCCCTTACGGGGAAGGCCCCTTACGGGGAAGGCCCCTTACGGGGAAGGCCCCTTACGGGGAAGGCCCCTTACGGGGAAGGCCCCTTACGGAGGCCCCTTACGGGGGAGGCCCCTTACGGGGAAGGCCCCTACGGGGAAGGCCCCTTACGGGGAAGGCCCCTTACGGGGAAGGCCCCTTACGGGGAAGGCCCCTTACGGGGAAGGCCCCTTACGGGGAAGGCCCCTTAGAAGGCCCCTCGGGGAAGGCCCCTTATGGGGAAGGCCCCTTACGGGGAAGGCCCCTTGCGGGGAAGGCCCCTTACAGAGAAGGCCCCTCACGGGGAAGGCCCCTTACGGGGAAGGCCCCTTATGGGGAAGGCCCCTTACGGGGAAGGCCTATTACGGGGAAGGCCCCTTGCGGGGAAGGCCCCTTACGGGGAAGGCCCCTTACGGGGAAGGCCCCTTACGGGGAAGGCCCCTTCCGGGGAAGGCCCCTTACGGGGAAGGCCCCTTACGGGGAAGGCCCCTTACGGGGAAGGTCCCTTACGGGGAAGGCCCCTTACGGGGAAGGTCCCTTACGGGGAAGGCCCCTTACGGGGAACGCCCCTTACGGGGAACGCCCCTTACGGGGAACGCCCCTTACCGGGAAGGCCCCTTACGGGGAAGGCCCCTTACGGGGAAGGCCCCTTTACGGTGGCGGGATGCTGTGGCGGGGGTGCTCTGGTGGGGGTGCTCTGGCGGGGGTCACTCTAAAGGCCCTGCCCCAGGATTTGGCGGACCCGTAGTAAAAATGCGATTTTTTATAAAGAAGTCATATAGCGGAAATGACACCCTAGTTTTCCAGATTTCGGGCCTTACGGGGAGGCCCCTTACGGGGAAGGCCCCTTACGGGGAAGGCCCCTTACGGGGAAGGCCCCTTACGGGGAAGGCCCCTTACGGGGAAGGCCCCTTACGGGGAAGGCCCCTTACGGGGAAGGCCCCTTACGGGGAAGGCCCCTTACGGGGAAGGCCCCTTACGGGGAAGGCCCCTTACGGGGAAGGCCCCTTACGGGGAAGGCCCCTTACGGGGGAAGGCCCCTTACGGGGAAGGCCCCTTACGGGGAAGGCCCCTTACGGGGAAGGCCCCTTACGGGGGAAGGCCCCTTACGGGGGAAGGCCCCTTACGGGGAAGGCCCCTTACGCGGAAGGCCCCTTACGGGGAAGGCCCCTTACGGGGAAGGCCCCTTACGGGGAAGGCCCCTTACGGGGAAGGCCCCTTACGGGGAAGGCCCCTTACGGGGAAGGCCCCTTACGGGGAAGGCCCCTTACGGGGAAGGCCCCTTACGGGGAAGGCCCCTTACGGGGAAGGCCCCTTACGGGAAGGCCCCTTACGGGGAAGGCCCCTTACGGGGAAGGCCCCTTACGGGGGAAGGATGCGTGGTTTTAACTTTAAAACCGAGGGTTTAGGGTTATTCTCTTTGGGGCCAGACTGACGCTGGCACGCGGGTTCCACCCTTCTATGCGTGGGCCGCGCTCATCGCGCGCACTGGCCCCGAGCCCTCGCCAGGCTTCGCCGGACGGCTCGGGCTCGTCCGCGGGCTGGCGCCACGCGGTATCGCTCGCTGCTGCTTATCGCAGGACCCGCAGCTCGCTCTAGTTTAGGGTTTAGGGTTTAGGGTTTAGGGTTTAGGGTTTAGGGTTTAGGGTTTAGGGTTTAGGGTTTAGGGTTTAGGGTTTAGGGTTTAGGGTTTAGGGTTTAGGGTTTAGGGTTTAGGGTTTAGGGTTTAGGGTGGTTTGGGGCGTAGGGGCTGCGGGGTATCAGGTTTTGAGGACTCAAGCGTGTTAAGCATTTGGGGATTTGGGACTTTGGGCGTAAGGTTTAGGGGTTCAGGATCTCGGGATTTCAGGGTTGAAGGGTTTAGGGCTCTAGGTGCAGGAGCTTGGTGTGAAGGCTTCCGGGGTGTAGCGATTTTGTGGCAGGTTTTAGGGTTTCAAGTGTAAGGCACACACTCACACACACACACACACACACACACACACTCCCCGAAACCCTCAATCCGCACAGTGCTGCGCGGCGACATATGTGGCATCGTCTTCGGCACGCAGGCGAAGCATCTGCACCTTCGCCTGGCTCATGGATCGGACGGTTGGGAGCGATTTATGTTTCCAGGGTTTAGGGTTTAGGGTTTAGGGTTGCGGGATTTTAGGGGTGTGGGGCTTTGCAGTTTTTAAAGACTTGAGGACGATGAAGAAGAAAACCAAAAACCTGAGTCTACGCAAGGAAAGCTTCAAGACTTTAAAGACTCAGGCCATCAAGCCTAAACCCTAAGCCCTAAACCCCAAGCCCTAAGCCCTAAACCCTAAACCCCAGCAAACCTACTATAAATAAGCCTCAGCATCCAAGGCTGCGCCCTGGAGAAGCTCGAGACCCCGCCTAACAAACCCAAGCGCGGAAGCCCCGAAACTCATGGGTTCCTCTACTACCCCCCTCTATACAGGGTTTAGGGTTTAGGGTTTAGGGATTAGGGATTAGGGTTTAGGGATTAGGGTTTAGGGTTTAGGGTTTAGGGCTACTCCCCCAAACCCTTAAATAAACGTAATTCGGCTTAATTATCCCTAAATCGCGTTAATTATTGGGGGAACCTAGGGAGGGTAGTATAGAGGCGGGTAGCAAGGGAACCCATGATAAGCTCTTAAACCTGAAATGCCCAAAACGCAAGAAGCAGGGTTTGGGGTTCAGGGCTAAACCCTACACAAATGGCTGGCGCTGCGCAAACATCGCTGGCGTCAGATTGGGGCTTGGGGGTTCAGGGTTGAGGGTTGAGGGTTTAGGGTTCGGGGTTGACAATATCAGTTGCAAGTTTCTGGTCACTTTGGAGGCCTTGCTATCTAACGCTTCCTCGAACTTGACACTCGCCCGTTTCGCATCGTGTCTTTCTCAGTGACAGTCTCCCTGGCAATTTTGCGCATCAGGGGGCCGAATTTCGAGAGTGGATTGGGCATCAAAACAGAAGCAGTTCTTCCTAGCCAACATGAAAAAGATATTCTCCTGACGACAACCCGCAAACAACCGGATCCTGTGCTTTGGATCCACCCCAGCATGGGCGCGAGATTGTCACGCGCCCATACACAGACAGTCATGTTTCATCGAGAAAACAAGCGTTAGACTCGCCCTTAAAACTCCGACAGGCAAGCCTTGCACAATAAACCTTGAACCTTGAACCCTAAACCCTAAAGTCTACACACCCTGACCCTACACACACTGAACCTCATCCCTGTGCACCCTACATCCTAAACCCTAAACCCTTACTGAGACGCAATATACCGCAAGAAGCCGGTCACGCTTCACTGCTGTGCTCAGACTGGCGGGTTCCTGCCTCCCCCTGTCCCTGATAGACGTGGCATCCGCTTCCCGCATTGAGCTTGCCCACTGCGCGATGCTTCCAGGCACAGAAGAGAAGACATGCGCCCAGAATCAGCAGGAGGAGGCCCCCAGCGACTGCAACCACAGTGAGGAAGGGGAGAAAGGCGTCGACGTAGTGTGTCATGTACTCCCTCTCCGAATCCCAGATCCAACTGGGAATGCTACTGACAAAGCGGTGTGGCGGAATGTAGTAGCCCGAACTGGGTGGCGCATCGCATGGCTCGGCGCAGGTACAACTGAAGGAGCCCACATGAGCCAACCCAAACCGTTGCTGCCCATGGCGCTGGATGAACCCGCAGTGTTCATGGGGCCCCAGCTCTGTGAGATTTTGGAAGGTCAACTGCTGAGCAAAAACCGCCGGACTTGTACCAGCGGGCGCATACCATTCAGGTCCTCCATTCCCTGACTCCCCGTAAGAGTGAGTGTAGCTGAAGGATGTCTTCCCATCAACAACAAAGCACGTTTTGAGAGGGCACGGAACGGCCTGAAGATAGATAGCGAAGCCCAAAAACCCAAGGCCAAGAAGGCAGCAAAGGCTGCCCGAAACGCGCAAGGCGATCCGAGCCATGCTGTCTCTGCTGAGCGAGTTTACCAGATAACTGACCCAAAGCTAAACCCTAAACCCTAAACCCTAAGCTATGAGCTTAGGGAATCCTGGACCACTTCAATTCCCATTCAGGTATCTGAACCATAAATTCTTTCGGGGATCGGGTGGTCCCCAAGGCAATGACACCCTTCAAAAAGTCAGAATGCACCGTAGACCTCAGTAGAAGAACAACTTTGGAGAGCATGTCATGGTTTGCCGCCGCTAACTAAATCCAGGGCCAAATCCTGCGCGCTTGTATGTCGGCACTACGGTCATGACGACGATTACCACGATTGCTATGTGCTCTATGATTTCAATGACTACAGTTACGATGACTACTGCTTGGAAAAACAAACCTACACTTAAGGAACCTAACAAGTGGGGGCCTTAGTGGTACTATGGTTCCCCCCCCCCCCCACCCCTGGCCTGGCATCCCTCGAGGAGGGGATGCTGCAAAATACAAAAGAGCTAGCCGGTGCGACTTACCCTAAACCCTAAAACACCCTAAACCCTAAACCCTAAAGGCCCTAAACGCCCCAACCCATCTGAGGTTTAAGCCCTTCAACCAGGCTTATTATCACCTAAAGCTTCACACCATTCAAAGCCTTCAAAGCCCCTTGAAACCCTCACAAAATAACAGCCTCAAGCCATTAGGGTAGTTTCACGGTCCCTTAGTATTCTATACCCCCTCATATGCCCCACAAAAGCCAAGGACCCATAAATCAGAACCCTTTAAACTTTAAAGAAGGTGAGGGACTACATTCAGGGACCATTTTAGGTAAAAAGCCCTAAGTCCCTAAGGTCCTGAATCCTACGTGTAGGATTGTCTCTCCCTGACCAACCCTAAACCCTAAACCCTAAACCCCAAACCCCAAACCCTAAACCCTAAACCCTAAACCTCCGGGGCGTGCCGGAACGGGATAGTTCACCTCCGCGGCGACGCAATTTACGATGTGTGTCACATCGCGGCCCTCGCCTTCGAGCCTGGATCAGCTTCTAGTCCAGGGTTTGGGGTTTAGGGTTTAGGGTTTAGGGTTTAGGGTTTAGGGTTTAGGGTTTAGGGTTTAGGGTTTAGGGTTTAGGGTTTAGGATATAGGGTTTGGGGTTTGGGGTTTGGGGCTTGGGGTTTGGGATTTTTGAGCTCTGCCAGTTTCGCATGGATGTCCAAAAGGGCTTAGAAAGGGTCAGGGCTCAGGATCTGGAGAATCATGGGTAGTTCTCACTGAAAGTTTTAGGCACTGAAAGTGTTCAGTAACTAGCTATAGTAAGACCCCTACTCACGCATGTTGGTTTAGGGTCTAGGGTGTAGGGCTCAGGGCTTCGGGTTTCGGGTTTAGGGTTTAGGGTTTAGGGTTTAGGGTTTAGGGTTTAGGAACCCACGAACCTCTAAGTGGGGAACTGGGAACTTATGGCCCGCCGCTTCGAGTTTAGCAGGCTTTGGGGTCTCAGATTCGCGAGGCCCAAGTCCCAAAGCCACCGAGACATAGAGTTTAGAGTTTAGGGTTTAGGGTTTAGGGTTTAGGGTTTAGGGTTTAGGGTTTAGGGTTTAGGGTTTAGGGTTTAGGGTTTAGGGTTTAGGGTTTAGGGTTAGGGTTTAGGGTTTAGGGTTTAGGGTTTAGGGCCTAAACCCTAGACCCCAAAGAACCTGAACAAACTCTGAACCCTAGCCGTCGCAAATAGCTACCCCACCTTATGAACCCCTATGTAGCTACGATATCAACCTTCACACACATTCCAGTCAGATGGGCTTCAACATGGACGCCGTTTCTACAGGGTTAAAAAAGGGTTTAGGGTTTAGGGTTTGGGGTTTGGGGTTTGGTGTTTAGGGTTTGGGGTTTAGGGTTTAGGGTTTAGGGTTTAGGGTTTATAGGGAAGATACCCACAACCCGAAACGCTGAACCCTACTTCTCATCAGCAGAGAAAGTGCAAGTAGAGTGGAGGCAACGCAGGGTTTGGGGTGGAATTACTGTCTCGGGCGAAAACTATGTATCTGTTGGGTACATAGCTTATATGATCAGGGCTGAGGGTCGTAACTTTCGGGCGAGAAGGCCTCTAGGCACTCGGGCTTTGGGAGCAGGGGGGGGCCCACTTTGCGGAGGATGCTGAATCCTACATCCCTGAGCCGTCAGCCATCGCTGCCAGTTCTCATCACCACCCAGGTTCCCGCCCAGGTAGAGCCAATCCTTGCTGCGCCGAGGCTTGGGGCTGCAGAGTATCGGCTTTGGGGTCTCGGAGAGGTGGGGTCGATGCAGGGCCTCGGCTGCCGATGTGAAGGGTTTATAAGGGGTTTCGGGCTGAGAGAACCCTAAACCCTAAACCCTAAACCCTAAACCCTAAACCCTAACCCTAAACCCTAAACCCTAAACCCTAAACCCTAAACCAGAACTGAAGAGGTCCGAAGCTCCTTCCTCGTGCCTTAGACTACACTGGAACGAGGCTCGATGGGCTGACTCGTGGCTTTTCCACTGCCCTTCCCATCCCTTCCCATAGCTGCGATGATCTTAGGCCCTCCGAAGACACGGGGCCTCATGACTGAGGAATGGAGGATACCCTCACTAAAATCTCGACGTGTCTTCAAAGAGGTTTAGGGTTTAGGTATGTAAGGAAAATACAGTGGAGACCCAGGTACACCTGTCAGCCCTCCCAAAAGTGTCTCTCTAGCCAGGCTCTGATGACTAAATCAGTACGGAAACACATCAGAGCCCGAACCCGAGACCTTAACACCAAACTCTAAACCCTGCAGCACTAAACTCCAAACTCTCAAGCTCCAGACTCTCAACCCTGCAAAGCCCTGAACTCCAAATCCCTGAAGACCCCCAACCTTGATCAACCCACGTCCCCGAGGAACCCCCCAAAGCCATCAAAAAGCTTAGAACGCAGGGGAGAACCTAGGATTTTGCTTCTCAGTACTGAAATCGACGGTTTTGCGGGCACCTCCATTTTACCCCAAAGCGCCACGGCAGCCCCAGGTAGCTTTGACAAGCCCTATGCTATCCTATACCCCACATGCCCTAGACCTTGTAATCCTGAAACACTCAACCCCAATCCCCAATCCCCAAACCCTAAGCCCTAAACCCTAAACCCTAAACCCTGATGGGTTTGAGGTCTTAGATCTAAACCAGGAATCCGCCAGCATGGTTGGCATCTCTGTGCACTGACCCCAATGCATCCTTTGATGTGCAGGCTTCCAGCGGGTATTGAGGTTCTGGGTTTAGGGGTTCATGGGGTTTGGGGATCCTAAACCCTAACCCTTAACCCTGAACTCTAAACCCTAAACCCTCACACTAAACCCTGAACCCTGAACCCTAAACCTTAAACCTTAAGCCCTAAGCCCTAAGCCCTAAACCCTAAACCCTAAACCCTAAACCCTAAACCCTCAGCCCTAAGCCCTAAACCCTAAACCCTAAACCCCAAACCCTAAACCCTAAACCCTAAACCCTAAACCCTAAACCCAACCCTAAACACTAACTTTCAGAGTGAACGCGCGTATGGTTTGGGCCTTTGGGGCTTTTTAATTTGTTTTTTTGCCCCGGGGGGGGGGGGGGGGGGGGGGGGGGGGGGAGGGTTCTGTCTGCGGGACCCCTTTACTGAGGGCTTAGGGCTGGGGGTTCTTGAACTGGCTCATGCCAGCAGGGTTTGGGGTTTGGGGTTTAGGGTTTAGAGTTTAGGGTTTAGGGTTTGGGGTTTAGGGTTTAGGGATTAGTTTAGGGACTATGCCGACGACCCCATCTGGAGGCTGCTCCTCCACACCCAAAACCCTCTTGCCGTAAACGTACGCCCGATCAAGCCCTAAACCAGAAAGCCTAAGTTTCCTCAACCCAAATACCCTAAACCCTAAACTTACTTCTCCAATCACCAAGGAGAAAAAGTTAAACTTTCTTGCTCCTACTGAATCAGGAAACCCGGAAAGTTTAAAAGTTCACTTACTGGCTAAGCAAGTAAAGGCACTATAAACCCTAAACCTTAAGCCCTAAACAAACCCCAAACCCTAAACCCCAAACCCTAAACCCTAGACCCCAAACCCTAAACCTCAGACGCCAAACCCTAAACCCTAAACCCCAAACCCTAAACCCTACACCCTAAACCCAGGCCCAAGACCCTAAACCCCAAACCCTAAAACCTAAACCCCAAAACCCCAACCCCAAACCCTAAACCCGCCCAGCGGCCGCTGTAGGGCTTCGATACGCCCAAGCCAGGGGCCAAGCTCCGCATGCGCAGCCATGGCTCCCAGGTTTCTCCCCCAGGTTTTAGGGTTTAGGGTTTAGGGTTTAGGGTTTAGGGTTTAGGGTTTAGGGTTTAGGGTTTAGGGTTTAGGGTTTAGGGTTCGGGGCTTAGGGCTTAGTAGAGCTGAGGGCTCAGGGCTTAGGGCTCAGGGTTTAGGGTTTAGGGTTGGGGTTTGTCTGGGATGCTGAGGCTTTTGTTGGTGTTTTTTTTTGGGGCCTAAGGGCGTTTTAGGCTTGTAGTCTTGTTAAGGGACTTCTGTTGGGTTGAGGCTTTTTGTTTTCGCTTCTGTTGGGTTTAGGCTTAAGGTTTTTAAGGGTTTGTAGTGTTTTTGCGGGTACGTTTTTTGAGGGCTGGTTTAAGGTTTAGGGTTGTGTTAGGGGTTTCTTTGGTGGATCTACTCGCAGCTGCTGTACACGAGCCTCGAAGCTCCGAATCATAGGGCTCAGGGCTTGGGATTTACGGGTTTGGGGTTTAGAGCTTCGGGTTGTGGGATTGAAGGCTCCAGGTTTGGAGTGTCAAGATTTAGGGCTTCGCAAGCCCGCTAAACCGTAAACCCGCAAAGATTGGAAGTTCGGATTTGTGGGGCTGGTTTCCGGTGTGGTTGGACTGGAAGTCACTATTTGGCCCTCTGTCGCGAACCCTAGAGAGCCCAACAGCCCGACGCCCTAGGCCATAAACACTTGAATTGAAATCTGCCTTGCATCAGATTTCCCTACTCAAGCTGAAGCAGCGCCTCTGAACCCAAGGTTGGGCCCGAAACCCTAAACCCTAAACCCGAAACCCTAAACCCTAAATCCTAAACCCGAAACCCTAAACCCTAAATCCTAAATCCTAAACCAGAATACCCGAGCTCGCATCCTCACCACCAAGATGTGCTAAGGAGCAGCTCTACGGGCTTACATAAAGGCTTGTCTGGGGTAAACTCTTAGGGTAGTTACATGGTCCCCTTAGAAGGGTACCCCTTATAGACTTATATACCCTATAAAAACCCACAGGGCCCGTACTTCAGAACCCCTTAAAGAAGGTAAGGGACCATGCTCACTGCCTATGAAACCACCCTTAGAAAAATGAAAGGGATATGAGATGTAAGGCTTCTGTCTGGGATCTAGCCACCTGAATTAGTTTAGGGTTTAGGGTTTAGGGTTTAGGGTTTAGGGTTTAGGGTTTAGGATTTAGGGTTTAGGGTTTAGGGTTTAGGGTTTAGGGTTTAGGGTTTAGGGCTTAGGGTTTAGGGTTTAGGCTTGAGGGTTGAGGGTTGAGGGTTTAGGGTTTAGGGTTTAGGGTTAGGGTTTAGGGTTTAGGGTTTAGGGTTTAGGGTTTAGGGTTTAGGCCTTTCCTTCCTTGTTTGCTGTCCAACACAAGACCTGCAAATTGCCTTGGACCCACCAGCCCTGGACCCTAAACCCTATGACCTCTCTACCTACTTAAACCCTAAACCCTATACCCGCAAGCCCAAAACCCTAGGGTTTAGGGTTTAGGGTTTAGGGTCTAGGGTTTAGGGTTTAGGGTTTAGGGTTTAGGGTTTTGAGTCTAGGGGTTAGGGCTTAGGGTTTAGGGTTTAGGGTTTAGGGTTTAGGGTTTAGGGTTTAGGGTTTAGGGTTTAGGGTAACCCTGAAGTTCGCGCGATGCCCTCAGTGCACCCAACTCCCTCCAGGTGCTCGCGCCGTCGCTTGCATCGTCCGGCTCGGGCCTTGACTGGAGGCATACATATATATATGTGTATATATATATATATACATACCATGTATGGCTTAGGGCTGAGGATGGCTGAGGGTTTAGTGTTTAGGGTTTGGGGTTTGGGGTTGGGGTTTAGGGTTTAGGGCTTAGGGTTTAGGGTCAAGGTGATTTACTGCTCGGTAATAGGCCATGACTACGATTGTTCTTCCTGCATGCGCACAGTAAGCCCAAAAAAGCTGACGGACTAGAGCTTTGGGTCAGCTTGGGGCTTCGACCCAAAGCCCAAAATCCCCTAAACTCCTAAACCCAAAGCCTTGAGCCCGACACCCTGAACCCGAAACCCCGAAACTCCGAAACCCTAAACCCACCTAAACTTCAAAACTCCTAAGCCTCCTAAACCCTAAACCCTAAACCCTAAACCCCAAACCCTAAACCCCCCGTAAGCCCCAAACCCCCTAGACGACAGCTTGGGGCCTAGGCTCCTAACGTTTCATTCACTTCGACCCCTCCCCAGGGCATAACCCAAAGCACTGAGGATCTAACTGGGGTTAGGGGTTAGGCTTTCAGTTGAAAGTTTGAGGTTTAAGATCCATAAGCTTTGAACTTATAGGGGTTATGGGCTTTTCGGGCTTCTAGGGCTTGCAGGCTTGCAGAGCTTATAGCTTGTGGCGCGTACAGGGCTGGTATCACAGGGGCTTACGGGTTGGGTTAGGGTGCGCTGCACCCTGATTGGTTAACGCCCTTGCGAACCATGAAGACCCTTCTGGGGACCCCTAAACCTCTAAACCCCGAAGCCCCGAAACCCCGAAACCCCGAAACCCTAAACCCTAAACCCCTAAACCCTAAACCCTAAACCCTAAACCCTAAACCCCTAAACCCCTAAACCCCTAAACCCTAAACCCTAAACCCTAAACCCCAGGAGCCCTCTGAGACCTTGAGGTCCCTAAACCTCGCGGCATCCTCTGACTTCTGGGGCGCAGAGCAGGCCACCGTCGGGCGCAAACTCCTCAAGGAAGCCCCTTGCCTCGGATGTCAGCATTGAGGGATTGGGGTTTAGGGTTTAGGGTTTAGGGTTTAGGGTTTAGGGTTTAGGGTTTAGGGTTTAGGGTTTAGGGTTTAGGTTTTGGGTAAAGAGTTTCGGGCTCAAGAGTTTCGGGCTTAGGGTTTAGGTTTTTCGGGCTTCGGATTGATGTTCGGCCAAGGGTTTAGGGTTGAGGAGCGCTTAAGCAGGTGTGCCTTTAGGGGTGCGGACCATCCCTCAAGGCTAGTACTATACTGCACTATACTACACTATACCAAACCCACGAAAACAAAAAAATATGTACACACATATAACCATGCATATTCGTACACACATTGTAGATATATATATATATATATAGATAGCTAAACCCCAACCCCGCCCCTCCCCCCCTCCCTCCCCAAGCCCCAAAACCCTCAACCCAGGCCCCTGAAGCCCTAAATCCCCAAAAAGCACAAAACCCCAACAACAGAAACCCTAAACCCTAAACCCTAAACCCTTGGGCCCCGCTGCCGCATCAAAGGCCTCCTTAAAGTTCCCTTCGGCCTGGGGCTGCAGGAGCTTGCCGGTCTTGAGGTTCGTGGGGGTGTTTAGGGTTTAGGGTTTGGGGTTTAGGGTTTAGGGTTTGAGGTTTAGGGTTTAGGGTTTAGGGTTTAGGGTTGGTTTAGCGTTTAGGTTTAGGGTTCAGGGTTTAGGGTTTAGGGTTTAGGGTTTAGGGTTTAGGGTTTAGGGTTTAGGGTTTAGGGTTTAGGGTTTAGGGTTTAGGGTTTAGGTATTTAGGGGTGTGGGCTTTAAGGGTTTTAAGGGTTTACAGAGGGTAGATAGGAGGCTTGCAGGGTTTATCGGGTTTTTAAGGGTTCAGAGGGGGCTTACAGGTTGCTATGGGGCTTACAAAGTGTTTAGGTTGTAGTAGGGTTTGTAAGTTGTCGTAGGGTTCAGAAGTAGATTGTCATAAGAGTTGCTATAGAGTACAAGCCCTAAACCCCATTTGGGGGGATTTGAAGTGGTGAGGGATGATGGTTTGGGGCGACGTGGTGGCGGCCAAAACGAACCCAACGCAAAAATCTGAATGCCCCGATGGCGCAGTTCTCAGCTGAAGCAGGGTCTTTCCAAAATGGAGGAGGGGGTGGATCCTCGTGTACCCCCGAAATACTCTAACCCTGATTGTAGGGACCCCAAACCCTGGAACTCTAAACCCTATTTTAGGAGAGCTCCCCTGAATCCTGAGCCTTCAATCCCCTCCTATAAGCCCTATGAACCCATATACCCTCCGAACAACCTATGTGGGTTTAGGGTCTAGGGTCTAGGGTCTAGGGTCTAGGTCTAGGGTTTAGGGTTTAGGGTTTAGGGTGTAGGGCACTTTCAGGGTGCAAAACCCCAAAACCCTCGACCCCAGACCCTGACCCCCAAAAATAGACCCCCTAAACCCTAAACCTGAAACCCTAAACCCCGCGAATGAGGGGGGTGCCTGTCTGTTGCGCTTGTCCTGGTCGAAGAGCTTCTGCGACTCCCGTCGCGCGAAGGCCTGGCGCGGCAAACATTTTGTTTTAGGGTTTAGGAATATGGGACGTTGTCATCAAAATTAAAGTCATTTTTTGGCTCCCTCTCATAATCATAATGGGACCTTAAGGCTTAGGGTTGAAGAAATTAGGGCGCTGTTGTTGTTTAGGGTTTAGGGATATGTAGCCTTAGGTCTTAGGAAGTTTTGGCATCGGGTTTAAGAGAGGCTTTAAGGTTGTTGATATGAGGGCTTGCAGCTTTGGGGAACTGAAGCCATAACCCCTCAACAACTCGGCTTCAGGAGGCTTATGTTCGGATGCCAGGTTTACGGTGCATCCCGGAATTGGCATAGCATTGCATAGCAATGCCTCCCCACACCAACGAAGCCGGAGAAATGCAGGAACTGTTTACCCCCTTGTCGCTCACAACTTTCGGCCTCATCCTCGGGCAAGAAGGGTCGTAGGGTTTCGAGCTTAGGGTTTGGGGCATAGGGTTTAGGGTTTAGGATGGTTTCGGGTTTAGGGTTTAAGGTTTAGGGTTTAGGGCTTTTTAAGTCCTACTTATGAAGTCCCGCGCCTTGGAGGGCTGGTGTTCCGGACACCAACGCCAGCTTAAACTAACCCGAACACGTTAAACCAAAAACCCCCAAGCCCTGAACCCCAGAACCCCTAAACCCCCAACCCCGTAACCCTAAACCCTAAACCCCAAAAAACTCATCAAGCATCAAGCCCCCAACCCCCCCCCCCCCCCCCCCCCCCCCCCCCCCGCACGGGTGGCAAATCAGGGCCGGAGGCACCTCGACCTGCCCCGCGAATGCCGGTTTTTAGGGATTTCGAGGGGGTTCAGGCGACCCTAAACCCCAGCCCTAAACCCTAGCCCTAAACCCTAAACCCTGAACCCTAAACCCGAAACCCTAAGCCCTACTGATTTAAGGCGTCTTTGGCCCTATGGATGCCAAAGAGAGGCCGACGTGTTCTGAGGGAAGATGGAACTCCGGCTTTGAGGGCAACTAGCTCTCCAGAATTAGGGTTTAGGGTTTAGGGGTTAGGGGTTTAGGGTTTAGGGTTTAGGGTTTAGGGTTTTGGGTTTTGGGTTTTGGGTTTTGGGTTTTGGGTTTTTGGGGGTCTGCGGGTGGTTTAGGGCGTTTAGGTTCTTCAGGGCTTTTCGGGTTCGGGGGCTCAAGGTTGGGGGCTTTGCAGTTTCGGGTTTGAGGGGTGGCTTACAGCTGCTCAAGAGCTGCTCGAGCTTCAACACCCTGATCGCCTGAACTGCCTGAACCCCCCTCAGCCGCTTACTGGTCTCCCATGTCTGCAAGAACGGGGAGGGCATCACTTGGTGTCTGAAAAGGGATTGCAGTCGAGTGAGTGCCGAGCTTCTGCTGCACGTGTGTTCAAATGATTTCCGGCGTGCTTAACACCTCGAAGCCGGAGACTCCAAAACATGTGTGCACTCCAAGGGGATCTTGCTCTCCTTTGGAGACGAAAGTCAGACCCACAGTCAGCACTGCCACGGCTTCTAGGGTACTGTAAAGCGCATGTACAGGGGATTTCCAGGATATGTATATATACATATGTATATATATATATATATATTGGTAGATACATAAATAGATAAATATGTGTCTATATATATATATATAGAGAGAGAGAGAAAGTATCTCGAGGGTAATTTGAAGCATATTTACAGGGGTATGGATAGGGTATTGATAGAGTTGCTTACGGCTTTGTAGGGTTTTAGAGGGTTTTCGAGGGTTTTATCGGGATTTATCGGGCTTTTACCGGGTTTTATAAGGTTTTAGAAGGTTTTATGGGGTTTAGGGTTTTCGGGCTTCGGGATACTGTAGCCCTTCTATGTCCTGAAGGGTTTGGGATTTTCGGGTTGCTTGGGCGTCAACCCTTTCACCCTAAGCGGGATCTATCCTAAACCCTTAATCGGGAGTACCCCCTACTAAGGACTGTTTGTTTTTTGGGGGAACACTAAACCCAAAAACCATGAACCAACCTAATGCACGAGAAAGTCTCTGACAGTAAAACTTCGAACATTAAACAAACATAATGCACTATGCGTAAACCAAGAAACTCCAAACCATAAACCCTAAAGCCTTACAAAAACAATACTCCAGCCCTACACATAAAACCCAAAACCCTAAAACACAAACCCCAAAACAAACCCTCGAACCCTCAGTCGAAACCCGAAACCCTACGACATAAACCCTAAACCCTAAAACTCTACATGGAAACCCTGAAACCCTAAATAGAAACCCTCCGGGTTTAGGGTTTAGGGTTTAGGGTTTAGGATTTAGGGTTTAGGGTTTAGGGTTTAGGATTTAGGGTTTAGGGTTTAGGGTTTAGGATTTAGGGTTTAGGGTTTAGGGTTCAGGTCCGCACCTCCTCGTGAAGCTTCCGAAACCTGGGCACCCGCTTTCGCTCCAAGCTTGAAACCCTAGGGTTGAGGGTTTAAGGCCTCTAGCCCCGATTGTTATGGTTTAGGGTTTGAGGTTTAGGGTGTAGAGTTTAGGGTTGAGGGTTTAGGGCTTAAGGGTCTTTGGTGGGATTTGGAACTGGCCAAAAACCTTCGGGGGTACTGTACCTACTGAAACCACCCAGGAACCTTCAAATACCCTAAACCCTTAATCCCTGAACACCCTAAACCATGAAGCCCTGAAACCCTAAACTCTAAACCCTGAACCCCAGCGAAGAGCCCGCTGAGCTCCGCCGCAGCCATGTCGATGATGCAAGGCTGCGCCCTGTAGGCCAATGTCGCCGTCACCGGGGCGAACACTGAGCAGACTCCATGGAGTGCTGCAGTGAACTGTTTGCCAGCAGTCAGAGGCAAGTGCGCTTCCGTGCTCTTGCAGCGCGTCTCGCTCTGCTTGGCTCCTCGCTCCACCGCTGCCGCCGTCATCCCCTTCTTCGACTGCATCAGGTTTGCCGTGATCGCAAACGCTCAACCCCCAAAACCCTCAAACCCTAAACCCTGAACCCTACAGTCAGTGGCTTTGGGGTCTTAAGGTTGGTTCTAAGCAATATTCAACATACCGCTTGGGCATACCCTTAACAGAAATAAGGGGTATGGTAAAAATCCCTCCTTTTTGGGGGGGGGGGGGGGGTTACGATATTCGGGGTACCTTATTGGAGTCCTTACTAGAAGGGGATCCTACTATTTGGGGTCCATATTAGGGGCCCCTGAGTATCGCAAACCCCCCTATTCTCCTTTTTTGGATAAGGAGGGGATTGGGTTGGGGTATGTTGAATTATTCTCAAGGTATTAAGATTCGTACCCCGGTACCCCTGAAGGCTCCCCTTAATATACTCACAATATGGCCCCAAACCCAGGGGATACAACCATAGGGGTCCAAGGTAGAATCCCTTGATGTTGAACCCTAAACCTGAAAGCCTTCCCTAAAGCCTGAAACCCTGAAACCGTGCAACACCCTGAAACCTGCAATCCTAAACCCTGAAACCCTAAACCCTGAACCCTGAACCCTAAACCCTGAAGCCCTAAACCATGAACCCTAAACCCTGAACCCTAAACCCTAAACCCTGCACCCTAAACCCTGAACCCTAAACCCCAAACCCTGAACCCTAAACCCTAAACCCTAAACCCTAAACCTGAAACCCTGAACCCTAAACCCTAAACCCTAAACCCTAAACCCTAGACCCTTCAAAAGGGGGGCTTAAGGCTGAAGAGTCCGCGGTGCAGTGCAGCCAAGCTGGTGAGGTCCATGAGCGAGTCGATGATCTCAAAGGACCCAACCTCAGCTCAAGGGACTCAAGGCTGTGCATGAGGGGTTTAGGGTTTAGGGTTGAGGGTTGAGGGTTGAGTCAGGGTTGAGGGTTTAGGGTTTAGGGCTTAGGGTTTAGGGTTTAGGGTTTGGGGTTTAGGGTTTAGGGTGTAACCCATGAACCTGCCAAAGGCTATAAACCCTAAGCCCCTGAAACCTCAACCCCAGACCCCAAACCCTAAACCCTGAACCCAAGCAGGTGCCTGATAGAAACCCCTAAACTGTTAACAATCGGAGGATATAAGGCACCAAAGTCGCTAAACCCTTAAACCGCAAAAACCCTAAAGCTAAGGCTCACTAAGCCCGAACACTCTAAAACCCTAGGGTTTAGGGTTTACGGCTCAGGGTCTAACGTTACCCCCCCCCCCCACCCCAACATAAACTTTACACCCTAAAACTCTCACCCCAACATTCCTCAAGCTCAACCCCAAACGCTCACCCCTCAGCCCTAAACCTCTAAAGCCTATCAACCCTGTAAACCCAAGAAACCTTTCAAGCCCTGTAAACCCGATAGACCCCAAACCCTGCAAAGGGTTCCCCTGACTTGCCACTTTGCGAAAATCTACTCTTGACGCTTTTGGGCGGGTAGCCTCTTCAGGGTTTAGGGTTTGGGTTTTCACGTTCGCTGTTTCGGGCTCGGGGGTTAGGGTTTGGAGGATTTAGGGTTTAGGGTGTAGGGCTCAGGGCTTAGGGTTCAGAGGATTTGCGTTTACGGTTTTGGGTTTAGAGGATTTGGGGTTTAGGTTTCAGGGTTTAAGGTCCGGAGTTCGGGTTCTATGGACGCTTTCAAGCGCCAGGGCATGGGTGCCCGCAGGGGAGAGTTCAACACGTGCGCAGACACTGTTGCAGGGTTCTTAAGGAGGGGGGTTCATCCTAGGGAGCTTTAGGGAGTAGTGGGGAGTGCTAGTTAACCTTGGGTTACATACCACCCTTGAACCCCCTCCCTCAAGAGCCCTAAGCCCTAAACCCTAAACCCTAAACCCAACCCCAAACCCTAAACCCTAAACCCTAAATCCTAAACCCTCCCTAAAGGACCCTATAACACTGCTAGGACCCCGGCTACGGGGCCGTCCTCCTGCGGCAACTCACACAATGTGGGTGTCTAGGGTGTATAGGGTGTAGGGTTGAGGAACTCGGGTCTTATCCCTAAACCCTAAACCCTAGACCCTCAACCCTAAACCCTAAACCCTAAACCCTAAACCCTAAACCCTAAACCCTAAACCCTAAACCCTAAACCCTAAACGCAAGAGCTTAGGGCTGAAGCTTTCGCTGGCGAAGACCAGGTTCGACAAGCCATCCCCAAACCCCCCGAGCATCTTCTGGGGTTTCAGGTTTAGGGTTTAGGGTTTCGGGGATAGTGAATGATGATGTTGGGCCCAGATGTGGGCAGTGGTGGCCCTGCAGCTAAATCCGACAGACCTCCACCTCTCTGAATAGATTCAACTCCCCCCCGCCCTCCCCGGAATCCCACTCAGGGGTCGTCCTTCGCTCTCTGTGACCCCTTCCGGTCCTCAAGAAGCTTGGAGAGGTCGGTGGAATTTAGGGCTTCAGAGTCTCAAGGCTTCTTGCGAGCTTCTTGTGGGGTCTTTGAGGAAAGTGTGGGGCTTAGGGTCTTAAGTGTGCGGGTTAGGATTGACAGTACCCTCTTAGAATCGTCCACAATGCAAAACAAACCCCACAACTCTGAACCCCAAACACCGACGGTTTAGGCTTCGGGTTTGGGGTTTAGGGTTTAGGTAGGGTCCAGGCTTTAGGGTCAAGTCGGGTTTAGGGTTTAGGACTTAGGGTTTGGGGTTTAGGGGTCTTTGAAACGATTTGAACCAGCCAGCCGTAGCGCTGGTGCCTGGTTGGGGTGCTAAACCCTACAAGCCCAAACAGAACCCCTGAAACTCCAAACTACTCTGACCTTCGAATCCCAAAACCCAAAAAACCCACAACCCTAAAACCTTAAAACCGTACAACCCTAAAGCCCTAAAACCCCTAAAGCCCTAAAGCCCTGAAGCCCTGAACCCCGAAAGCCCCAAAGCCCCAAAGCCCTGCCGGGGGCGCTGCTCGACGAGGGGAGGAGGACGAAGACTTGTCGCGGTCCTTGCTGAAGGCTTTAGAGTTTTAGGGTTTGGGGGTTGGTTCAGGGCTGAGGGTTGAGGGTTGAGGGTTGAGGGTTGAGGGTTGAGGGTTGAGGGTTGAGGGTTGAGGGTTGAGGGTTGAGGGTTGAGGGTTGAGGGTTGAGGGTTGAGGGTTGAGGGTTGAGGGTTGAGGGTTGAGGGTGAGGGTTGAGGGTTGAGGGTTGAGGGTTTGAGGGTTGAGGGTTGAGGGTTGAGGGTTGAGGGTTGAGGGTTGAGGTTTGAGGGTTGAGGGTTGAGGGTTGAGGGTTGAGGGTTGAGGGTTGAGGGTTGAGGGTTGAGGGTTGAGGGTTGAGGGTTGAGGGTTGAGGGTTGAGGGTTGAGGTTGAGGGTTAGGGTTTAGGGTTTAGGGTTTAGGGTTTAGGGTTTAGGGTTTAGGGTTTAGGGTTTAGGGTTTAGGGTTTAGGGCAGGGTTTGGGTGCAAAGGGTTTGCGGGTTAGAGCGGCTAAGGTTTGAGGGTTTGGGGGTTTGAGGGTTTGGGGGTTTGAGGGTGAGGCTCCTGGCCTCGCTAGGGTCCCACCCCTCCCCCGCCTGCGGTGGGGGCGGGGGCGGATCTTCAGCCCCACGGTCGGGAGCCGCGCCTGCACCGCTTTTCGGGTTTAGGGTTTAGGATTTAGGGTTTAGGGTTTGGGGGTTTAGGAAAACCGAAACCTTTTTTTTGGCCCTAGAACCCTAGAACCCAAAAACCTCAAGCCCGAAACCCTCAACCCTGCTCTTGCGGCGGGGTGTGGGTTGCAGGGGAGTGGGTTAAGGAGGTTCGGAGGTTTTGGGGTTTAAGCAAGGGAACCTTAAACCCAGAACCTCAGACTGTTCCCTCAGCCCGAAACCCCGAACCCTCCCCCGCTCGCGATGGAGAGAGAGAGAGAGAGAAGAGAGAGTGAGACAGAAATAGACAGACAGACGGAGAGAGGGAGAGAGAGAGAGAGAGAGAGAGAAGAGAGAAGAGAGAAGAGAGAAGAGAGAAGAGAGAAGAGAGAGAGAGAAGAGAGAAGAGAGAAGAGAGAAGAGAGAAGAGAGAAGAGAGAAGAGAGAAGAGAGAAGAGAGAAGAGAGAAGAGAGAAGAGAGAAGAGAGAAGAGAGAAGAGAGAAGAGAGAAGAGAGAAGAGAGAAGAGAGAAGAGAGAAGAGAGAAGAAGAGAGAAGAGAAGAAGAGAGAGAGAAGAGAGAGGAGAGAGAAGAGAGAAGAGAGAAGAAGAGAGAAGAGAGAGAAGAGAGAGAGAGAGAAGAGAGAGAGAGAGAAGAGAGAAGAGAGAAGAAGAGAGAAGAGAGAAGAGAGAAGAGAGAGAGAAGAGAGAAGAGAGAAGAGAGAAGAGAGAAGAGAGAAGAGAGAAGAGAGAAGAGAGAAGAGAGAAGAGGGAAGAGGGAAGAGGGAAGAGGGAAGAGGGAAGAGGGAAGAGGGAAGAGGGAAGAGGGAAGAGGGAAGAGAGAGGAGCTCCTGCCATTGACATCGACGGAAAGCAAGGACCATCTGTTGGGGATGATGTGCTGGGGAAGGCACGGTCCAGGCACATGAGAGGGGGCAGTGCGGTTGAGAGAGTATTGCAGTGGCAGAGTGCGACTCCACTGCTGCATGTGCCCGGAGCAGCTCCTCCATTTCATCTCGCAGCTTGTCGATGGGCTGTTGGTCAGCTGGAAGCATCCATGTGAGGCAACGGCGCGCAGGAAAAAGTCATTGAACAAAAAGCGTTGGGTCTAGGCAGGGGAGGAAAATTTCGTTCGACAGACGTGGCACGTGTCCCTGCAGAGGCCGTGAGCACCAGGCCTGCTGAGAAGCAACACGGAGCTTCTTGCGAATATCGGACGGATGGGCCCAGTGACCATGCGGCCTTCGTCGGAAATCCATCGGCGGGAAGTGGCAAGAAACAACCTTCCGCGCATCCCTTGTCTTTGCACTTCGTCGCCCGGGGAAAGGAGAAGCGGTGTTGGTTTGCTGACGACCACACTGTCGGAATCTTACGCAACCCGTGAAAGGGCGGCGAATCGGCCTTCAGTGGGGCCCGGCTGTTTGTCTGCCCAGTGATGGGGGTAGGTGGGCAGGTTCCTGGCGCAATTTCCAAGATGGCTTTGGGGCAGAGAGCTTGAGCGAAGGTGCGGAGCGCCTTCCGTGAGCTGTGGGATGCATGCTGAGGCCTGCCGACAGATGCTCACTCGCTTGCGCCAAAATGGCTATGGAAAAGCGAGAAGAGCGAGAAGAGCGCGAAGAGCGAGAAGAGCGTGAAGAGCGCGAAGAGCGCGAAGAGCGAGAAGAGCGTGAAGAGCGCGAAGAGCGCGAAGAGCGAGAAGAGAGAGAAGAGAGAGAAGAGAGAGAAGAGAGAGAAGAGAGAGAAGGGAGAGAAGAGAGAGAAGGGAGAGATGGAGAGAGACAGAGAGGTGAAGAGAGAGAGAGAGAGATGGAGAGAGAGAGAGAGGAGAGATGGAACCAGCCGGGTGATTTCATCTTGAGTAGTGCCAATAAAAGTTCACACACTCACACACAATCCTACAGATATGTGTATATATGCAGGGTTTAGGGTTTAGGGTTTAGGGTTTAGGGTTTAGGGTTTAGGGTTTAGGGTTTAGGGTTTAGGGTTTAGGGTGTAGGGTGTAGGGTTACATCATATTGTACGCATGTGGGCATACTTACTACGTCCCCTGATCCTTGAAGCATACCACAGCGAAAGCCTCATGTAGATCAACCCACCCAAAAACCAAAAACCCGAAACCCTACACACTAAACCCTAAACCGTACACCCTAAACCCTAAACCCTAAACCCCACCCTAAACCCTACATCCACATCAGGCGCCTGCGTCAACATCCTCACTTGGCGGGGTGGCACCAGGAGCTGTGCGCTTCTTCAACTGGCGAGCTGGGGGTCTATAGGTCTTTCCCTCTTAGGGTTTAGGGTTTAGGGTTTAGGGTTTAGGGTTTAGGGTTTAGGGTTTAGGGTTTAGGGTTTAGGGTTCAGGGTTCAGGGTTCAGGTTTACGGCATAAGGTCGGTGCCCTCTGAATGTACCACCCCAAAATAGCAAGAAATCCTCATAATTTAAAGAAAACGGGGAACCCCTCCATAAGGGGGTCTAAACCCCGCACTTGCCCTACACCCCGGCCCTGTTGTCGGAAACCTCCATGTGCTTCTGGAGTTTAGGGTGTCAGGTTCTGGGGGATTTGAGTGCGGAGTTGGACTCCGGGGCTCTGGGCTTGGGGCTATAAGGCCTGGGGCTGCAGGGTTTAGGGTTTAGGGTTTAGGGTTTAGGGTTTAGGGTTTAGGGTTTAGGGTTCAGGGTTTAGGGTTTAGGATTTGGGGTTTCGGGGGTCTCATTGAGGGGGCGCCCTGGTGCTAAAATCACTTACGGGCTGGGGGTTTCCTTGCTGTCTAAACGTGCTTTCAGGACTTTTAAGGAAACTCTGCAGATTTTAAGGTTTTTCGGGTCTAGGTTCAGGACTCTTAAGGTTTAGTGTTGGGGTTCTTATGAATACCGATGAACCTTCCGGACGGGCCCTGCACCCTGGACCCAAAGCACTAAGGAGAAACACAAACAAGGCTTGGGCGCCAACCGGAGAACCCAAATCCTCAACAGCTTGAGTGTTAGGGCTGAGGCTCCGGGGTTGAGGTTTTAGGGTTTAGGGCGCAGGGACTGAGGTTTACGTCAGCACCACCCCCACCCCAGCCCACTCTCATTTGGGGCCTGGATGACGATGGGCGTCGTTCGCGACATGGCAACCTGACAAGAGTTGGACTTTGGATGAGGGCCACTTGAGGCAGTTTGGGCCTAACCCCCCCCCCCCGCCCCGCCCAAACTCCCCCCCTCTCCCTACACGCCCTGAAATCCCTAAACTCCCTAAACTCCCTAAACTCCCTAAACTCCCTAAACTCCCTAAACTCCCTAAACTCCCTAAACTCCCTAAACTCCCTAAACTCCCTAAACTCTCTAAACCCTAACCCAAGCCTCTTGACTTTGAACCCCTTGAAACCCAAACCCGCTCTTTCTGCCACTCCCCTAGTCTCCCTAAACCCTATACCCTAAGCCCTAAACCCTAAACCGCTAGGCCTTAGAAGTGTCCCTAAACGGCTTTAGAAGTGTCCCTCTTGTAAATCGGAAGTCCCTGAAGTAGGGTCCGGGGGCTTCAGGGCTTGAGCCTGCATGGCCCACATCCCCCTCCCTTTTCGGGTTTAGGGGTTAGGGTTTGGGGTTCAGGGTTTAGGGTTTGGGGTTTAGGGTTTAGGGCTAGGGTTTAGGATCCGAACCACACCACTCTTCTTGGCGCCGCCCTGCAACCTCGCGGAGTCGAAACAGTCCACAGCTGCTACAGGAATTCAAGGGCCGGGATCCATCCCGTGTCCTGAAAACCCTAAACCCTAAACCCTAAACCCTAAACCCTAAACCCTAAACCCTAAACCCTAAACCCTAAACCCTAAACCCTAAACCCTAAACCCTAAACCCTAAACCCTACACCTAAACCCTGAACCCTGAACCCTGGCCACCTGAGCCTTTGCTCGCCCATGGGCCTCAGATGGATTCCTTCCTGTCTTGGGCCCACGGCGCTTCGCGCAACCACGGCGCAGTCGTGGCAAGGTGGTGCGGGAGGTTTAGGGTTTAGGGTTTAGGGTTTAGGGTTTAGGGTTTAGGGTTTAGGGTTTAGGGTTTAGGGTTTAGGGTTTAGGGTTTAGGGTTTAGGGTTTAGGGTTTAGGGTTTAGGGAACTTGGGGAGTTTGGGATTTGGCGAAAAATTCTCCAGGCCCTTAATGCTATATGCAAATCATGCAAACTCTAATTTGTTCAGAGAGAAAGAAAGACAGAGAGAGAGAGAGAGGGATATATATATATATACTATATATATATATATATACTATATATACATATGATTCGGCCCCGGCGGGCCCCCCCCCCCCCCCCTCCCCACCCCCCCCCCCCCCCCCAATGGTATCCCCCCCCCCCCCTGTGGTGTGGTTGGGGGTTGGTTTTAGGGTAGGTTTAGGGTTTAGGGTTTAGGGTTTTAGGGTTTTAGGGTTTATAGGGTTTTAGGGTTTTAGGGTTTAGGGTTTAGGGTTTAGGGTTTAGGGTTTAGGGTTTTCCCCGCGGATGGGGTACTAAGATGATCCCCCCCCCCTGTGGTGTGGTTGGGGGTTGGTTGGTTAGGGTTTAGGGTTAGGGTTTAGGGTTCAGGGTTTTAGGGTTTAGGGTTTAAGGTTTAAGACTTAAGGTTTAGGGTTTAGGGTTAGGGTTTAGGTTTTAGGGTTTAGGGTTTAGGGTTTAGGTTTAGGGTTTAGGGTTTAGGGTTTAGGGTTTAGGGTTTAGGGTTTAGGGTTTAGGGTTTAGGGTTTAGGGACCGTAGAGTAGACTTGGGGGGGGGGGGGGATACCATGGGGGGGGGGGGGGCCCAGGACGCTCGACCTGGACGCTCGACGCTGAACCATATATATATATATATATTCTGGGGTTTGAAAAATGCAGGTTTATCGGGGTCCTGATTATAAGGGAATCCTACCATTTGGTGGTCCGCATTTGGGGTTTTTCGTAAACTCCCATATGTGTATATGTATATGTATATGTATATGTCTATGTATATATATATATGTATAGTAAACACCCAGCCAGTCTTGAGGCCATTCTCTAGGCTTGAAGCTTAGGATCTTGGGCTTGTGAAGCTGATTCTTCTTTTTCCCTACTGCTATGATGTAGTTCGAATGCATAAGAAGCTATATATTGTACTTCCATTGGAGTTACCACCCTGAACCCTAAACCCTAAACCAAATTCTACAAGAACCCCCCTCTGCCTAGTTCGGCGTATGGCACTCAGATAGTTGCAATTAAGCACTATTCCTAGGATGGTAACTTAGGTTGGGATCTTTTGGATAGATTATCCTATTATTGGGGATGAGATCGCAAGATAGATTTCTATCCTAGGGTGGGGGGGTGAGATCTTGAGATGGATGTTATCCTAGTGTGGGGGCTGGGTGCTGGGTGGTGGCGCCACACGCCTAAATAGGCAAGGACCCCTCTAATAAACTTTTTTCCCGATGATGTCGCAGATGAGTGTAGCCACAAGGGCCGAAGATTCAGGTGAGATCTGCGCTGCAAGACGTGGAAGGGTGCATAGCGGCGACGCGTGCGCTGGCACTTGTCTAGAATCATAACCTCCGAACTGCAGTCCAAAACCTTTGTTTCATTCGCATGCCTTAAACCAGTTTCAAGAATGCTTGAAACTTAAAGACTCAAACCCTAACCCTAAACTTGGCCTAAACCCCAAGAACCCAAAACCTTCAACCCTGAATCCGAAACCCTACTTGGAGGTTCATGGGCCAGCTTTAGCTGGAGTAGTGGTAACCCTAAACTCCCTAAACCATAAACCCTCAACCTTAAACCCTAGACCCTGAGCCTAAACCCTAAATCCTAAACCTAAACCCCAACCCCTCAATTGCCCTACGTCCGCGTGAGCCCACCCTTAGGGACAGGCCACCGCAGCTTCCCTCCCACCATGCACGCAAGGGTGGTGGGCCGGAGGCCCAGTTCATCCCTCAGGGAAGGTGAAGTGATAGCTGGGGTTTAGGGTTTAGGGATTGGGGTTTAGGGTTTAGGGTTTAGGACTTAGGGTTTGGAAGGTTGAAGGGTTGATGGCTCTGGGGGAAACGGGGGCTAGGGCTTCAAGAGTCTACTAGGTCCAGATGCTTTCAAGGGTGATTGGCGTCGCAGAACCTTCATGTTTACAGATTTTCCTCCATATTACAGCAAACCCTAAACCCTAAACCCTAAACCCTAAACCCTAAACCCTAAACCCTAAACCCTAAGTTTAGACCTTTGGGGCTCCAGGCTCTGAGTAGGGGCGTAACTCCGAGACCCTCCGTGCGAATGCAAAACGCTGGTACCCAGCGAAACTCAGATAGAGATGGGCTCGCAAGCAAGACCAGGGCGGCGTTGAGGGCTTCTAGGGTTTAGGGTTTAGGGTTTAGGGTTTAGGGTTTTGGTGTCTAGCCCGAAACCCTGAACTCCTGATCCCCTACAACTCATAAGCGATGCCCCTTCCTCCGCACAGCTCTGGAAGCTGTCGCAAGCCCCCCTCCAGTGGCGGGGTCACAGCTTTGGACCTAGAAGCAAAGGATTATCCTGGGTCTCGTCACACGACATGAGCGAAACCCTAAACCCTAAACCCTAAACCCTGGACCCCTAAATGGTCTAGTTTTGGGAAGGCTAAGTATGAGGCTCCGCATAAAAAATGGGAACTCCAGAAGGGGTCATGAATTCGAGGGTTTAGAAGGCTTAGTATTAGTAGGTTTAAGGTTTAGGGTTTAGGGTTTAGGGTTTAGGGTTTAGGGTTTAGGATTTAGGGTTTAGGGTTTAGGGTTTAGGGTTTAGGGTTTACGGTATAGGTATAGGGTTTGGGGTTTAGGGTTTCGGGTTTAGGGTTTAGTAGGTTTACTGGGTTTTGGCAGGTTTAGTAGGTTTAGTAGGTTCAGTAGGTTTTGGAACCCCTAGAACACCCTCGAGACCCAGGATGTACGGTATTCTTTGTCGAATTTAGATGTCTCGGCCGACTCTGCGTCCAGTTGAACTTAAGGTGACTCCTGCAACCTTCTGAAAGCCTTTTCTCGGCGGCCATCAACCCTAAACCCTAAGCCCCACGTAGGGCTTAAAGCTTTGGGTCTTTGGGTTTACGTGCCGTGCATGGAATCCAAATACCTCTTGCAAACCTCCGAGCCTCTGAGCCACAACGCCGCCCGAACCCCAAGGCCTAAGCTAAACCTTCCCCAAACCCGCACACGAAGCTCCTAAAAAATGTAAAAACACCCGGAGGGCACCGACCCCCAAGCCCTCTTAGGGCTTTAGGCTAAACCCAAAGACATGAACCCCTAAGCCTCAACCCTATATCCTATATCCTAAACCCCAAACCCTAAAACCCAGAATCCAAGGTCCGCAGAGCCGGTATGGGCGAGCTTTACGCCGCCCAACGGTCGCGAAGTGCAGCCGTCGCTGCGGTTGTCCCGATGGCGCTTTTTGTTGTTCCTGTTCCTGATTTAGGGGTTGTCAGGGGGTGAGGGAGGCCTTTTTTGGGAGCTCTAACACCTAAACCCTAAAACCCTAAACCAGGGATTCAGGGTGTAGAGTTAGGGTCAGGCCGGTTGAAGGCCTGGGTTTTTAAGTTTAGGGCTTCTTGAGAGTTGAGGACTCGATTGCTAGTGATTTATGGGGTTGAAGGTGTAAATGGTTTAGGGTTTAGGGTTTAGGGTTTAGGGTTTAGGGCTGTTAGGATTTAGGGTTGAAGGTTTAGGTGGACCGTTGACGTGCTCGTCCATGGTGACACTGTGGCACCATGACGAAGGAGTGAGACAAGTCTCTGCTGGTGGGGAGAGTCATCACCTGCCTTTCGTTCTCTACTACTTGCTTCAGAACCCCAAAAGAATAAATAATGAAAACCCCTATATTACCCTTTAGCAAGGAAAAATATGTTATATTTTTGGGGGGTTCTTAAGTAATTCGTAGTTGTCATACGCTCTAGCTTCTAAGCTCTAAACTCCTGGCTCAGGCCCGCCCCTACAGTGGGGCGGCGCCTAAGCCCCGCGACCTCTATGGCCGCAGGACCCAGGAGGTCGGTGGCTAACCCTAAACCCTACTACCATGGCTAGGGTTTCTCGGGCGGGTATTTCAAGGGCTCCAGGCCAGGTCCCGGACGTGCTTGAACAAACGCGTTTTTTTGCGCCTGAGACCTGCCTGCCCCCCTTGGACGAACCTGACTTGCCATCGTTGACAGAAACAGTTTTTTGGAATAGGCAACTGACTTGAGTGAGTTTAGGGCTAAACCCTAAATGGAATAGGTTAGGGTGGCTTTACCGCCTTGGACGGCGTGGGGTGGGAGAAAGGTGTTAGATTGCCCTCCACAACCGGGCCACAGCTTCCCTTGTTGCAGCAAACCCTAGGCCCTGAACCCGAAACCCTAAACCCTATATCCTAGGCCCTAAACCCTAAACCCTGAACCCTGGTGAGAACCCCGAAGCCCCACCCTGTCAAGGCAGCAAGGCGTAGACAAGCCCATCCTGCTTCGTAGGGTTGAGGGCCCCTTTAAACCTTGAACCCTACAGCCTGAGTAGTCGACGGGCTTTCCCAAGCCTCTCCCCCCAGCAGCGGTAGCACATTTCACGTGTTGCTTTATGGGTGCTTCTAGGGGAAAAAGGTGGACGGGCTCAGGGTCTTAGGGCTTTAGGGCGCAAACGGGTAGAAAACAGCTTCATGGGCTCAGGGTTCTATGGGCTCAGGGTTCTACAGGGCTTTGGGGCAGAAATCGGGGTTAGCATGTAGGGCTTAAGGAAGGATCAGGGCGCAGGAAGTGTTGAGAAGTCCCCATTGCAGGCGTCCCTTCGGGACTCCTGGTGAGCCTTCACCCCTGCCCCCTCGCCACCTCCCTCTGCAGTCTTTCAGGCCCAAAACTTTGGTTTAGGGTTTAAAGGTTTAAGGGTTAAGGGTTAAGGGTTTAGGGTTTAGGGTTTAGGGTTTAGGGTTTAGGGTTTAGGGTTTAGGGTTTAGGGTTTAGGGTTTAGGATTTATAAACCCTAAACCTGCACTGCGCAGTTCTTGGGAGGGGGAGGGATGCCAATGGGCGCAGGTCTCCGCAGCAGGGAGATGGCCCGCATCCTGGGATCACATACTCAAGAAAGACCCTAAACCCTAAGCCCTAAACCCTAAACCCTAAACCCTAAACCCTAAACCCTAAACCCTAAACCCTAAACCCTAAACCCTTAAACCTTTAAACCCTAAACCCTGAACCAGAAACAAGGCTAAGTCCCCCCTAAATAACACCCTGCAGAGCCCTCACATGCTTGAGGGCTCATGGCAGGTGAAGGTCTTGTTGTTTTGGGTTTAGGGTTTAGGATTTAGGGTTTAGGGTTTAGGGTTTAGGGTTTAGGGTTTAGGGTTTAGGGTTTAGGGTTTAGGGTGCCGGATTTTCGTCTACACTTCCCGCCCTTTTTGGCGATGCACATGATGGCTCGGGATGCGGCCCACTCTGCCCCTGTCACCCGCTGAGCTATGAAAGACCACTCGCCGCTTTGTGGCGTGCGTGTCCTGAAAGCGTCCGAGTCGTTTGGGGACTGGGGGTGGGGACATCGAAGACGCCCCGAAAAAACCCCAAATCTCACAACTCTATAGCCCTGAATCCTAAACCCTACACTTTTTAACCCCAAATCCTAAGCCCTAAACCGCGAAACCTGTACCCTAAACCCCTCTTTGGGATGGTCCTGTCTCCGAAGTTACAACTTGTGTAGGAGGCTTCGCCCAGGGCTGTGAAGCCACAACACGATGCTTCCAAGAAGGGGAAAGGCTCTCGAAGATGGAGAAGCGGGTGCCATCCGCCGATCTGCTGAACCAAGTACCTAAACCCTACACCCTACACCCTACACCCTAAACCCTAAACCCTCAGAACCCAAACCCTCAACATCCCGAAGCCAGAAGTCCTCAAACCAAAGCCCTCCGCCGGCCCTATCTTTACCCCTAAACCCTAACCCCTAAAGCTTAAACCCTAAACCCTAAACCCTAAACCCTAAACCCCCCCCCCCCCCCCACTCTCGGTCTCCTGACGAGTCATCGACATCCTGGTTCTTTTTGTTCCTTAGTCTTCCTCCTGCAGCAGTTCAGGAGCTTCATGGGTTCCCCTACTACACCTCCCTCTATAGGGTTTAGGGTTTAGGGTTTAGGGTTTAGAGTTTAGGGTTTAGGGTTTAGGGTTTAGGGTTTAGGGTTTAGGGTTTAGGGTTTAGGGTTTAGGGTTTAGGGTTTAGGGTTTAGGGTTTAGGGTTTAGCAGCCGCCTAATTAAGGTTCTTTGAGGAACCCAGCGGTGCCAGTATGGAGGGGGGTAGTAGGGAAACCCACGAGAGCTTAAGGTGTCATTAGGGCTTGCGTGTTGGGCTTCGAATCCCTTAAGACCTCGAGTCCCAGAAATCCGGTGCCATTCTATCAAAACCCTAAAACCCTAAACCCTAAACCCTAAACCCTAAACCCTAAACCCTAAACCCTATAAACCCTAAACCCTAAACCCTAAGCCCTAAACCCTAAACCCTAAACCCTAAACCGGCGCTGGTCTCCACAGGGGCAGGGGGGAAACGACAGGCTTCACACTGGGCGCGCTTCTGGGCCGTTTTGGGTGATGGCACCGCAAAAGACCCCTTGAGGAAAAGTTCAGGACGATCACAATACATTGGGATGTTCCCTCTGATACTGAGAGTCCTTAATAGGGATTGTAGCACCCCGATTGCAATCCCCATTACGGACTGTTCGTATAAGGGGAAACATCCCAAACTATGCAATCAAAAACCTGATTGGCATACTCGCGTAATACTTTGAAATTCCGACTACAACATTATGACATTACTTGTCTATCGGAACTACGTACTAGTGGCCAAGACATTTTTCCAAACTATGTAAAAAGTAGAACCCTAAACCCTAAACCCTAAACCCTTAAACCCTAAACCCTAAACCCTAAACCCAATAGAGAGCTATAGGCAAGACAAGAGCTGAAGCAGACAGACCGGGGGTCAGACTTAGAAAACTCTAGGAGCTCGACATCATGAGCTGCTAAACCCTAGGCCCCGCGCGAAGGTCCCAAACCCCAAATTCTACACTTTAGGGTTTAGGGCTTAGGGGCCCCAAATCGTCGAAACCCTAAACCCTAAACCCTAAACCCTATAAACCCCAAACTTAGCATAAATGGAGCTACATTTTGTGAGTGCGGTGCTCGGGGTGGTGGTACCGTTGACGCTGGTTAGGGTTTGAAACCCTGTAAATCCTATAAACCCTTTTCATCCTATAAACCCTAAACCCTAAACCCTAAACCCTAAACCCGATAAACCCTGAAGCAAAAACCCTAAACCCTATAAACCCTCTTCTCTCCTCGTCTATGACGTCCTTGAGCATGTCAGGCTTCACATAGCCGGTCCCTTTCCGCTCCTTCGGTGGCTTAGGGTCTTCCCTGAACCCTAAACCCTGAACCCTGAACCCTAAACCCTAAACCCTAAACCCTAAACCCTAAACTCTAGACCTAACAAATCTGCATCCTGTGACAGAAGAGAACCCACGAGACCGGACCTTTGTTCGCTGCGTCTTCATCGGTTCCGTTTGCGTTGGTACCTGAGTCGACCAGGCAAGGGATGAGGCGTCAAGGGGTTTAGGGTTTAGGGTTCAGGGTTTAGGGTTTAGGGGTTGGGGTTTAGGGGTTTAGGGTTTAGGGTTCAGGGTTCAGGGTTAGGGGTTTAGGGGTTTAGGGTTCGGGTTTAGGGTTTAGGGGCGTTCGGGGTCTCAGGGGGATTCATCAGGAGGTTTAGGGGCTGGAGGGAAGCTTCGGGGTTGAGGTTACGTCAGGGAATCGCCCTAAACCCTAAACCCTAAACCCTAAACCCTAAAAGTCGGAACTCGGTTCCATTGCACATCGCCAGGTCTTGGATTTGTCGCTCCTGGGTCTGAGCCTCTAAGGCCTCTAGGCCTTAAAGCAGCTAAACCCCCTAAAGTAGGGTTTAGGGTTTAGGGTTTAGGGTTTAGGGTTTAGGGCTTAGGGTTTAGGGTTTAGGGTTTAGGGTTTAGGGTTAGGGTTTAGGGTTTAGGGGTTAGGGGTTAGGGGTTAGGGTTTAGGGTTTAGGGTTTACGGCTTAGGCTTTAGGGACTTTACGGATCGGGGTTAGGGTTTTGGGTTTAACTCCAAACTCCAAACCCCAAACCCTAAGGTCAACCCTTGAAGCCCACGACAGCCGCAAGGCCTCACCAGCAACGCGCTCCTGCACTCCAACTGGCTCCCCACTTAAACCCTGAACCCTAATCCCTAAACCTTAAACCCTAAACCCTAAACCCTAAACCCTAAACCCTAAACCCTAAACCCTAAACCCTAGACCCTAGACCCTAAACCCTAAACCCTAACCCTGAACCCTGAACCCTGAACCCTGAACCCTAAGCTCGCCGTAAAAACCTACAAAGTCAGCAACCCATAGAATCCATGCTTACAAGTCGGGTGTATAAAGTCTACTTGGGGGGGTTCCCGAAATTAGGGATACTTTCTTGCGGTCCTTATGATAAGGGATTTCAGAGGTCCCCTAATTTCAGGTTAGGGTTTAGGGTTTAGGGTTTAGGCTTTAGGGCTTAGGGCTTAGGGCTTAGGGTTTAGGGTTTAGGGTTTCGGGCTTAGGGTTTAGGATGTAGGGTTTAGGGTTTATAGGCATCACCTCGAGGTTTCATGGGTGCTTGTGCCCGCGCCTCACTGTGGAACTGAACATGCTTGTCAGAATCTTCCTGGCGGAGCGAGGGGACTTTTCAAACCCTAAACCCTAAACCCTAAACCCCAAACCCTAAACCCTAAATCCTAAACCCTAAACCCTAAACCCTAAACCCTAAACCCTAAACCCTAAACCCTAAACCCTAGTCCTGAAAGCCCTCGAATGCCTCAATACCCGTAAGCCTCACAGAAGCAAACCCTAAATTGAGCCCTAGATCCCCCAACCCCCAGAGGAGACCCCTTAGCCCTAAACCCTAAACCCGAAACCCTAAACCCTAAACCCTCGCTACTAAGCCCTGAAGCCCTAAACTGAGCCTTGAGAGCGATGTCTCCGCTCATCCGGGCCTTCGCCTGGCAGTTGGGTTTTGGGTTTAGGGTTTGGGGTTTGGGGTTTAGGGTTTAGGGTTTAGGGTTTAGGGTTTAGGGTTTAGGGTTAGGGTTTAGGGTGGCAAATGCTGATGGCTGGGCCGGGTTTAGGCAGGATTCGGGGTGTTGGCTTTCGGAGAATCCCCACAAAGCCGCTTGCCACGGGATCAAGCAAGAAAGAACAACGACAGACCCAGAGAAAGACGATCATCGCACCCCCGACACCTCCGAAACCCTCAACCCTAAACCCTAAACCCTAAACCCTAAACCCAAAATACCCTTGCAGACCCTCAGCCCAGCAAAGCCCTTCTTTTTGGGCCCCAATCAGGCCACTTTCCAGCTTTTCCCAAGCACTCAGCGCCCTGAACCCTAAACCCTAAGCCATAAGGGGTTTAGGGTTTAGGGTTTCGGGCCCAAAACCCAAAACCCTAAACCCTAAACTCCCTAAACCCTAAACTCCCTGAACCCTAAACTCCCTGAACCCTAAACTCCCTGAACCCTAAACTCCCTGAACCCTAAACTCCCTGAACCCTAAACTCCCTGAACCCTAAACTCCCTGAACCCTAAACCCTAAACCCTAAACCCTAAACCCTAAACCCTAAACCCTAAACCCTAAACCCAAAACCCATCCTAGCCCCAATCCCCAATCTCTTCCGTGGCCTCGTCGGTGACGTGCTCTGTTGTGAAGCAGCAGGAGTTGGCGCCCATCCCTCCTTCGGGAGGCTCTCGGTGATGGTTTAGGGCTTCGGGGCTTCATAAAGGGGCCTGGATTACAAAGGGTCCATAAGGAAATACTAGTCGCAATTATTCCGACCCCTATGTTCGGGGCTTAGGGCTCAGGACTTAGGGCTCAGGGCTCCGGGCTTGATTAGGGCTAAAGGCTTAGGGCTCAGGGCTTAGGGCTCAGGGCTCAGGGCTCAGAGCCTAGCTCTTAGAGCTTAGGGCTTAGGGCGGAGCTTAGAACAAGCCCCCAAGGCCCAAGCAAGCTCCCAAACCCTTGGCTTAACCCCAAAACCCCAAAACCATAAACCCGAAACCCTGGACGCTAAAACCCAAAACCCCCAACCCTAAAACCCTCGCTCTCCCCCGCGTGAAGGGGTTGCTCTCAAACCGGGCCACCTGTTAGCGAAAACGGCTTGCAAAACCCTAAACCCTAAACCCGAAATCCTAAACCCTATCCTAAGCCATCTACGGACTTGAAGGTTGCGGAATTCGGGCTTAGGGCTTTCTGGGAGTTCGTGTTGAGGATCCTTAGGCTTTGGGGGGGGGGGGGGGGATTGGGGGGCGTAGGGTTTAGGGCTTAGTAGGGTTTGGGGTTTAGGGCTGGGGCTTAGGGTTTCGGGCTTAGGGTGTTTTAGGTTCAGGGCTCAGGGTTTCAGGCTCTTAGGATGGGGCAGTATCGGGGATACTGTAGCTACCCCATCTGCTGGGGCTCCGGCAATGTCAGACTTCTTCTCGGGTGCGTAGCAGCAGATCGCTGCCCGTGCCCCCGAAGAAGTGCCAGAAACTAGGCTCCCTGAGGAGTTCCTGACGTCTCTTCTGGGTCTGCTGCTACCTGATGGTAGATGTAAGGCGCGGCTGTCCTTGAACTGCGTGCTCCTCTCATGTCGACTCCAGGCTAGCACTAACAATCTCGCGCAAGACGTGACCTGGTGTAGGAGACTGTGGACCTTGATAATCACGGGCTGACGGGCGTCCGCCACCTTCCTTGAGCCGGATGGCATCCGAGCAGGTCGCGCGCATCCGCATGAGCTGGGGCCTACGCATATACGTAGAAATTGGATTTTTCGGCACTTTGAGCTTCAATTGCTCAGGGACTGCGAGGGGGCAGAATATTTGCAATGGTTTAGGGTCCTGCAAGTGCTACCCTCAGTCTTAACACTTATCATTCAAGTGTTCGGCTCGGGCTTAGCTTAAGGAAATTAAGCCGCGGTGCAGGATTGGTCCTCAAAGAAAGGAAACTGGGCTCCATTGCGGCTATCCTCCGTTTCACTGCGGTTTTTTGAAGCCGCCCAAGCATCTCAACCGAAAAGCTCTAAAGCCTCTACGCAGCAAATTGTCCTCGCGGCTTGGAGGTTAGTGTTGTAGGGTTTGATTAAGGTTTGGGATTTAGGGTGGCTCGAAACTCGACGAGAAGAAGACCTTTCAACCATGCCAAAGTCGTAACCAGGGTTCCGCAGCTGAGCGACAAGGGAAGTGCGAAACTCGTTTAATTGGTACAGCACAGGGAGGGAGAGAAAGAGAGAGAGAGAGAGAGAAGCCGACACTTCTTGGTGGTCTTGGTTCAGGGCTCAAGCCTTCGGTCTTTCGCGGTTCAGTTGTGCTGTGCTTTTCAGGGTTCAGGGTCGAGGGTCTGGGGTTCTTGCGGTTCAGCAGTTCGGGTTCAGGGGCTAGTCCTGTTAAGGACTCTCTCAGGTGTTTGTCGAAACTGCCCCAACCTTCTAGATCGCGCAAAGGACCTTTCGATCGCCCTTGCAATCATAGCTCGGGAGAAACGCCTCCATACGCTGCACGCAGTGACCGACTACCAACCTGTTTACGATTTTCTGATTTTCGGGGTATGGTGTAGTGGGATAGGTTCAGGGCTTGGTGCTGAGGGTCGGTGATTTAGGAGGAGGCGTCCTGTAGCAGGGCACACACATCGCGTGCCTCAAAACAGGTTCATCCCCAGGGGGCTCGGGCGTCTGCCTAAAGCCTAAACCCTGCTGACCTAAGATGCTTTTGTGTCGTGCGCAGCCCCCATCCCCCTCTTCATCTGGGAGGGGAAGTTCGGTTTAAGCCTTGGGAACCCTGAACCCTAAACCCTAAAACCTATACCCTAAACCCTAAACCCTAAACCGTAAACCGGAATGGGCTCACAAGCACCTCAACCCATGGACCTCAACTTCACACACCCTAAACCTCACCCAAAAAAAGAACCTGGAATCGAACCCTAATGAACTGCTCGTAAACCTCTAATGAACTGCCACCCTAAACCCTAATGAACTGCCACTGATGCTAGTAAATCCCTCATGAACTGCCACCTTAAACCCGAACCCCTAAACCCGAAGCCTTGCACCCTATATTTGAAGCCACAAAGTCTCAAAACCCTTGAGAAGTAAAAAGCCAAAACTTCCACTGAAATATCCTAAGACCCCCTGAACCCCACGTAGGGGCCCAAATCCCAAACCCCAAACCCCAAAATACCTAAGCCCTAAACCCTAAAACCCCAAAGCCCTGCACCTAATTTTGCTTGAGAACCCAAAAAGAAAACACGAAGCTAATCCCTTTTCTATTGCCCTTACAAGGAACCATGTTTTTGTTTGTTTTGGGGGGGGGGGGGGGTGGAGGTCTTTACGCAAACAGTAGACACCATTCATCCGGGGGCCCTGAGGGGGCTAAGGGCTGCCGCGCCAAGGGAATCAAAGCACTTGCAGCATCTGCCGAAGTCTCCCTCTGACAAGACCCAGAGGTTTAGGGTTTAGGGTTTCGGGTTTTGGCTTTCGGGCTTCGGGTTTCGGCTTTCGGGTTTCGGGCTTAAGGTTGAGGGTTGAGGTTTTAGGGTTTAGGGTTTAGGGTTTAGGGTGCTCAGTTTGGGGTTGCTTAGGGTTTAGGGCTGGGGGCGTAGGGATCTCTTAAGTCGTTCGGACTTCCGGTGCCCGGTTTAGGGTTTAGGGCTTAGGGCTCAGGGTTTAGGGTTTAGGGTTTAGGGTTTAGGGTTTAGGGTTTAGGGTTTAGGGTTTAGGGTTTAGGGTTTAGGGTTTAGGGTTTAGGGTTAGGGTTTAGGGTTAACTAATTAGGGTTCAAGCTGCACAGTCGAGGGTCTCAGGGGCGAAGGGCTGTGTTTTTGTAGGGCTCGCGGATTTCTAGGGTTTAGGGTTTAGGGCTTAGGGCTTAGGGTTTAGGGTTTAGGATTTGGGGTTTAGCCTGCTTAGCGTTTAGGGTTTAGGGCTCAGGCTTGAAGAGGTCTGGGCTGTCGGGATGGTTCACGTCACTCTGAAGAAATGGGGCCTCAGGCAGACGTGCACGCAACGTTGGTAAGAAATTTTGCCAGCAGGTCCCAGCAGAGCGGTCGCCGGCTGGCTTCAAGGTTTAGGGTTTAGTGTTTAGTGTTTAGGGTTTAGGGTTTAGGGTTTAAACGCTGCCGAATTCGAGGGCTTAGGGAGAAGGGCGAGCATCTTCAACCCGTAAATCCTTGAAACCCTTAAACCCTTCAACCCTTCAACCCCCCTAAACCCTTAAAACCCTTAAACCCTTAAACCCTTAAACGCTTAAACTCTTAAACCCATTAAACCCTTAAACCCTACAAAACCCTTGAACCCTATAAACCCCATGAACCCTAAACCCCAAATCCCGGACCCGGCTGTGAGTTCTGAGTTCTGAGTTCCACTCAAAGTTTGTCTGTGTGTGGGCTACGCAACCAATCGATCTGCCTGAGATCGCCGTTTTGCGACTCGGGTTGAAGGTTCACGAGACGGACAAACTTGAAATCGCGGATCCCGCAACACTCCCACGCCCTCTCCTGACCCTGCGTAAATGTTAACATTGCACTGACTGCACGTCTTGTGCAGAGCCCTTAACACCATAAACGAAACGAAAGTTCTCACAACGCAAACCCACACACAAAGAACTCCCCCAGTCCAAAACCCAAGCTAGTGAACACTAAGCCTGCGTGGCATGCACCTGTTTGTACAATATCGCGGCTCCTTTTCTCGCGAACGAACAACAGTCAACGACCCTAGGCCAGGGACTCCTTAGGGCTCCTACTATTTGCTTAAGAACCCTTAGACAATAGGGCCGATATAGGAAAAGAAGAATAGCCCCTATACTGGCCGTTTTAAAAAGAATATTTTCAAATTTTCTGAGGGGGTTCTTAAGCAAATAAAAAGTAATAATCCCTTGCCCTTATAAGAAAGAATATGTGCCTTTTTGTGGAGGGGTTCTTGAGCAATTTTAGTAGGCTTTATGATGTCTTCGGCCTGACGCTGGATGACGAGAACAAGCGCCCCACGGTAAACCCGTCTCTGCATCTTAGGGGGGGGGGGGGGGGGTTGTTGGGGTTTAGGGTTTAGGGTTTGGGGTTTGGGGTTTAGGGTTTAGGGTTGAGGCTCTGCTAGCCAAAGGAATGGCCCGCGCCGGTCGATGTCAAAATGCCGGGCCCTGCGTAATGTCTCAACGGGAATCTCAGCCCAAAACGACACGGCTGCAGCGCGAAACCCAAAGAAGGAGTGTTTAGGGATTTGGGTTTAGGGTTCACCCCTAAACCCTAACCCTAAACCCTAAACCCTAAACCCGAAACCCTGAAGGGTTTAGGAACCCTCTGACCCTCGGACCTGACGCCCCCTGAACTCCCCGATCACCACTAGGGCTCGAGACACCCTTGACACGGGCTTCAGAACGAAGGGGCGGACTCGCGGTCCCATTAAAACCTAAGACAAATCCGGTCTAGGGTTTAGGGTTTAGGGTTTAGGGTGTAGGGTGTAGGGTTTAGGGTTTAGGGTTTAGGGTTTAGGGTTTAGGGTCTAGGGTTTAGGGTTTAGGGTTTAGGGTTTAGGGTCTAGGGTTTAGGGTTTAGGGTTTAGGGTTTAGGGTTTAGGGTTTAGGGTTTAGGGTTTAGGGTCTAGGGTTTAGGGTTTAGGGTTTAGGGACTCTTCGGTCAGAAACCTTAAACCCCGTAAACCGCATGGTGGGGTGAAGCCTAGGCACTGCCATGAGGTGCCCTGGGTTGACGATAGAACGTGTTGGGGTTTAGGGTTTAGGGTTTAGGGTTTAGGGTTTAGGGTTTTGGGTTTTGGGTTTTGGGTTTTGGGTTTTGGGTTTTGGGTTTTGGGTTTTATGGCTTCGGCCCTACATCCTGAACCCTAAGCCCCTTTGTGGGATTCCCCCTCCTTGGAGGTCCCGTGGTAAGAAAACAGCCCCAAAGAGCCTTCATGCAACCCCTGCACTCTGTGTGCCGGAACTCTGAGATCTGCGCCGCGAAATCCCAAATCTGCAACCGCATTCTGGACCGCCCCCTGTCTTGCCAACCTAAGCTAACATCATGAGACATGCCGATTCAGCAAAGAAGAGGTGCTGGTGCGTGCATCTCCTGACCCAGAGCACCTTGACGCAGGCCCCATTTGGGGCTTACGAAATTAAGGGACCCCTAATCTAGACCCCAAATAGCAACACCCCCTGATAAAAGGACCCCAAGAAGGCACCCCGAATGTCGGAAGCCCCCATTTCAGAAAGCACCCATGTAACTAAAACCAATATAATCTTCGTAATCTTCAGCTCTGTGGCACCAGTGATGAGGCTCCAGTGCTGAATAGAAGGAAGCTGTCCATTGCAGTACATAGGCTTAGGTTCAGAATGTAGGCTTTATATGAAGAAGGCTAGGATGGCCCTTTAAAGCCTCTGAAAAATGTTCCTGAATTATGAACCTCTTAAACCCAGTAAGGGGACATGCAAAAATGTCCCAAGGGCCTACCTGGGTTTCGTGGATTTAAGGTGCAAGGGTTTTAGGGGTTCGGGGGCTTATGATTTCGGGAGACTTCCTCAGCCGACGCGAAACCCTCAAGCCCTATGTCCTTAGAGAAGGTTACGGGCTTAGAGCCTGGGGGTTTAGTAGGGCCAAGAGACATGTCTTTGTTGCATACTTTCGCTAATTTGTTAACTACTGACTACCCCCCCCCCACCCCCCCCAAGGTAAGGAAGACAATTTTCAACACTGCCTTCCCTCATGGACAACTTATAAGTAAAGGCTGTGCAGGCCGCGAACCGAACCGCAAACCGGAACCGAACCCCCAGGAACCCACTCACACACACACACACACACAGAGGGCGTACCGAAGAATGGAAGGCAAGAAGGGAAACCCGCGCCTCAGTTCATCTGAACTGGGTGCATTGCCACGCTCCCAACGCCTGGATTCAGTGCTCCAGGGGAATTTTGCAGGGGATTTGTAGCGGACCACCAACCCAAACATGAAACCTAGAAGGAACTACTTAAGCCTCAGCAGGTCTCAACAGTCTCCGAATGTCCCCAAATAACCTTGAAAGTCCCACTCTAACGGAAACGTAACGGGAACCCCAAGAAGGGGAAGTAGAGATGTAGCAGCAATCTAGGGGGACAAGGCCCTCAGATTCCTAAACCCAAACCCTAAACCCTAAACCCTAAACCCTAAACCCTAAACCCTAAACCCCCAGCCCTAAACTCTAAACCCTAAAACCTCAATCCAACCTCGTTGGGGTACCTTTCTGCCACGGGTTTGTGGGAAACTGGGACTCGGCGATACTGGAGATGTCGAGTGGCTGCGCTGGGACCATGGTGGCCGGCTGGCCGGCTCTCTTGTTTAGGATTTAGGGTTTGAGTTTAGGGTTTAGGGTTTAGGGTTTAGGGTTTAGGGTTTAGGGTTTAGGGTTTAGGATTTAGGGTTTGGGGTTTACGGCTTAGGGCTTAGGGTTTAGGATTTAGGGTTTGGGGGTTAGGGTTTCGGGCTTAGGGTTTAGGATTTAGGGTTTGGGGTTTAGGGCTGAGGGCTTAGGGCTTAGGGTTTAGGATTTAGGGTTTGGGGTTCAGGGCTTAGGGCTTAGGGTTTAGGGTTTAGGGTTTAGGGTTTAGGGTTTAGGGTTTAGGGTTTAGGGTTTAGGGTTTAGGGTTTAGGGTGTAGGGTTTAGGGTTTAGGGTTTAGGGTTGGAGGATGCCAGGGCGTGAACCCTTAAGCATTCAGAGACTTCAGGGTTTAGGTTTACAGGCTCATGCTAAACTCCATCTAGACCCCTAAGAACTTAAAGTCTTCCCTTCCAGAAAAGTTACTCTCAAGCGGAAGAGAAACTTCTTCTCGAGTAGGAAAATCGGAATGGTTTAGAGTTTCGGGTTTAGGGTCTAGGTGGTGCCCAGAGAAATTTGGTACAAGCTTTTCACTCGACCCAATGACAGATTCCACACTTTTCGTTGGGTCCTTCATCCCCGTATTTTCCCAGATGCTCCGAGAACTCCAGAAGCAGACCCTGAACCCCCAAACCCTGAAACCCTAAACCCAACACCCTGAAACCCTAAAACTTTAAACCCCGAATCCCAAAACTGTAAACTCTAGACCCTTAAGCCCCAAAGCCTAAACCCTAAACCCTAGATCCCTAAGCCCTAAAGCCAGCACAAAAACACTCTAAATAAATCCTAAAGCCCCTAAGCCTACAGGTTGGGATGTTCCACCTTCTACTACCAGTCCTTAATGGGATTCGAGTACCCCCTACTATCATCCCTACTAGGGACTGCAAGTATAAGGGGAACATCCCAACCCTAAGCCTACAACCCTAAAGCCCAAACACTCTCAAAGCCTAAACTCAAGGCCTAGGCCCACGACGGGCCCGGTACCGGAGCACGTTCTGGGACCAGTACTGGTCCCGTACTAAAGTCATTACCACCTCTGGCACCTTCCTGGACCCTTCCGGGACCCTTCTGGACCCTCCAAACCCCTCAGAACCTCTCACCTCCTCTCACCTTGGCCTGTCTGGTTAGCTGAATCGTGCTTTATTGGAGGCAAGCAATTGTCCTGAGTGTAGGCCTAAACCCTAAGGGGGTTTAGGGTTTAGGGATTAGGATTTCGGGTTTAGGGTTTAGGGTTTAAGATTTAGGGTTTAGGTGGCTTTGCCGCCTTGAACGGCGTGGGGTGGGAGAAGGGTGTTAGATGGCCTTCCACAATCGGGCCAGAGCTGCTCTTCGCACCTGACGAGGCTTTGAAGCCTCTGCTGCATCCTAACCTTCACGGCATCGACGCCATATTGCAGCAAACCCTAAACCTTAGACCCTCAACCCTGAACCCTAAACCCTAAACCCTAAACCCTAAAACCCTAAACCCAGAGCCCACGAACAGTCGATGTGCCTTGAGCTTGAGGGGTGAAGTCCCCGCCTTGAGGCCACAAAGGCTTGAGAGCTTGGGGGGCCCACTGGTTCGGCGCAGGGCTTGAGGTTTTAGGGATTTAGGGATTTAGGGTTTTAGGGTTTTAGGGTTTTAAGGCTGAAGGGTTTAAGGGTTTATGATTTTAGGGTTAGGTTTTAGGGTTTCGGGTTTTAGGATTTCGGGGTTCAGGGCTGCATGGCTTTGATGCTTTGATGGTCTGAGGCTCCGCAGTTCTGGGTTTGGGGGTTTCGGGTTGCCTCTTATTTTGGGTAACTGGGTATGTAAGGTTAGCCTAAATCTTCCATTTATTATATTGCTAGCATCTCCACCGCGGACACGCCGTGCTCTCAAAACGTGATTAGCTCACTCATGGCTTGTGGGTTTGACGGGTTTAGGGTTGAAGGACTTGAGGTTTGTCGGGCTTCGGGAGGTGCTTAAGGTCTTGGGGCCCCAGCGACTAGGGTCCGTTACGCACGAACCCCAAAACCTCTAAACCTAACGCCCAAAACCCCTAAACCCTAAACCCGAAACCCCTACACACTTGAGCCGCCAATTGGGTGGAGGTGTTTTCTTTTTCTTGCCTGGGTTTGGCTCTCCTCTTGTTTTCCTAGGTCTGGCTCGACACCTTGGCGGTTCACAGGCTCTAAACGCTGCAATTTGAAGTGTTTTCCGCGTTTCGAGCTACTGGCTAGGTAAAAAACCTGTAAATCCCCAAATTTCTGCAAATCCTGGTAATCACAGAGTCACACTGCAAATACCAAGTTCTCCGTCAAAGCCGAATAGGTACAGCATTTACGGGTTTTAATCAAGTTTTCTGCACTTCAAGCTTCTGTACACTTCCAAGACGGGACACAAGACCTGCAATGCACACCATTTATGTACGTCAGCCCGCTTGAAAGTGCTCCAAATCCTAGCAATCACGTTGACGGGCGTTTTTAAGGGGGGGAGGGGGGCCTTGGGAGGGGTGCAAATCCCCCCCCCCCCCTCTCCCATTTGCAAACACGACGCTCGCATGATGGGTTTGGAAGGGACAAAACTTGCACGGCTTGAAAAAAGCGGGCGCAGCCCCACGCCCCCCACCCCCATTCGCAGACACGATGCTCGCATCACGGGTTTGGCTAGTTGCAAACACAATGCATTCATGTGGTCTCGAAGCAACCTTGCGCGGCTTCACAAAAGGAAATGGGCTGCTCGCATGATGGGTTTGGAACGGATTCATATGGTCTGGAAGCAAGCTCACGGCTCAAAAAAAGCGGGGGAGAGTTGACCAGGGGAACAGTACCAGAGGACGGCAGGATCAGAGGACCACGGGACAAGAGGACCGCAGGACCAGCCAGACCTCAGAAAAGGCAACAGACAAAGGCAGACCTAGGAGACAAAAAACGGACCCTGTTCCTGTACGCCCGAAAAATCCCTAAAGCTCCGGGGCTTGGGCCCATGTGGTGAGGCTGCACAGGCCCAGTAGACAGGCAGCCACCGCTGAAGTCGCCTTGTTGGATTTAGGGTTTGGGGTTTGGGGTTTGGGGTTTGGGGTTTAGGGCTTAGGGTTTAGGGTTTAGGGTTTAGGGTTTGGGATTTAGGGTTCAGGGTCAGCAGTTGGATGCTGATAAAACGAGGGTCTTTGGGGTTTAGGGTTTTTGTTGTGGGCAGGACCTCCCAGCTTTATTTGACGAAAGTGACGAGGAGCCTTTTGCTAACATCAAAACCTTGGGAGGTGCTACTTACTTTCTTGTTCACAGAGGTCGTGTCTCTTTTCATTTGTCTCTCAGTGATTCAGAAGAATTTTTCTCTTGTTGACTCCGACCTGTCGTCTAGACTCGGTCCATGTTTGAATCCGAGCTGTCATCGCTAGACTTTCTGCGCCGCACATGCAGCCACACGGCCTGCTCCTCGTAAGATATGGCATGAAATGCTGAACTGCTAAACCCTAAACCCTAAACCCTAAACCCTAAGATTGGTCCAGCACGAGCGGTGGGACTTCCGGCGCCTGCCAAGCACACGAAAAAGTCGCAGACTTCCCTTCGTAAACCAATCCTCCTCCTCCTGCAGGCCGGAAAGTTTAGGGTTTAGGGTTTAGGGTGTAGGGTGTAGGGTGTAGGGTTTAGGGCTGTCACGGCCTCTGCACATGTTTCTCTTTGTGATGCGAAGTCTTTAGTACTTAGGGTTTGGAATTGATTGGGTTCGGTTTAAGGTTTAGGGAGGCTCGGGGCTTGGGGAGTAGGAGTTCGGGCTTGAATGTTGCTTGTCAGTGCGCCACCGGAGCGTGCATACTGGGATTTGATAGGCCGTGGAACCCTAGGCCCAAAGAAGCCTGAAAACAGAAAGTGCCCTGAAGTGCCCCAAAAACCTAAAGCACCCTAAAGCGCCCCAAACTACCCCAAAGTGCCCTAAAGCATCCCCAAAACGGCCCGGAAAAACCCTAGAAAAGTTCCCTAAAACTAAAGCAGCCTACAAAGCCGAAACCCTAAAGCGCCCGGCTAATCCCTAAACCCTAAAGCGCCTGAAAAACACCTAAATGCCCCAAACCGAGTACCGAGGTCCCAGCTCCCTTGGTGGACGTTCTCCGGGGCATGTTGGTGCCCCCACCTCGAACCGTGGGGGTTAGGGTTTAGGGTTTAGGGTTTAGGGCTTAGGGTTTGGGGTTTAGGGTTTAGGGTTCAGGGTTCAGGGTTTAGGGTTTAGGGTTTAGGGTTTAGGGTTTAGGGTTTAGGGTTTAGGGTTTAGGGTTTAGGGTTTAGGGTTTAGGGTTTAGGGTTTAGGGTTTAGGGTTTAGGGTTTAGGGTTTAGGGTTTAGGGTTTAGGGGTTAGGGGTTAGGGTTTAGGGTTTAGGGTTTAGGGTTTAGGGTTTAGGGTTTAGGGTTTAGGGTTTAGGGTTTAGGGTTTAGAAGGTGGGGGCTCAGAGTCACGGGCTCCTGATGTAGCTCACCACTCATACGAGATACAGCAACACATGGCATCTTCATTCTCTGACTTCCTCAGCCTAAACCTGCCCTACACCCTAAGTCCTAAACCCTAAACCCTAAACCCTTAAACTGAACCCTAAACCCCAAACCCTAAACCCTAAACCCTACGTTCTAGAATTCAAGAACATCGCGACTCTCAAACTTGAATGGGGCTTCGGGCACTGAAACCCCTTTTTGGGGAGCCCCTCAAGGGGGTTTAGGGTCATTCGGGAGAGGCCCAGAAGAAGCCCAGAACAACCTAACTCCCGGACAACTTCTCTCCGAGATGACTCGGTGGGTGTGAATTTCCAGGATTCGGGATTCACTCTCCTTCCCCTAAACCCTAAACCCTAAACCCTAAACCCTCAACCCTAAACCCTAAACCCTAAACCCTAAACCCTAAACCCAACGAAAGGGCCCTTATTGCAGCTAGGCCCGAAACCCCCGCCGAAACTCCGAAGCCCTCAAAGACCTGAAGCCTTGGCAGCCCCAGAGGCTGGTCCCGTTTCTGTAAGGTTTGGTGTTGAGGGCTTGAGGCTTCATGGTTTAGGGTTTAGGGTTTAGGGTTTAGGGTTTAGGTTTTAGGGTTTAGGGTTTAGGGTTTAGGGTTTAGGGTTTACTTTGGGTTTCAGGGCTTTGAGGTTGGGATGTTCCCGTCCTTAGGGTTTGGGGGCTTGCAGGGTTTGGGCGTTAGGCGCTCCCAGCCAAGGGGCCACGTCATGTCTCGCCAGGACTGCTGGTCCTGCTAAACCCTAAACCCTAAACCCTAAACCCTAAACCCTAAACCCCTTCACCGACACAGTTTGCTTCTTACTCTTCAGGCGGGCTCGAAAAAGTGCCAAGGGTTCAGGGTTTAGGGTTTACCCAGACCCCTGGGAGGATCCAAAATGTAGAACCCCCAAATACTAGGTCAGTTTAGGAACCCTTAAGGGGATCTGTTTTTTGGATTTTCAGGGGTCTGGGTAGGGGTTCAGGCTTAGGGGTTTTACAAGCTATACTCGAAACCCGAAACCCTGAACCTTCGGTGACCGAGACCTCCAAGTACCTTGAATTTCCCTAATGGAAGTGCATCCGAGGTGTAAAGGGCCGTATATGATAACAGGGGGCAGAAAGAGCGCCATCAGCCCGAAACCCACAAAGTTCTATCTCCGGCGGGGAGGTTGGAGGGGCTGTAGCATAAAGCTGATGGGCTGTAGCCTTTGAACCCTGAACCTCATTTATAGTGGTTTGTGGGAGATGCAGCCCGTCAGGCCTACAAGAGAGGGTTTAGGGTTTAGTGTTGCTACAAGTGGCTTCTTGTTCGAGAACGGTCGGGGGAAACCCAGCAAACACCCCTAACATCTCAGAAGCTTAACACCTGTAGGTTGATCATAGGTATGGGTCCTCTACTAGAGCAAACCCTTTCCACGGAACCTACACGGTCGTCCTTAGGACCCTCAACCCCAAGCCCTAAGGGGGGCGGGGGGGGCCATCACTATTGTTATTTCACCATGACAAGGATCATTTTATAATACAAATACAATTCCTATGCATAGGAATGGCCATGGATATTTCTCTTACTGTTGTTCTATTTCTACTACTGTTCTTACAGTTTTGAAATTGATATGTATGTACTGCTCAAACAGCCAAGGAATTTTAAAAAAAAAACTAAGCTTCATTGCTCAACAATGTTCATCTATTGGCTGAGTTTAGCTGAGTGAGGTTACCATTGCTGTGTGATCGTTTACTCATGGGCTCCCATACTACCACCCCTGCCCCCCCTAGGTTCCCGTCCATAGCTAAGGCTATTTAGGGATAATCACGCCTAAGCCCTAAACCAGTGTAGAGGGGGGGGGGGGGGGCAGCAGGGAAACCCGTAAACCTAAGATCGACCCCTCCAGCTCTAGCTCTAAACCCGAAACCCTAAACCCTAAACCCTAAACCCTAAACCCTAAAGCAGTGGCCTGCGCTTGCGGAGTCACTTGGTAGGACTGCATCTGGCAAGCGGAGTACGAAGCTTCGAAGGAATCCCTGAACCCTCCAAACCCTAAACCCTAAACCCCAAACCCTAAACCCTAAACCCCAAACCCGAAACCCTAAACTTTACCCTAAACCCTAAACCCTGAAACCGGAAACCCAACTCCCAAATTCCCCCCAAAAATGCCTTCCCAAGGCCCCTCCAAAGCCTAAATCCCAAACCCGAAACCCTAAACCCCAAAAACCCTTGAGCTCCTTGCGCTGGAGACACTTAGAAGACTTCAAACCTTTACTTGGGTTATAGTGAAGTTACCCTTTTGGGGTTGATTACTTTGTAGACGGAACAACCCGAAACCCTAAACCCTACCTAAACCCTAAACCCTGAAACCCTGAAACCCTAAACCCTAAACCCTAAACCCTAAACCCTAAACCCTAAACCCTAAACCCTAAACCCTAAACCCGAAGCTGCTCTGGGATCCAAAACGCCTAAGCCCTTGCTTTGGGACTGGTGCGGGCAGCTCATGGCGGTATCTGCAAACAATCCTGAACCCTAAACCCTAAACCCTAATTAAACCCTAAACCCTAAACCCTAAACCCTAAACCCTAAACCCTTTGTTTCCGTCATCACTGGCACATGCAAAAGCCCTACAGATTTGGGTCTAGGGCTTAGGTCTCGGGATTGAGGATTTAGGATTTGCGGTTTAGGGTGTAGGGTTTAGGGTTTAAGGTTTAGGGTGGTTTAGGGTGGTTTAGGGTTGTTTAGGGTTTCGGGTTTAGGGTTTAGGGTTTAGGGTTTTGGGTTTCCCTGCATCCTAAACCTTGCAGACTTCCTTGACAGCATGGTGAGCAGATGTCAAGAAGCTGCCACTTGGATCTGCCCCCTTTAGGCGAACAAGCACGCAGAGCTGGCACCCAAAACGCGAACCCAAAAAACAGGTCCGCGAGTTTTAACACTGAGCGAGCAGGCAAAACCAAAGAATGAAGCTTTCGGGTTGAGGCTTTCAAGGACTCTAAACCTGAACTCTGAACTATCACAGCTTGGCTCCAAGCCCTGAACCTAATTCTACACATTGAGTCAGGGAGTTGCATGGTCCGTTAATATGGGCCCCCCCTTGTATACCTCTTATGTACCCTATGAAACTCAAGGGCCCATACTTCAGAACCCTTTGAAGGAGGTAGGGGCCATTTTAAGGGCCCGTGGTAACTACCCTAAACCCTAAACCCTAAACCCTAAACCCTAAACCCTAAACCCTAAACCCTAAACCCTAAACCCTAAACCCTAAACCCTAACCCTATTCAGGGCCCTTAAAGGGTTTGGGGGCACTACCCCCTACGCCGAGTCGATGCCTGCTGCGCCCACTGGTCTTGGGCATAGCTATACACCTGGTTGAGGCTTGGGGATGTCGGTCCTTTAGGGCTTAGGGTTTAGGATGTAAGTCCTTTAGGGTTTAGGGTTTAGGGTTTAGGGTTTAGGGTTTAGGGTTTAGGGTTTAGGGTTTAGGCTTAGGGTTTAGGGTTTAGGCTTTAGGGTTCGGGGTTTAAGGTTTAGTGTTTAGGGTTTAGGGTTTAGGGTTAGGGTCTTGGGGGGAAACAGTTTATGGCTTCATTCTGGCTGCGGAGGTCCCGATCTTTGGGATTACGGAGCCGCTCATGGGGAGACTTTAAATCACAGAAGGTTCTTCTGAATGGAGGGGGGATCCACGGGGTTTAGGGTTTAGGGTTTAGGGTTTGGGGTTTGGGGTTTGGGGTTTGGGGTTTGGGGTTTGGGGTTTGGGGTTTGGGGTTTAGGGGGTGACTAGCGACTAGGAAAAGGGCTACGAACCTTCCCTAGGTTCCTCCGTCTCTTCATCATATAATCATACCGGGCATTTCTGGGGAACGTCGTTGCCTTCTTCCCTAAGCCAGAAACTCAACCCTGCAGGCCCCACACACAACCAAAACAACTGCAAACCGAAAACCTAGGCCCTAAACCCTTCTTAGGGTAGTTGCATGGTCCCTTAATATGCCTTAGCATATGCCCCTTATATACCCTAAACAATCCAAGGGCCAACACCGCAGATGCCGTTGAAGGAGGTAACGGACCATGTTCAGGAACCATACAACTCCCCTACGATCCCTGGGTAACCTTAAACCCCCCATGCCTCCAGCAAACTATGCCGGCGCCATGCCGGCGAGGTCACCCCTATGGGATCCTATGCCACGCTCCCACATAAACTACCCCTGCCCTAAAGACAAATATCTCCAATGACCATAACCCTAATTAAACCCTAAACCCTAAGTAACCTTTTGAAGGGAGGCTAGACTCTTCAGCCGAAAACGCCTAAACCCTGTGGCCTCAGGGCTTTTAACTCCGGACCCTTCTTCCCTAAACCCTAAACCCTAAACCCTAAACCCTAAACCCTAAACCCTAAACCCTAAACCCTAAACCCCAAACCCCAAACCCCAAACCCCAAACCCCACCCGAAATCCTTCTTCTTTCAAGAGGTGTGGCGCCTGCAGCACGTTATCTGCCCACTCGGTCCCTGGTAGGCACGAAGGTGGCAAGATTCGGGGCTTCGAGTTTGCTTCTAGGGCTTAGGGTTTAGGGTTTAGGGTTTAGGGCTTAGGGCTTAGGGTTTAGGGTTTAGGGTTTAGGGTTTAGGGTTCAGGGTTTATGGCTTTATGTGTTAGGTTTCAGGGCTTACGGTCCCTGAAGCACACACACGCCTGAAATCCCTCTGGGCCTCAGTGCCACTAGACCCGAAGCAATTGACTTTTGTTCGGCCTGCTCCCTGGTTCTTAGTAGGGAATGAGGGACTTAGGGTCCTACATATACCATTTAAGGGATTATGATTACACCCTAAACCCTAAACCCTAAACCCTAAACCGAAAACTTCAAGAACCAGGGGTCCCTCAAGCTCACCGAATGTGGTGGTATGGCAGCAAGGTCGCCGGTTTCAGGCTCGCACTGGGGTGAGAGGGCTCTGAGAGCTGAGAATCCGAGGGCCTAAGCAAGGGTTTAGGGTTTACCCTAAACCCTAAACCCTAAACCCTAAACCCTAAACCCTAAACCCTAAACCCTAAACCCCGTGGATCCCCCCTCCATTCAGAAGAACCTTCTGTGATTTACAGTCTCCCCATGCGCGGCTCCATAATCCCAAAGATCGGGACCTCCGCAGCCAGAATGAAGCCATAAACTGTTTAACCCCAAGACCTTAACCCTAAACTCTAAACCCTAAACCCGAAACCCTAAACCCTAAACCTAAACCCTAAACCCTAAACCATAACCCCGAAGGTAGCTTCGGTGCGGCGCGCCTAGCTGAGCCGGAACTCCGGTACCTGTGGTCTCCGCGATCCTGAGAGCGGGTTTAGGGTTTAGGGTTTAGGGTTTAGGGTTTAGGGTTTAGGGTTTAGGGTTTAGGGTTTAGGGTTTAGGGTTTAGGGCGTAGGGTTTAGGGACTTAGGGTTAGGGTTTAGGAGTTGAGGGTTTAGGGACTTTAGGGTCTGTAGGGTTTAGGGGTCTCGGGGTGCAGGGGTTTAGGAGTTTAGGGGGTGGGGGTTGCCCTAAACCCTAACCCTAAACACAAAACCCTAAACCCCAGCCCCAACCCTAAACCCCCGTAGGGTTTAGGGTTTGTAGGGATTGGCTTGGGGGTTGAGAGGCAGCGCTGAGGGCTACTTGTAATCTCAACGCTTCTGAAAGTGCCCTAAACCTAAACCCTAAACCTTGAACCCTAAACCCTAAACCCTGAACCCCAAAACCTTAAGCCCAATGCGGTTTCGGGTTTAGGGTTTAGGGTTGAGGGTTTAGGGTTTAGGGCTTAGAGTTTAGGGTTTAGGGTTTAGGGTTTAGGGCTTAGAGTTTGGGCTTGGTCCAGCTGTTTTGCGCCCTCATATTCTATGGCTAGTAGTTATCCCTTAACAGGGTACCCCGTATATACCCCTTATATACCCTATATAAATTAAGGGCCCCTACATCAGAACCCTTTGAAGTAGGGACCATAGTAAGGGCCCATCTAAGATATACCCCCTTGTCAGCCCTACACAGCCCAAGGGCCCATACTTCAGAACCATTTTAGGTGCCGTGCAACTACCCTTAGATTCAGGGCGTTCAGGGCGTTTAGGGTTTCATGCTCAGGGTGTTTAGGGTTCAGAGTTCAGGGTTCAGGGTTCAGGGTTCAGGGTTCAGGGTTTAGGGTTTAGGGTTTAGGGTTTAGGGTTTAGGGTTTAGGGTTTAGGGTTTAGGGTTTTGAGGTTTCGGGTTCCTCCCGCTGTCCTGGGGCTCGTGGTGGCCCGCGCGCCCTGCCAATGGCCTGTCTGCAGGGCCAGCGCACATTCCTCGACACGGAGTGCTTTTGTTCGCGTCTTCACTGACCCAAAAGCTCAAACCTTAAGCCCACAACCCTAAACAGCTAAACCCTAAGACATGAACAGCTAAACCCCGATCAACTAAACCCTACTCCCGTGACGGGGGATGCGGAGCTTCAAGTTTGGGTACACTTGGCCATTGCTGGAAATTGTAAGTAGCGCAACTATGATTCTAAGAGTGTTCTAACCCTGGGGGCCCCAATCTGGGCCCTAAACCCTATATTATTTTCCTAAATCCGCTTATGAAGCAGACCCTGAAACGTTTGGCATGACATCTTGTTTGGGAAACGGACGGGTGTGTGCAGGGGGGACGGAGGGTACTGGCTACCTAACGGCTCCTCTGTAGTACGAATTTGGGGTTCGTATACTAGAATCCTCCAGAACTAGCCCAAAAAGGAACTGCGGGTTTAGGGTTTAGGGTTTAGGGTTTAGGGTTTAGGTTTTAGGGTTTAGGGTTTAGGGTTTCGGGTTTAGGGTTTAGGGCCTTCGGATACAGACGGTTGTTCAGGGCTTAGGGAAGTTTAGGGCTCTGGGCTTCGGGCGCTTAGGGTAGCTGAGGGTTTAGGGTCGGTCTTGGGCCCCAGGGTAGGGGCCTTAGAGCGTCTTTAGGGGCCCCCAAGCCCTAAACGGGACCCTAAACCCTAAACCCGAAACCCTAAACCCTAAACCCTAAACCCTACAACCCTAAGCCCTAAACCCTGCCTAAAACGAACGAAAGTTGCAGCACTCAATCCCTGAGCCATCCCTGCCCAAACCCCGGCAGCATCTCAAAGAATCACAGGGCCCTCCAAAACCTCCCAAAGTGATCGCCCCCATGAATCGAAGACCAAAAGTAGCAGGGAATACGCGATCGGACCTAAACCCTAAACCCTAAACCCTAAACCCTAAACCCTAAACCCTAAACCCTAAACCCTACTTTAAAGGGAGCCCTGGGAGGCACCTATTTAAAAAAAAAGTCGGCTTCCTGAAGCACAGGCTCCTCTTAAGCCCTCGGAAGGGCGCACCTCGCGTTTGGGGGCTTGGGGGGGAAGTCGAGCATGCGCCCTGCAGAGGCCTACGGACCCGGAACCCTAGAAACCCCGAAGCGCTCAAAGCCTGCCCCCCCAAACGCACACAAGAGCGAGAGAGAGAGAGAGAGAGAGCGAAAAAAAACAAAAAAAAAAACAATGAGAAAGAAAGAAAGAAAATTTGAAAAAAAAATACATAAAGAAAGAAAAAAGGAAAGAATGAAAGAAAGAAAGAAGAAAATACTGACAGATCCCAGGCAGGGCGCATGCGTCGACTGCGAAAGCATCGGCGGAGGCCTCAGAGCAAACCCAAGCTGAGGTTTTTTGTTGGGGGAATTTAGGGTTTAGGGTTTAGGGTTTAGGGTTTTGGGTTTAGGGTTTAGGGTTTAGGGTTAGGGTTTAGGGTTTAGGGTTTAGGGTTTAGGGTTTAGGGTTTAGGGTTTAGGGTTTAGGGTTTAGGGTTTAGGGTTTAGGGTTTAGGGTTTGGGGTTTGGGGTTTGGGGTTTAGGGGTTTAGGGGTTTAAGCTTTAGGGCTTTTGGGGTATGACCTTGCTGAGCCCTTGCCGACCTCTACAGGGCCTGGTGAACCCTAACCCTAAACCCGAAACCCTAAACCCCTACAGTAGTTTCCGCAAATACCTTGCCAAGCACATGCAGTGACACATTTCATCATACAGTGGAGCCCAGGCCATACCGACTGCGCGTATGCCAACACCGGCGCCTGCGAGGTCGGCGGCATGAGCCGGAGGCTCTGAAGGGTTTGGGGTTTAGGGTTTAGGGTTTAGGGTTTAGGGTGCAGGGTTTAGGGGTGAAGGGTTTAGGGTTTAGGGTTTAGGGTTTAGGGTTTAGGTTTAGGGTTTAGGGCTTAGGGCTTAGGGCTTAGGGGCTTGAAGCCCACACTGAAAATCAAAAAAAGCACAGAGAGTTCAGTGAAATTAGGAGTTTGATATTTGGGTGTCGGGATGGCTCGGGTTCAGTGTGGGATTTGGAGGCATCCCTGAACCCCTTAAACAAGACCTCTCAATCCAACAAGGGCTTAAGATTCCCTAGACCCGACACCCTAAACCCTAAACCCTAAACCCTAAACCCTAAACCCTAAACCCTAAACCCTAAACCCTTGAGTTTCGGGGATCATGCCAGTTCTCAGAGTTCCGGAGCGGGGCGATTCCACACCGGAAGCCCCCAAACCCGAAAAGCCCCCCAAAAAAACCCCTTAGGCCGAAGGGTTTGGGTGTTTCATTTTAGGGTCTAGGTGCTGTTCTTAAGGGATTTAGGGTTTAGGGTTTGGGGTTTAGGGTTTAGGGTTTAGGGCTGAGGGCTTAGGGTTTAGGGTTTAGGCTTTAGGGTTTAGGGTTTTTAGGCAACTCCAGAAAACCAACGAGAACCCCTCTCAGCTGCAGCCAAAGCTACTCGAGCAGCAGCTTCAGCAACGGCTTGGCTTGGGGCTGCTGAGGACCTGCGTCGTTTAGGGTTTAGGGTCCGTTTAGGGTTTAGGGTTTTGGGTTTAGGGTTTGAGGTTTGGGGTTTGGGGTTTCGGCTTTAGCTTGGGGTTTTACCTTTGGGGTTTGGACTTCAAGGTTTGGTGTTTAGGGTTATAGGGTTGGGGTTTCGGTTTCGGCATTGGGGCTTAGAATGCAGGGATGGAAGGTTTAGGCTTCAGGGTTCTAAAATTCTAGGGTTTGGGGTTTGGGGGTTTGGCGTTGAGGGTGAAGGTACTGAGGGTTTAGGATGCTAGTCTTTAGGGCTCCCTGAACCCCCAAACCTGGACCCTGAGCGACGGAGCCTGTGGTCAGCAGCGTCTGCTGTTGCTGCGCAGGAGCCTGCCGAAAAAAAAATGGTTGGTGCCCTCAAGGGAGCTCGAACCCTAAACCCTAAACCCTAAACTCCCTGAGGCCCTGAAGCCTCTCTCAATTGGGTTTGCGACTGGCCAACAGAAGCTTCTGAGCTTCCTCCGCAAAAGTCTGAAGAATGGCAAACGGTCCAGTCCTAGGGGCTTAGAGTATATGGCTTATGGTTTAAATATGGCGTGTAAAATGGTTTAGGGTTTAGGGTTTAGGGTTTAGGGTTTAGGGTTTAGGGTTTAGGGTTTAGGGTTATATGTGGTTTGTAAATGGTTTACCTATGGTTTATCTATGGTTTATATATGTGATTTCGGGCTTCGGGCTCATTTTGGTCTGTGCTACCTCGGCGCGTGAAAGCTTAGCGACAACTTCGAAGTTTCCATTTAGTTTATTTCAACCCGCAGCCACTCCAGATGTGGGCCCATGTCCCTCGTTCAGGTTTAGGGTTTAGGGTTTAGGGGTTTCGGGTTTAGGGTTTAGGGTTTAGGGTGTAGGGTTTAGGGTGTAGGGTGTAGGGTGTAGGGTGGAGGGTTTAGGGTTTTGCAGGATACCAGAATAGCGGCCTGGAATGACTCATATTTGGTACATTCCTTGGCACGTGACTTGCCCCAAAACGATAACCAAGCGCACCCTGACGGTCACCCCACGTAAGAAAATCCTCAGAGCACCAAACTCGCAACCTAAACCCAAAACCCACAACCCCAAGCAAGGCCCTGATAGCCACGGGCCAAACCCTACCCGAAGCCCCTGAACCCCAAACCCAACGACTAAATCCCTAAAACCCTGATCCTCAGAACCCTAAGCCGCCAGAACCCTAAACCCGCAGGACCTTAAACCCCCAGAGCCCAAAACCCCCAACCCCAAAGCCTAACCCACGAAACCGCTGAAACCCTAAACCTCTAAAACCCTTACCAAAACCCAAAAACCCTAAACCTCCCAACCCCAAACCCTGCCCGAACAACCCTAAACTTCCCACTCCAAAGCCTGCCCTAAAACCCTACACCCCGGTCCCCCCTAAAACCTAAACCCTAAACCCTAAACCCGAAAACCGAAACCCTAAACCCTAAACCCTAAACCCTAAACCCTAAACCCTAAACCCTAAACCCTAAACCCTAAACCCTAAACCCCTCACTTCAAGCCATGCTGGGCCGTGAAGTTCGCAGCAGCGGCGGCGGCCGGGTCGAATGTGTAAGCCGGCTGCCTGGGCTCGTTTAGCGTCAAGGGTTTAGGGTTTAGGGATTAGGGTTTAGGGTTTGGGGTTTCGGGTTTCGGGCTTAGGGTTTAGGGTTTCGGGTTTAGGGTTTCGGGTTTCGGGTTTCGGGTTTAGGGTTTTCGGTTTAGGGTACAGGGTTTAAGGTTTAGGGTCTAGGGTTTAGGGTTTGGGGTTTACGGTTTTAGGGTTTTAGGGTTTTAGGGTTATGGGGCTTTAGGGGTTTAGGGTTTAGGGTTCAGGGTCTAGGGTTTAGGGTTGAGGGTTAAAGGTTGCGAGGTTAGAGGGCTTAGGGGTTTAGGGTTTACAGGGCTTAGGGGTTTGGGGTTTATAGGGCTTCGGGGTTTTGGGTTTATAGGGCTTAGGGGTTTCGGGTTTAGGGTTGAAAGGCAGGGGCTGCGGGGTTTAGAGGCTCAGGGGCTTTGGGGGTTTTGGGGGGGTTTTAGGGGGGTTTAGGTTTTCGGCTGGAGCTGGGCATTCAGAAGTTTAGGGTTTCGAATTCGGAGGAGGTGCTTATTTACATCATGGGGGGGCTCGGGAAGCCCCTAATTTTGAACCCCTAAACCCATGAACCCCTGAAGCCCTGAACCTTGGGATGTTTTCCTCTTTTTCTAACAGTCTGTTCGTAGAAGGGGGAACATGCCAACCCCTGAACCCAAAACCCCTGAACCCCTCAACCCCTCAACCCCTCAACCCTTAAACCCTAAACCCTGGACCCTAAACCCTGTTCGGGGTGTACACTCGGACACCCGACTGCTGCTGAGCCTGTGTCTGGCCATACGGCATCACGGCCTGGGAACTTTGTATGGCGCATAAGGGCTCAACCCTCAACCCTCAACCCTAAACCCTAAACCCTCAACCCTCAACCTCTCAACCCTAAACCCTCAACCCTAAACCCTGAACCCTAAACCCTAACCCGAATTTTGCAAGCTCCAAGTTGGCAAAAACCGAACCCGGCACCCCCCAACCCCCAGTCCCAAACCCTAAGCCCAACCCAAAGCCTAAAGCCTCAAGCCCGGTGCTGCCACGCAGGCGCTGAAGGGTTTAGGGTTTAAAGTGGAAGCTGTATGGGTCCAACTAGTGTTTGCTGTTGGAAGCAGCACCGAATCAGCACTTTCCGGTCGTTTTTCATTTCTGCTCCGCGATTTCACGAGCTTTTTCCTCCCGACCCATCCCGCTTTAATTCAGCAACTTGCTCCGGCGTCCGAATCCACATGTTGCGTCCATTGGCGATGATGCATGTGTTCGGTGGCTTCGTTCGGGTGGCTACTGCTGCATTCCGGTCACTGCCCAAGAAGTTCAAGCTGTACTGATTTCTCCCACAGCACAATGGTTTCCAAACCGAGGATGTCTTTGGGGTCGGTTGGATCTGAAGCTACTCAAGCCCAAGGCTGTCTCACATGGCCCTAAGCCCTAAACCCTAAACCCTAAACCCTAGACCCTAAACCCTAAACCCTAAACCCTAAACCCGAATCCTAAGAACCCAATGCCCACTTCTTACCGAAGGGACCTATAAGGGTGTTACGTTCATGACCTACAACAAGACATTGACAAGTAGTTTTAGGGTTTAAGGCTCTTAAAAACACAACCCTAAACCCTAAACCCCGAAACCCTAAACCCTAAACCCTAAACATGAGGTTGCAATCACGATAAGCAACGGTTTTTGTGAATCTGGCTGGCTCTGAGTCAACCTGTAGGGTTTAGGGTTTAGGGTTTCGAGATTAGGGGGGGAATATTATTTTCAAAGGCATACTTCTAGCCATGCAGGACTCCACAACCACTTTGAGTCTTCATGTTTCTATGCGCAGCTTGCGGCTCCTTCACGCAGCCCGACGAGATGGGGCGCAGTGGTTTGAAACGGAACACCGATCTCAGTATCAACTTAAGATTCGCTGTGACCGAGACCTTCGCTGGTTGAAAATTCCTTGTGATGAGTGGGGTGTTGTTTTGCCCCTAAACCTTAAACCCTAAATTCTAAACCCCAAACCCTAAACCCTAAACCCCAAAAACCCTAAACCCTAAACCGTGGGGCGTAGGGCTTGCATTTAAGACTTGGGCTTCGAGATGCAGCGGTAGGTTCCGGTCTGATCTGGAAAGGTCCACAACACCAACCCCGAGGGTTGTGAGACCAGCCCCTAGATGCTACACCCTAAACCCTAAACCCTATAACCCTATAGCCCTATAACCCTATAACCCTATAACCCTAAACCCTATAAACCCTAAACTCCCCTGTCAAGTTGGCGGGTTCCCTTCCGGGAGCTGTCTTGCCCCAATGGTGCTACGGAGCCCCTTCTCTTCTTCCAAGCAACCCCGTGCCATGCGGAAAATCTCCCTGTATCCGGAACCCTGAACCCGAAACCCCGAAACCCCAAACCCTAGGGTATAGTTTTTAGGGTTTAGGGTTTAAAGTTTAAGGTGTAGGGTGGACGGGGAACCCTCAACCCCAAACCTTGAGATGTTCCCTCTTATACTAGCAGTCCTTAATAGGGATTACAATAGGGTACTATAATCCCTATGAAGGACTGTTAGTAGAAGGGGGAACATCTCAGGACAAAAACCCATCTCCCCTCCCCTCCCCCCCCCCCAAAAAAAAAAAAGAAAAAAGAAGACAAAGGAGCACGTGGGGGTTCAGGGTTCAGGGTTTAGGATTTGGGGTTTAGGGTTTAGGGTTTGGGGTTTGGGGTTTGGGGGTTTGGGGTTTGGGGTTTAGGGCCTTAGGGTTTACAGGGTTGAGGCCTGAGGAAACTCCGAAACGCCTTGAACTCACAAGATGCCAAGGCGCAACTCCAGCCCAAACCCCGCATCCCTGGAGCTGGAAAGCCTCCAAACCCTAAACCCGAAACCCTAAACCCTAAACCCTGAAATCCCTAAATCCTCAACCCCAAAACCCTGAGCCCCAAACCCTTAACCCTAACCCTACACCCCCACAAGACCCCCCTCGACACCGCGAGACCAGACACCCTCAACCAGCCCCCCCCCCCCCCCCCCCCCCCCCCCCCCCCCCCCCAACCAGCAAAAGCCCTGAAAACCTGAAAAGCCTTACAGACCTGAAAACAAAGAACATGAAAGCCCTCTAAACCCCATCCGCCCTATAAATCTCACAAACTCTATAAGCCGCAGAAACCCTGTAAACCCTAAACCCGAAGCCCTAAACCCTAAACCGTATTGAACCCTGTCAGCCCTATAACCCTATAAACCCCCATCGGCTTCACCGACAAGGCCACGAAGGCTGAGGCTCGGACGGGAGCAGCGCTCTGGCCTTGGGAAGTTGGAACTGAAGGGGTTCTGGGGTTCAGGGTTTAGGGTTTAGGGTTTAGGGTTTAGGGTTTAGGGTTTAGGTTTTAAGGTTTAGGGTTTAGGGCTTAAGGTCTAGGGTTTGGGTCTGGGGGTTAAGGGGATTAAGGATTTGGGTTTAGGGTTTGCATTTGGGTTTTGGCGGCCATTTTTGAAGTAGATCCAAAACTTAAACTCCGTACTTTAACCCGGAGCCGACTATAGGGGGGTTCGGGTGGGTTCAGGGTTCAGGGTTCAGGGTTCAGGGTTCAGGGTAGGGTTTAGACCCTTAGAGCCTTAGGGTTTACAGTTTACAGGTTCAGGATTGTTTGCGGGCACGCCGGACGGAAGCGAGCTTTGTGATAGCACGTCAATCTGCAAACATACACACCCCCAAGACAGCCATTCGCAACTCTCAGGGTGTTGAGACTCTCGTTCGAAAGAACATGACGAGAGCAGTTCTACTAGGGCCCCTTTTGGGGGTCCTTTTTTGGAGGTGCCGTACTACGTAAGGACTCAAACAGGTAGCCTTAGTTTCCCATACAAAAGGGCTTGTGCAGGAGGGCTGGCTCCAAACCCGGAATCGAAACTAAAGTAGCCCAAAACTGAACCCCAAACCCGAAACCCCTTAAACGGGTCTAGGGTTTAGGGTTTAGGGTTTGCGGTTAGGGGTTTGGGGTTTGGGGTTTGGGGTTTAGGGTTTAGGGTGCAGCTACCCTACTTTGACACCCCCGCTTTCAGTACCCATGGACCTCCAAGCCCGGCGAACCTCCGAACCATACCTGCCCAGACCCTATAACCCCAAACCTAAACCAATCTACCATAGCCTACTAAAACTTACCATAACATACCAGAACCTACTATACTATAGCCTACCATAACCTACTATAACCTACCAGAACCTACTACAACCTACCATAAGCTACGAAAACCTACCATAGCCTACTATAACCTACCATAACCTACCAGAACCTACTATAACCTACCATAACCTACCATAACCAAATTACCATGACCTACGATAACCTACCAGAACCTACTACCATAACCTACCTATAACTCTTTATCCCTCAACTCGAAGGTTCGGCTCGAGGTTTGCAAGCGCGAGAGCTCCCTTTCCGAACCCCCGCAAGGTTCAGGCTCTAGGGTTTGGGGGGTTTAGGTTTCGGGTTTAGGGGTCTCGGATTTGGGGTTTAGGGTTTCGGGTTTGGGGTTTAGGGTTTGGGGTCTAGGGTTTGGGGGTTTAGGGCTTGGGGTTTGGGGTTTCGGGCGTAAGGCAAGGCTTGAGGTTTAGGGTTCAGGGCCTAGGTTCCCTCAGATTGCGGACGGCATGGCAACAGAGCCCGGGACAAGGACACTGATGAGTCAGTTGCGGCTGCGCCGTGACCTTGGGTTTTTTTACTCTAGGGTTTAGGGTTCAGGGTTCAGGGTTCAGGGTTCAGGGTTCAGGGTTCAGGGTTCAGGGTTCAGGTTTCAGAATATTCCTTCATGGCCCCTTTTATAATTGTAGTGTAATATCCCCCAAAACCCTATTCTAATCATTCAGGCGCCTATATATAATGTTTGTATGTCACTCGACACAGGGGCGTTCTCCTGGGCCTTTCAAAGGTCTGGGACCTGGGATAGAGGCTTTTTTATTGCGAGCTTAGGATTGAGTCCGAGGGTTTCTGGCTTCAGGGCTTAGGGCCTAGTGTCCGGAACTTTGCGAATCCAAATGGTTGCTCGTAACCCCCCAAGAAAAGTTTAACTTTTACCTCCCGTCATATGAAATTAGAGGAGCCCCAAAACTCATAAAGTGCTAAAGTTGTAGTAAAGTCCCACCTTTCAAAAGCCTACGTGGTGGGAACTGTGTTGAAGGCCTTTGCGAACCCTCAACCCTTAAACCCTCAACCCCAAATCCTCCAAACCCGAAGCCCTTACCCGCAAAGCGTAGACCCCTGAACCCTTTTTGCACAAAGAGCCTTCACCCCGAAACCCCAATTAAACCCTGAGCAGACACGCCGAAACCCCCAATGAAACCCAAAACCTGAGCCCTTACACAAGCCCTAAACCTGAACCCTGTAAACCGTGCAAACCCTGTAGACCCTGTAACCTTGTAGACCCTATAAACCCTGTAAACCCTGCAAACCCTTAAACCCTATAAACCCCTAAACCCTATAAAGCCTACAAATCCTATAAACCCTATTAACCCTTTACACCCTTTAAACCTTTTAAACCCTTTCGCCTTTCAACCCTAAACCCTATAAAGCTCTATAAAAACACTTTAAACCCTACAAACCTTCAACCCTAAACCCCGAAACCCCCAAACCTGAGTACGGTAGTCTTGGCCCAGGGACAGGCACCTGCTGTTGTAGCACAGGATGCTGCCTTGGACACACTAGCTTCAAGGTTAAAGGGTTTAGGGTTTAGGGGTTTAGGGTTTAGGGGTTTAGGGGTTTAGGGTTTAGGGGTTTGGGGTTTTTGGGGTTTGGGGTTTGGGGGTTTAGGGGGTTTGGGGGTTTGGGGTTTGGGGTTTTGGGGGTTTTTTGGGGGGGTTTGGGGGGGGGTTTTGGGGGTTTGGGTGGTTTTGGGTTGGGGGGTTGGGGGTTTTGGGGGTTTGGGGGTTTTGGGGGTTTTGGGGGTTTGGGGGGGTTTTTTGGGTTTGGGGTTTGGGGGTTTGGGGTTTGGGGGTTTTGGGGGTTTGGGGGTTTTGGGGTTGGGTTGGTGGGGGTTTGGGGGTTTGGGGTTTGGGGGTTTTGGGGGTTGGGTGGGGTTGGGGGGGGGTTGGGGGTTTGGGGGTTTGGGGGTTTGGGGGGGGTTTGGGGGGTGGGGGTTTGGGTTTTGGGGGTTTGGGGTTTGGGGTGGGGGTTTGGGGGTTTGGGGGTTTGGGGGTTTGGGGGTTGGGGGGTTTGGGTTTAAGGCTTCGAGTCCCCCCAAAGGGGACAAAAACTCCATCCACTGCTGGGGGCCTTAGGGTTCCAAGTAGGGGCTCTGAAGTTGGGTCCCTATTCACAAGGGCGGCCATACTTCGGGTCTAGGGTTTCGGGGGTGTCTGAAGGTTGTGGCAGGGATGTAGTTCTAGGGTTGGGAGGTTGGCTTTGGGGGTTGGGGGTTGGGGGTTGGGGGTTGGGGGTTGGGGGTTGGCGTTTGGGGTCTTGGGGGGGCTTGGGGGCCTTGTGGAGGCGTTGGGTTTAGGGTTTGGGTTTTAGGGTTTAGGGCTTAGGTTTACGGTGTAGGGTTTAGGGGATAGGGGGGTTTAGGGGGCTAAAGGACTTTGGACACGCAAGGGTAAGGAAGTCTGTACCGAAAGCACAGAACTCTACCGCAAAGACCCGGATCGTGCACGCAAATCCCTGAACCCACCCCTAAACCCTAAACCCTAAACCCCAAACCCTAAACCCTAAACCCTAAACTGGGGTTTAGGGCTGAGGGTTCAGGGCTTAGGGTGACCAAAACTTATCGTTGAAGGGTTTAGGGGTTGAGGGGTTTTAGAGTTCAGGGGTTAGGGCCTGCTTGAAACGTCATAGTCTTATGACCCAAAGAAGGTGCAAGTACACTATAGCTACCATGTGGCCATTTCTTGAAGTCCTTTCTGCCCGAAAACGCTTGGGACCGAAACTGTCAACAAACCCTAAACCCTAAACCCTAAACCCTAAACCCTAAACCCTAAACCCTAAACCCCTAAACACTAAACCCTAAACCCTAAACCCCTAAACCCCTAAACCCCTAAGCCCCTAAGCCCCTAAACCCCTAAACCCCTAAACCCCTATACCCCTAAACCCTTGAGCCCTAACCTGGGCTTCCGTTAACACTCCTCAGGCACATGCAGCCGAAGTGGCTGCTGCATGAGGTGCGCCATGTGCTGCTGTTGCTGCTGTTGCTGTTGCTGCTGTGGCTGCTGCTGTTGCTGTTGCTGCTGCTGTTGCTGCAGCTGCGCCCTGGGCAGGGTTTGGGGTTTAGGGTTTAGGGCTTAGGGTTTCGGGTTTTGGGTTTAGGGTTTCCCAGCATGTTCCCCACATGTTCTGAGGGGGGGGAGCCACAAGCCTCTGGCACCTTCCTCTTCGAGTAGGAGGCGCTGTAGATTAAGTAGGAGGATGTTTCGGCACCCCTAAACCCTAAACCCTAAACCCTAAACCCTAACCCTAAACTCTAACCCTAAACCCACTAACCCGCAGTAAGCCTTTTCGCCTTTGTGGAAGGAGGGACACGGGAGCGACAGCTGCTTAAGGCAGAATCTCT
>CAJNDS010002183.1:0-30000 GCA_905221605.1 Symbiodinium natans | reverse complement strand
GGCCGCTACAACTCTAAACTGGCAACACAAACACCCAAGCCCAAACCCTAAACCCTAAACCCTAAACCCTAAATCTGGAACCCCAAAACCCGTTAATCTTAAACCCACAACCCTACAAGCCCTAAACCCGTTTTCCTACAAACGCTAACCTCTAAACCTTTAAACTCCGCAAGTTGGAAATGACAAACACCCTGTCTCCAGAGGCACGGACACTGGAACGGCTCAGGTCGTGTACCTGGCGCGGGCTTTGGAGGTGTCGAGGTTTAGGGTTCGGGGTCTGGGGTTTAAAGGCTTTGGGTTTTGGAGTTTAAGGTTTTGGGGATGGAGAAGTAGGGCTAAGGGTTTAAGGTTTGAGGTTGCGGGGCCCTCTATCCAACACCCAACAGCCCTAAACCCTAAGCCCCAGACCCTAAACCCTAAACCCTAGACCCTAAACCCTAAACCCTAAACCCGGGCTCGCTGCGGCTCATGGGTTCACGACGACCAAACAAGCTAACCCTAAACTAAACCCTAACCCCTAAACCCTAAACCCTAAACTCTAAACCCTAACCCACTAAGTCATGAGGCCCCCTAAACCCTCAACCCAAGCAACCCTATAAACCTCTAGCCCGAAGCCTGTGTTCGCCTACGTGGTAGCCAAGGTTCGGGATTATCCCACTTAACTGCTGGATTCGTTTACATTTTCGGGTTAAAGGGTGTTGACTTATCCCTGAACCCTAAGCTCCAAACCTCCAAACAGCAACCCTCCTACCCCCCCCCCCCCCCCCAATGTCAAATCTCCCCATTACACTGCAGTAGCACTAGGAACTTCTCAGTGGGTTCAAGACGACAAGCTAGAAATCCTCCAAGTGGACCCTTGCCAGGACCCTACAAGGGGGTCCTTTCCACTCTAGGGGCTTGGGGCTTTGGGGTTCTGGGTCTTCTTGGTTTGGGGTCTTGCTTTGTTGGTTTTCTTGATGCTTCCTTTTCTGCTTTGTTGCTGTCTGCTTTTTGGGGGTGGATGAGAAGAAATGCAAAGTGCCCAAAACCTCCTCAGTGAACCCTCGGGTTCAGGGCTTAGGGTTTGCTAACCTTCAGCGGGCCCGAAGCCCTAAACCCTAAACCCTAAACCCGCAACCCGAAACCCTAAACCCTAAACCCTAAACCCTAAACCCTAAGCCCTAAACCCTAAACCCTAAACCCTAAGCCCTAAACCCTAAACCCTAAGCCCTAAACCCTAAACCCTAAACCCTAAACCCCAGAGGTGGTGGAGGCCTCGTAGCCTCTGTTGAGCAGGAGCTGGATGTCACTGCTTCTCTCCAGCGCAGACTGAGCTTCCTCGAGCCTTTGCGAGGTTTCGGGGTTTCGGGTTTGGGGTTGAGGGTTTGGGGTTTAGGGTTTAGGGTTTAGGGTTTGGGGATTGGGGTTTGGGGTTTGGGGTTTGGGGGGGTGAAGACTTCACAACTCAGATTCTCCCAAAAAAAACTCAAGGCATACGGTTCTGCCCATGTCTGATGGCTGAGGGCCCAATACCCTGAGCCCGGAAGTCTACATCCCAAACCCCTGAACACCACAAACCCCTAAACTTTGAAACCCCACTACTCGGAGGCTCATGGGTACTCAGAACCCCAATTATGAGCCCTAAACCCTAAACCCTCAACCCTAAACCCTAAACCCTCAACCCTAAACCCCTAAACCCTCAACCCTATCACAATGATGAGCCGACTTATAACCTGCAAAGTGCAGCATTGATTGGGGTTCTAACTTGAGGGCCCAGCAAACCATACCCAATTCGGGGCACCCCCATTTTGGGGTTCGTTACTTTGTAAGGGAACCTTGAACCAAGAAAAGGAGAAAAGCATTCCACTGGAACCCTAAACCCTAAACCCTAAACCCTAAACCCTAAACCCTAAACCGCGCGGACCAAGGCCCTTTTTGAAAGCGCCCACCATGCGCCCCAGAGGTCCCCGAAAGCACTCAAAGGGTTTAGGGCTTCCTAAGCCTCCCAGACTTGAGGTTTCCTAAGCCCCCCAAGCCTAAGCACCTTTTAGGGTTTAGGGTTTAGGGTTTAGGGTTTAGGGTTTAGGGTTTAGGGTTTAGGGTTTAGGGTGTTAAACCCTACTTCTCAACACCTCGAATCCTGAAGCCTCCACCCTAAAACCTCAGCCCCCGGACTTGAGAATACAAAAACCCGTTTTCCTCAGGGTGTAGGACTCAACCTTCAGGGTTCAGGGAGCAAAACCTGGCGTCACTTTTTACCCCACTCGGAGTTTCATGGGCTTAGTCTAAGCTCCAAGCCGCTTAGAGCTTAGGGTTTAGTAAATATAGGGTTTCGGGCTTAGGGGGTTGGGGAGCTATACCTGGGCCAGAAGTGGGGCAGCACCGGGTTTAACTGGTTACAACCCTATTTGGGGTTTGAGATACCCTGGCTTTTTGGTTCCCTAGGACCCTAAAACCTGAAACCTGTCTGCGTCCCGTGCTCTTCGGAGGTCAGAAGCCTCCGCACGTTCGTGGCCTCGGAGAGTCGTGCGGAAGATGGGGTTTAAGGTTTGGCTTCTAGGGCCTACCTGAAGCTTTCGTGGGCATTTATATGCATGGCGACAAGTACCCTAAGTAAGGCCGCTAGACTTGTGACTTGTGACCCCATATCCAGGTAGGATTTCATGTCAAAAACCAGGTGCCCTCCGTGCTGTTTGCGTGGTTTTGGCGCATCTTTGACTCCTGCAGCCCTCTGTAAACCGTGACATATACTACATGTGGCCTGAGGCCATCTACACCGGCGTTTCCTGGGTAATTACCTCTTGCAGTGCACCTCGACCCCAACTACGATGTCATCTGATAGTCTCGAGGTCAGTGGGAGGAGCTTCCACGAGTGTTTAGGGTTTAGGGTTTAGGGTTTGGGGTTTAGGGTTTAGGGTACAGGGTTTAGGGTTCTTGTACTACATCTCGTAAAGTACATCCGAAGGGCAGTGTGGATAGCTAGCGGCATGCGGGGCGACTGTGTTTGGAGTAAAGGAGGCGTTGGGTTCCTCTTGCTCTACGCAATGTGCACTGAAGGTTTAAGGCTTTTCGGGGCCGTGTCCAGGCGCCCGGCCATGTACATACCTTCCTCACAACAAGGAGAGAAGCAATAGTCAGGTGGAGAGTTGGTTGAGGGCTCCAAAGCTCAGGGTTAACTAGAGGGCTGCGGGTGCTTGGGCTCTTCGGGCATGCAGGGGCCAGGGTGCAGGCTTGAGGGGCTTAGGCAGGGCATGAAAGTTGCACGTATGCGAGTTCAGAAGTTTTCGGGCCTCCCTAATTACAGGCAAAAACTAGCACTTTCCAGCATCCCTGTGGTCGGGTAGCAGCGAGCTCTTGATCTTGCTGTGTGTAAGAAGAACGCTAACAATGAGCTCTAGACTCTTAAAGCGTCTCTGCATCAAAGATCATCAAAGCTTTTCCGTCGGAGTTGCGAGCACCTCGGCTATGCGCAGCTGCTTGTCCACGCGCACAAAGCAACACAGGGTAAGGACGTTCCCGGTGGAGACCTCCACCACGCGCTGCTCCTCGCGCAGGAACTCCGCCGTCGCATCCAGGATCCGTTGCGCGATGCCCTTCGTCCTCTCCTCTGGCGGTGCAGCAGAAGCAGGGGACTCAAGAACCGCTTGCAGAATGATGTCTTGAAATGTGGTGATTCCGATCACCCTTGACCACAGATCATAGGCGACAATGCCTTCGTCTGGTCGTGGTGCTACGACGCGGTCCATCAGCGGCACCTCCGCATCATACTCAATGGGGATGACGCGCTGGCCGACGAGATCTTCTTGGCTGTCGCTCCGTTGCCTGGCTAGCGCCACCAACCGCGTCTCACCACGCACCAGCAAGCTGTGGAGCATCATCCACTGCTCTGCACTCCACGGGAACAGCGCCATAGGAGTCAGCGGCCAGTGCTCAGGCAAGAGTCGAGTCGCCGGGCGTGCCAAGAAGGCGCCGAGGACGGGTGTCAAGGTCACCACAACCGGAAGCCAAAACTCCCACGAAGACGTCACCCCAATCACCGAACTCGAAAAAGACGTTGTGAAGGAGAGCCCATACACGTAGCTGGCGGCGCAGGGCAGGAAGAATGCTCCGATGGCACCCGACTGCAAAGCGCCGATTGCCAGATGCAAGAAGATCATGCCACCTCCGATGAAAAGGTGGTAGCCGGCTTCGAGATGGGGAGCGTTCATCGAAAAGATTGGCACCAGCAGGCAGATGGGTGCCAGGACACACTCGAAGACCAGGGTCGCGAAGGCGCAGGCATTCAGCATCGCACGTTTCCTGGGCAGTTCCGGTTCTTAGGGTTCAGGGTCTAGGTGCAAGTGAACCCTGAACACCCCAAAACTCCTGAAGCCCGGAACCCCGAAAGAAAACTCCCCTTAGAACCCGCTACAGCGCGGTCAAAACCAACTCCAAAAGCCCCGAAACCCCGTAAAACCTCCAAAACCCAAGCCCCGAAGCCTTCCCAAATTTTCTGAGAAGCCCTTGACAAACATCGTAAAAACTCTCGAAGCCCCTGAGAATCCCAGCTACGCCCTGCTCGGGATGCCGAAGGAGGCCTCATCCGCCAGCAGCGGCGTGGTGAGGACGATGCTGCGGGTGAGCTTCCCGAGCCTTGGGGCTTTCGGGAGCTTGGGGGATAGCCTTACCCTAAGCCCTAAACCCCACACCCTAAACCCTAAACTCTAAACTTAGAGGTTTAGGGGCCTTAGGGGGCTTGAGGTTTAGGGGGCCCTATAAGGGCTTAAGATTTTTTAAAGAATTCAGGCTGTTGGGGCTTGCTTCCCGAAGCGCTGCTTGCTCAGCGAGTGCGTAGCAGGTTCTGAGGTGGCACTTAAGCCCTGCACCCTAAGCCCTAAACCCTAGACTCCCTAAACCCTAAACCCTATCTGAAACCCCCGTATAAAACCCTAAACCCTGCAGGTAGCTGCAGCTTAGGAGTTGAAGCCTCGAATCCTTGAACCCTAAGACCCTGTTATACTTACTTCTCCAATAGCCAAGGGGGAAAAAGGTTAAACTTTAATATTCCTACTATATAAGGAAACCCAAAAAGTTTAAAGTTCAACTAAAGGCGAAGTAAGTATAGGGGGGCCCCTGGAGCTGGCACCCTAAGCCTAAGCGCTAAAAGCAAATATGAATCCTTCCGAACCCTACACACCTCGAACCCTACAAACTCTGCAACCCCGAAAGCCTGTAAAGCCTATACAAACCTCTAAACCCTATAAACCCCGTAAACTTTCACACCAAAACCCCTGCAACCCTCAAACCCCACAGCTGCAAAACCCTAAACCCGAAACCCTAAACCCTAAACCCTAAACCCTAAACCCTAAACCCTAAACCCTAAACCCTGAATCTGAAGATCCGAGTCGCACAGGCCCTCCCCCCCTCGGCGACTTCCGCGCGAAGGTCTCGAGGATGGCGTTCAGCGTGTCACCAAAGGCCCACTCCTGGGGCTTCAGGGAATTTAGGGCTTAGGTGTTAGGGTTTAGGGTTTAGGGTTTAGGGTTTAGGGTTTAAGGTTTAGGGTTTAAGGTTTAGGGTTTAACTAGAGAATTCCGGGTCGTAGGAAAGTTTGGGGAGCTGAGTTCTTGAGTTTAGGCTTTTGGGGGAGCTTTTGGGCTTCGGAGCTCCGAAACCCTAAACCCTGAACCCCAAACCCTAAACCCTAAACCCTAAACCCTAAACCCTAAACCCTAAACCCTAAACCCTAAACCCTAGGTCCGTCCTGGAATCCATGAGCCAGCGCCGCCGCTGCGCTCTCCTTCCCGGCGACACTGCCCGCCACAACGACCTTCGAAACCCCGCAGCTGAAGATGTACCAGATGCACAAGCCTCGGAGGGCACTGAAAAAACCCTCTGAAAAGGTATTCCTAGAGTTTACGGTTTAGAGTTTAGGGTTTAGGGTGTAGGGTTAATATTCCTAGATATGACCCTCTTTAAACCCAATAATGGACACTATGCCTCGGGCCCTCCTTAAACCCAAGAAGGGAACATATTCCTGAACATGACCCTCTTTCAAACCCAATAAGGGAAGATATGCAATGTCCCAAGACCCTACCGAGAAGCCGAACGCCAGGGCCTGGGCCACATCGTCCACCCCCGAAGGCACGAGCAGATTGATCCATCCGCACGCGGCGAGGACCCAGCAGATGTACAGCATCAGGTAGTCTCGGTGACTGCTCGTCCGCGAGGAGTCGCCAAGGTGGAAGATTGTGACGGCAAGCGCAGCCACGGACCGCGAGCAAGCTACCATCAGAGGCATCCCCTCCAGCTCTTCCACGGCGTAAGCGTGCAGAAACATGTAGGGAACGATGCTGTACGCAGCGGGGCGATAGACGTCCGAGCGCAGCAGCGTTAGAAAGCACTTCTTCGGCATCCATGATGGCCTCAACGCCGTGTTCGACAACTTCTCGCCCAGCCGAAGGAAGTCCACACCACTTCCGACAAGCACCGCGATCCAAAGCAGAAGCAGGGTCCCCGCCTGCAACGCGTAAAAGGTGGCCGCTGGCGACCGGGGCAGGACCATTCGGCACGAGCCGCGACTGCTTTCGGCAATCAACTTCGGTGGCAAACAGCCCGCAATCGAAACGAATGTCCAAAAACCTTAGAACCCTAAACCCTAAAACCCCAAAATGGGCATAAGAACCCTAAACCCTAAACCCTAAACCCTAAACCCTAACCCCCCCAAAATGGGCATAAGAACCCTAAACCCTAAGCCCTAAACCTCCCAGAAATGGGCATCAGCCGAGCAAACCCCGCCAAGAGATCGCTTGGGCTCGATCAGGACAGGCTGCTGCAGGCCGGCGAAAGAGGATGAAACGAAGACCACAAGGACCCTTGGGGTTTAGGGTTTAGGGTTTAGGGTTTAGGGTTTAGGGTTTAGGGTTTAGGGTTTAGGGTTTAGGGTTTAGGGCTTAGATGAAAAGAAGACCACAAGAACCCTTAGGGTTTCGGGCTCGGGTCTTAAAGGTGCCGGGGAAGTTGGAAGTAGGAACGACGAGTTCAACTTTAGAACCAGTTACAACTACGGTAAATCACCAGTGGCAGAACCCGGCACCCAACCCCTCTTAGCAACTTTCAACCCTTGGGAAGAAAGATGTCTGAGTAGCAGAGGATAAGCTAGGCTGCACTCAGGAGGGTAGCTATGAATTAAACCTTTAGCTGCCTTAATAAGAAACCCAATAAACCCAAAAAAAGGGATCTAAAGTTACAGTAAAGTACCACAAAGATAAAGGACTCTGGGACTGCGAGCTTCAAGGCTTCGAGCTTCAGGGTATGTTTTGGTTTTTGGGATGTAAGGAGTTTGACGTTTTAGGTGTGGAAGGTGGTAGGTGGGGTACTATAGGCGCCTTAACAATTAGAATAGCCTGATTTTTGATTTTTTTCAAGTATACTTATGTAGGAACCACAGGGGTGGGGGGTAGTTGCGGGAGATTGGGCGCAAGGCTTGGCCATCACTGCGCCCCTGATTCTCCTATGAACCCCAGATGCAGTGCTGACTCCTCACCTCTGAACCCCGTTTAGGGTTTAGGGTTTAGGGTTCAGGGTTCAGGGTTCAGGGTTCAGGGTTCAGGGTTTAGGGTTTAGGGTTTAGTTAGGGTTTAGGGTTTAGAATTTTACGAATGAAAGGGTCCTCCACTTCGACATTGAAGGAAACCATCTGGCCCTCGCGGAATTCCTCGTCCTGCGCCCATTGGAAATATTGAGGGACTCCGGAGTCGCAGGGCTTTAGTTACAGGGCTTTAGGGTTTAGGGTTTAGGGTCTAGGGTTTTAGGGTTTTAAGGTTTGAGGGCTTTAGGGTTTTAGCGTGTGGGGCGTTATGTTCAGGTTTAGAGTTTGGGGAGGGGGCCTCCCGCTGAAAGCTGAGCCCAGAGAACCCCAAAACCCTAAACCCTAAACCCTAAACCCTAAACCCTAAACCCTATCGAAACTTTCAAAAGTTGGCCCCCGAAACCTCGAGTCTCAAACCCGAACCTCCATTTACCCGAGCCCAAGGGGTCATCATCGACGAGGATGACGTCGCACGGTACGGTGAGGCTGGCGATCAAGCCCCATGACTGGCAGAGGGTTGCAGGAGGTTTTGGGTTTAGGGTTTAGGATTTACAGGGACCAGCAGGTTACAGGGCTTTGGGGTGGCTTAGGGTTTGAGGGGCGCTCATGGAGGGCTTAAGGGTGTAGTGCCTAGGTGAGGGGTGTAGGGCCTAGATTGATTTACGTAGGTCTTAGGTCTCTGGGGCGTAGGTACAAGGCCGGACAAAGCGAAAGCGCCAAGACGCCTGCACGCGGGGGTGGGGGGGTGCCGGAAGGGGGCAGGCTTCACGCTTCAGGGAATAAAGCCCACAAGCAATAAAGCAACTAGGCCATTAGGGTTTCACTCTTAGGGCCTGAGCCTGAGCCCTGCACCTGACGTTACCCCTGCACACTTGAAATAGTTGACATTTTCAAGGTTTCGGGTTTAGGGTGCGGTGCTGTCGGCTTTGTAGCTATTCGGGCTTCGGGGTCCCCGCGGCAGCAAAGAGGAGCAAAGGGCCTCCCCCGGCGCGTCCCCCTGGTGCCACCGCCGTAGGCAGCCGACCAGGTTGTGGCGTCGATAGACTTGCCTACCGGAGGACATGGCTTGGGGCAGGGGGGGGGAGGGAAATTTTTCAGTTTCAGGCTTCCCTGAGAGCCCTAAAAACCCCAAACCCTGCATCCTCAACCTCAAAAGCCTCCCCAAACCCTAAGCCCCAAACTCTAGTCCAGGGCTTTAGGGGTCCTTTGTGGTGTCTGGGGCTTTAGGCCTTGCAGCGGACCTCACAAACGCGGCGCGGCGCCGAGAACGGGAAACAGGGGAGGGTTTAGAGTTTGAGTGCTGATGACTAGTTCATGGTTGGGATAGTATCAAAAGCTGAAATTTCTATTCCTTATTGAGCTTAAGTACCCTTGAAAATGTAAAACGTTGCCCCACTATGACAAAGATGAGGGTTTAGGAGTTGTTCAGGGTTTCAGGGTTTCCCCAGAGCTCGGGTATCAGAGGTTTGTAGGTTTTTTGGGAAAGGCTTTCTTTTTGGGGCTGTTTAGAGCTGCTTAGGCTTTGCTTGGGGATATTTAGGGTTCTTGTTAGGGGCTGAGGGGTTCAGGGTGTTTGGGGTTTAAGGGGCGTTTTGGGCTTGGTGCCGAAGAATCAGCTGGCAGGGGGCCACCTCAACTCCTCGAAATCGGCATAGCTTTGGCCATTGCTACCTGGCACTGGTGAGGCTGGGGGCTGTTCGGGGTTAAGACCCTAAACCCTAAACCCTAAACCCTAAACCCTAAACCCTAAACCCTCAACCCTAAACCCTTAGGGATCAGGGCTTAGGGCTTGGGGCTTAGGGCTCAGGGCTGAGGGCTCAGAAGCCTGTGACATGCATTCGCACGTGTAAAGGAATGTGAATTCCATGCTTTATGCTTCCCGTGAATGACTCATGGGGTGACTTTGGTACCTTATATCCCCATTTATAACGCTTGAAGAGAACTTTTAGGCACCGAACTCCCTAAGTCCGCACAAACGGTTAGACGGACATGCCAAGTAGTCTGTGTGGTTGGGTCTGGCCGTGTTGAGGACATGCAAAAAACTCTTTCTGGCTTGTTCTTTGAGGCTTGGTGCTTCGAAACACACGTCAGGGATCAGGGGGCTAAAGGGTTCAGGCTCTATAGGGCTTAGGGAACACACTTCGAGGGGTCAGGGACTGAAGGGTTCAGGGGGGTCCTAAACCCTAAAGCCTAAACCCTAAAGCCTAAACCCTAAACCCTAAACCCTAAACCCTAAACCCTAAACCCTAAACCCTAAACCCTAAACCCTAAACCCTAAACCCTAAACCCTAACCAAGTAGAGCCAGGGCTGCTATCCCAGGCCGCCATGGCTCTGCCCGTTCATCCACGGCATCGCCGACGTAAGGTTTAGGCCGCACGTGGGGTTGGGGGAGGTTCAGGCTTACTGGAGTTGGGGGGCGGAAGGTGAGAAGATCTTTATGATGGAAGACCCTAAACCCTCAAAGTCTCAAAAGCCTAACCCTTCTTGACACTCCAAGTATAGGGGGAATCATGGCAGCTTCTGCACTAGCAGGGGGGTTCCCAAGGGCCGAGATCTGCCAAGCCTGAGGCAGCAGCGGGCCGGGTATGCATGAACTTGGGGTTTAGGATTTAGGATTGAGGGTTTAGGGTTTGGGGTTTAGGGTTTGGGGTTTAGGGTTTAGGGCTTAGGGTTTTGGGGGGGGTACCTTTTTGGGGTCCTTCTTATATGGGGCCCACATGGCTTAGAAGGCTGAAGCTACGCAGATAGAGAAGGGAGCAGTTCATGATGCGGGGGTTTGGGTTCCCCAACTAGGCCCCCACCCTCTTTCTACCCCCCCCTAGGTTTCCCCCAGAATGAAGTTATTCAGGGGGGGAACCTGGGGGAGGATAGTGTAGGGGTGTAGTAGGGGCACCCATGATGCAGTTCAGGGCTTAGGGCAATATGACAACTCGATGATCGTACATGATTCAATGCGATTGCATCAAGACACCAAGGCTGCAGTTCAGGACCCTAAATAAGTTAGGGTTGAGGGTTAGGGTGTTTAGGGTTTAGGGTTCAGGGTTTGAGGTATCGTGGCCTTGCAATCCCTACACCAATAGCAATTCTTCAAGGCGCTGTATGTCTTGGAATCATCGGTTGATTTCTTGAGTTCACACTGTTTGAACAACTTGGCTATACAAAAACACCTACACCCTAAACCCTCTTAACGCTTTAATCCTTTTTAGCCCTTTAAACCCTAAACCCTTTAAACCCTTTAAACCCTTTAAACCCTTGAAACCCTTGAAACCCCAAACCCTCAACCCTAAAACCTAAACCCATTACTCTTGTGCAAGAAGTGAAGTTGCATTCGCTTTGTTCCGAAGAGATTCTGTCACATGCCTGACTAAGCTTTCTCTGAAGCTTTAGGGTGTAGGGTGTAGGGTGTAGGGTTTAGGGTTTAGGGTTTAGGGTTTAGGGTTTAGGGCTTCATGTCTTACAGCTTCTCTCTCTCTCTCTCTCTCTCTCTCTCAGCTTTCTCCTCTCCATCCAGATGTTGAAGAGCTCGCCTTTCGTTACGTCCGCACTGCATTCCTCTACAGGTCTTACTGTTGCGCACCTGGTTCATTGAATGTAATATGCTCTGGTATCCTTGTCCGCTACGGTACCTATTCCGACAGCGTCGTCATAGTACTTCTCATTCTCCGCATCCTACCGGGATCTCTCAAACTCCGTCGTCTGTGTCTTCTAGAATTCTAAAGGGCTTACAATGTACAGAGGGTTTAGGGCTTAGCCAAGTCTGCCCTGCCCTGCACACCTCAAAGCTCGAACCCTGGTGGGCATTGGTCTCGCGAAGACGCAGCAGCCAAGCCGGCCAGCGCTTACGTCATGCAGCACGAGGACACCAAGGACAGCTGCGACAGCACAAGTTGAAAGATTTCGGGCTTCGGGTTTAGGATCTAAACCCCCAAGCCCTGAACCCTAAACTCCTAAACCCGCAAACGCCACCCTAAACTCTAAACCCTACCTGCACCCCCATGTGGGACTCAAAGTCAGCCCTAGCTTGCTGAAACCCAGATTGCAGGTTCTCCTGCTCCAAGAACCCCACGCGAAGAGTTGAGCATGATGCTTTCAGGTCTTGCTTGATAGCCAGCAATGCACAGAGTTTAGGGTTCAGGGTTGAGGGTAGGATTTAAGGTATGAAACTACGGTTCGAAGTAGCCCTAGACCCTAAACCCCAGTAATGTTAAGACCAGTTTTCTCACACACACACACACACACAGATATATATGTATATATATATATGTATGTATAATATGTTATGCATATGTGTATGTATATGTATATATGTTGAGAATATATGTTACCGTACTTAGAACCCGGGCAACTAATCCGAAACACCCTCAACCCTATAAACCCAGATTTATCGCCTAATTTATCGCTCTCCACCTTCTTACCGCACCAGAACCCCAAACCCCACACCGAAACCCCAAACAATACGGGGCTCATCATGGAGGTCTGACTTCATGCTGTCAACACCGGCCCATCGGGCGGCTGTGCCGCCCCTGTACACTTTGTGGGTGAGGTAAAACTGTAAAACTTGCGGCGTCTTTAGTGCCCGAACTAGCGGCGCCTGAGACCGACGATGACATCTGTGGCAGGAACGACAACAAAAGTGGTCATCTCTTCCATCGGCGGCTTGGTCCACTTCTCCAGGACAAAGTTCTGCAGCACCTTGCCGCATTGGGTCGGGTTTGGGGTTTGGGGTTTGGGGCTTGGCGCTTTAGATGGCCCCCGCCTGCTTGCGCACCTAGGCGAAGCCTGAACCTAGGACCTACGTCACCAAGTTGCGTGGAGGTTGCTGTTCGGCCGAAATTGTGAAACCGCATAGCCTGAAAACACTGGAACCCTAAACCCCCCCCCCCCCCCCCGCCCTCAAGACAAGCAATTTGAACGCCCCAAGCCCTAAACCCTATGAAGCCAAAACCCCAAACCTTAAACCCCAAAACTCGAAACCCGAAATCCCCAACCCAGCCCAAGGCCCTAGAAGCCCTAGCAGCCCTACAAGCCCTAAAAAGCCCTGGAAGCCCCAAAGCCCCACCCTAAACCCCAAGCCCTAAACCCTAGAGCCCTAAACCCTAACCCCGAAAACCCAAAACCCTAAACCGTAAACCCTAAACCCTAAACCCTCAACCCCTCTAAAGCCCTGCATCAGGCCTTGGCTAGCACCAGCTTACCCTCGTAGTCGGCCAGCTGGCGACCAAGGCAGATGCGGGCGCCATGCCTCGGACGCGAAGGGTTTAGGGTTTAGGGTTTAGGGTTTAGGGTTTAGGGTTTAGGGTTTAGGGTTTAGGGTTTAGGGTTTAGGGTTTAGGGTTTAGGGTTTAGGGTTTAGGGTTTAGGGTTTAGGGTTTAGGAGGGTTTAGGGTGGTTTAGGGTTTAGGGTGGTTTAGGGTTTAGGGTTTAGGGTTTAGGGTTTAAGGTTTTTAGGGTTTAGGGTTTAGGGTTTACGGTTTAAGGTTTAGGAAAACTTTTTGGGGAGTGTGGAGTTTTTAGGCGCGGAGGGTTTGGGGGTTTAGGAGTTTCGGGTTTAGGGTTGGAGGGAGGTTTTAGGGTGTTTTGGGGGTAGGAAGATACCCGGGCGTCATACGATGGTAGGGTGCCCAAGAGGGCACCCATAAGTCCTCGTGAGATGTTGCCGAAACTCGTTGAAAGCCCCTTAGGCTGTGCGGGGGGGGTGGGGGCGTGGGGCCCCACAACCCTAACAGCCTCGAGAAAAAACCAACGCAAACCTCACAAACCTTTCTCTCTGGGGCTTAGGCTTAGGGCTTCGAGATGCGCATAGACCTTCTAAGGACGCTGCCCAAATGGCAGGCTGTCGAAAGGCGGAAGCTTGATGATGCCTTGCGTGAGCTGCTAAACCACCTCGCCCCGGACTCCCATACCTCCTCTTCGACCTACCCTACAGCCAGTCCCCCTACAACCCCTAAACCCTTAATGCCCCCCACTACTTTCTAAGGGTCCCTAAGCTTCCCGAAGGTTCCCCAGGTACCTGCCCCCCATGAACCCCTCCCTTAAGAACCCTATAACACACGTTCGGCCCCGCAAAAATAGGTGCCCTTCAAGAATCTTTCGAGACCCCTACGGCTGCAAACCGCAGGTTTTGGGGTTTAGGGTTTAGGTTTAGGGTTTAGGTTTACGGTTTAGGGCTTAGGGTTTAGGGCTTGGGGTTTAGGCCTTGCGGCTTAGGGTTCAGGGTTCAGAATTCAGAGGCCAGAAGTTCTACGGATGCCAACCCCAAACTCGAAGTCGCTTGTCAGCAGCCCTTCTGCAACATCCCCTCTAAAACCCTAAACTCTGAACCCAAAACCATAAACCCTAAGCCCCCAAACCTAGAGCCTTCGACGTCTGCCCTGAAGCTCAAACCACGAAGCCCTACACTCAGGGTTTCGGGCAGATCTCTAGGGCCCTAAACCCTCAACCCTCAACCCTAAACCCCTAAACCCTCAACCCTAAACCCCTAAACCCTAAACCCTAAACCCCTAAATCCCTAAACCCTACACCCTCAACCCTCAACCCTCAACCCCTAAACCCACCTGAACCTGGTCCTAGAAAACAAGGCCTTCGGGTCCCAGCCAGCGCTGTGGGCGGTACTCCTGAAGTGTCGGGTTTTTTCGGGTACAGAGGTACAGGGGTGTAGGGGTTTCGGGGTTCAGGGGTTTCGGGTTTAGGGGTACAGGGGTTTAGGGGTTTTGGGGTTTAGGGGTTTAGGGGTACAGGGGTTAGGGATTTCGGGGTCTAGGGATCAGGGATTTTGGGGTCAGGGTTTCGGGGTTTAGGCTTTAGTGGTCTAAGAGTTTAGGGGTCTATGATAGGGATTTAGGTTTAGGAGGCTCCAATAGAAGCTGTTAGGCCCCAAGTCCTTGCTTAGCGGTTTAGGGCTTAAGTGTTTAGGGTTTTAGGGGTTTAGAGCTTTGGGGTTGTAGTGGTTTAGGCTTTGAGGGTGGGTCCTTCAGGTCGTTGCCCAACTTGGCCTGCACCTCCGGCGCGTGCGTCAGGATGTGGCGGTAGTTCAGCCAGAGCTCAGATTGGGCTGGCACCTTGCACCCCAAGGATTTAGGGTTTAGGGTTTAGGGTTTAGGGTTTAGGGTTTAGGGTTTAGGGTTTAGGGTTTAAGACCCACCCTAAGCTGCCCTATGCCCGAAGCCCGGAACCCCAAACCCTGAACAACTGTCTGTACCTGAAGGCTCTAACGTAGTTCCCTTTGGGGCTAGTTGTGGGGGGATTCTGGTATACGAACCCAAGAAAGTACTACAGAGGAGCCGTCAGGTAGCCACTACACCCCATCCCCCTTCACACACGCGCCCGTATCCCAAAGAAGATGTCATGCCAACCCTTGCATGGTCTGCTTCATAAGTGCCCCAAAAATGGGTTTAGGAAAATAATCTAGGGTTTTGGGCCTAGCTTAGTGCCCAGGGTTTCAAAACTGTGCGAAACATAGTGCGCTACTTACTTTTTCTCAGCAATGGCCAAGTGTACCCTAAGCTCGAGGCTCCGCATCCCCAGTCACCATGTTCTCACAAGGCGACCTTTGGGCTCCTATGGTGCAGACTAGGTTTAGGGTTTAGGGTTTAGGGTTTGGGGTTTAGGGTTTAGGGTTTAGGGTCTAGGGTTTAGGGTTTAGGGTTTAGGGTTTAGGGTCCACCGATGTGTTCATGGTCCACACATGCGCAAGTCCTAGTCCCTCACAAGAATTGACTCGGAAACCCTCAGGTCCCCAACACCCGCTCTGCTGCTTGTAAGGGACCCCCAAAACCCTAAACCCTAAAACCCAGACCCTAGACCGCAAACCCCAAACCCTAAACCCTAAGCCCAAATTCTCAGTGCCCAGGAGCCGTGCGGCCAGCGAGCTTGATGGGCTCCTCGCCCACTAAAAGGTGCTATCGGGCACATTACCCATGAACCTTGAAGTGGGGCTTAAGGGTTCAGGGTTTAGGGTTTAGGGTTTAGGGTTCAGGGCTCAGACTCGACGCAGAAAGCGTCTCCTGGTTCGTGAAGAAATCGAAGGGTGCCGGGCCATTCCTCAGCTGCAGAAGCACTGAACTCCTCTCGCCCTCCGCGCCAATAAAACTGACGCTCAAGCCAAGAATCACAGCACCTCAAACACGAATTTCAAAAGACCTCCTCAAAGCCCTCACAAACTGGGGTCCCTTGTGTCCATTGCTGGCTACCTATGAGACTACAAACCTTATAAAAAAACCCCTGCCAAACTGTAAACCCCGAACTCTAAACTCCAAACCCAAGCCCTCAATTCGGATGCTTCTCATGGGTATTTCCCGAGATAGGGGTACCCCTTTTTTTATACTCCAAACAGAATAGAATCCCCTTATCAAGGGAAAAAGGGTACGTACCCCTATTTTCGGAAACCCCCTCGTGGCCCTGCCGCCAAAACTCAGCCGCAGCGTTTCCAGCCAGGTGGCCTGTACCAGCTTCAGTGAGTCCTCGGCTTTTGAGGAGGTTCGGGGTCTGCTTCAATCAGGGGGTTAGGGGAGGTTCGTGGTCTGCTTAGAGAGGGAGTGGGGGGGGGGGGTGGTTGGGGAGGTTGGGGTTCAGGACTCAGGGGTTCAAGGTTCAGGGTTGGGGGTTAAGGTGGAGGGCTCCGAAATTCTTGCCACAGAGCTAACTGCTCCAGCGTGATGATGTCCCCGGACAGAGACTTCACCTGGTGGGTTCAAGGGTTTAGGGTGGGATGAGGCTCGAAAACCCCAACTCCACCCAGCCCAACCCCCAAAACCCTGTGCCAATACAGAACACCTCCAGACCCGAAAGCCTCCTCTGCCAAGGCTTCCTGGAGCTCAGGGAGGCGAGCGAGGTGGTAGAAGGCCCAACTCCTTCAAAGGACTCGAGGGTGCGCGGGACGTCTGGTTAGGGAGTCGGACGCTGAGCCCTCGAAACCCTAAACTCGACGTTGCACCCTGGCATGCATGAAAGCTGCACAGCTGACCAGAAAAAAACAAGGCCGGCTGAGGGTTTGGGATTGCGGTTTAGGGTGGAGGGTTCAGGGTAACTGCCTGTGGCCTCTGTCCTCCAAGCTACAGTCTCCCTTTGTTCAGACGGCCGATGTCCAGAATGGGCCCATAATTTAAGCAAGCCGGCGATACTTGAAGCTGAGACTTCACAAAATACTGGAGCCTATCAAATTTGAAGTTCCTGTTTGGGGTAGCTTTTGTTGATGTAAACTTACTTCGGCTCCTGTCTACTGAAGACCTCGATCCTGATCCTACACGAGGACCCAGCCGAAGAACCTCAGAATGCAGACATCCTGAACCCACATCCCTACACCCTAAACCCTAAACCCAACAACCTAAACCCTAAACCCGAAACACAAAAACCTAAACCCTAAACCCTCAACGCTAAACCCGAAACCCTAAACCCTAAACCCTAAACCCATCGAAGCCCTTCAAGCTGAGAACATGCTGATAAGCCAACAATGCAGGCGAGCGGCAGCGCTTGGCTGGTTGTGTCCGTGCCGGCCGCAAACAGAACCGCCAAGTTTCCGACGAGCTCCTCCCAGCACACTTTGAGGGGTTTAGGGTTTAGGGTTTAGGGTTTACGGTTTAGGGTTTAGGGCTTAGGGCTTAGGGTTTAGGGTTTAGGGTTTAGCGTTGAGGGTTTAGGGTTTAGCGTTGAGGGTTTGGGGTTTAGGGTTTAGGATGTGGAAGGCACAGGGTTTTGGGGCTTGTGCTTAGGGCTTCGGGTTCGGGATCCAGGGCTGAGGTTGCGTCACACGCAGCACTCCGCCGAGAAGCCGGGAGGTGGACGGAATGTCGGGACATGGGCAATTCTAGAAATTCTTCTTGTCTGCCCTAAACATAGTGATCCGCATGAAGAACGGGGTGCCACAAGGGACCACGCTCTCGATGACTGCCAACATGTCCCATGGCTCGACCGTGAACTCTGAACCTGTTTCTGTGCATCTATGGTTTAGGGATGTTTAGGGTTTAAGGGTTTAAGCCACTCTTCCCATGAACTTGCTGCAGCCTCCCTTGCTACAGCACTGTCCAACCCCTGCAGTGCACAGCACCGCGCTCACACGCCTGCTTGCAAGGTGCGGGGTTCGGGGTTGGATTTTAAGGTTTAGCCCGCACCTTCAGCCCGGAACGTGAAGAAACTTTTCGGGCTCAGAGGGTTTCTGGCTTGCGGTCCTCATGGGTAAACTTGTCACCATCCATCTTCCGAAGCTTCTCCACCAATGTGGCACCCTTCCCCGCTTGCTTCTCCTTTGGATGCACAAAGGGGGGGTGCAGGGTCTAGGGTTGAAGCCCCAAATCCAAAACCCCAAAGACCCTAAACCCTGAACCCCTAGACCCCTACACCCTAAACCCCTGAACCCCTAGACCCCTACACCCTAAACCCCTGAACCCCTAGACCCCTACACCCTAAACCCTGGAAGCCCTAAACCCCAAACCCCAAACCCTAAACCCTAAAGCCTAAAGGGAAGCGCAGGCCGGGGCACCATGAGCTGCACCATGCTGGCGCCCATCTGCTTGGCAGCCTTTTCCCCTCCATCCAGGAGCCTGCATGATGAGGGTTTAGGGTTTAGGGTTTAGGGTTTAGGGTTTAGGGTTTGGGGTTTAGGGCTTAGGGTTTAGGGTTTATGGTTTAAGGTTTAGGGCGGGGGGGATGAGGGCGTTCTTTTCTTCCTAGGACTACTCTTGTGGTACTCATTGTTCTTGCTATTCTTTCTTCATGTTCTTAACTTTCCTGGTTGTTGTTATTCTTGCTCTTGTTTCGATTGTTAGCATTGTTACTGTTGTTGTCGCCATTCTTCTAACTTCTTCTTCTTCTTCTTCTTCTTCTTCTTCTTCTTCTTCTTCTTCTTCTTCTTCTTCTTCTTCTTCTTCTTCTTCTTCTTCTTCTTCTTCTTCTTCTTCTTCTTCTTCTTCTTCTTCTTCCTTCTTCTTCTTCTTCTTCTTCTTCTTCTTCTTCTTCTTCTTCTTCTTCTTCTTCTTCTTCTTCTTCTTCTTCTTCTTCTTCTTCTTCTTCTTCGTCTCTTTCTCTTCTTTAGGCTGAAGGTACAGGTTTCGCCCTTGGAGGAGTACCTGCCAAGAATGCGTTTTGCCTTCTGGGAGGTTTCGGGTCTTCGTGGTGTAGGGGATTTAGGAGGTTCGGGGCTCAGGGCCAAAGCTCTGGCTTGGGGGCTTATAGGGCTTTCAAGAACTTGGTGCTTGAAACTTGTGGCCCTTGCCTTCCCAGGAAGGGAAACTTCCAGTATGGGACTGGGCTGGACACCCGGACCATCAGGCAGTCCATGAGCGAGTGCACGGCCTTGACCAGCGAGTTGTCCTCAGCTCGAGAAGTCCTAAACCCCAAACCCTAAATCCTAAAACCCGACACCCTAAACGCTAAACCCTATCCCGAAACCCCAAACCCTAAACACTTTTGAGCTAAACCCTAAACGAGAGAGCCCTCTAAACCCTAAACTCTAGAGCTCTCGAAGCCCCAGGGTGCAACTGGAAGCTCTAAACCCTAAACCCTAAACCCTAAACTTGCGCCCAGAGTCTCTCGTCTCCAGCATGCCGAGCTCTTCCCCGAAGGCCGTCTTGCAAAGGACGTCGGCGGTGTACATGGGGAGAAGGTTCTTGGATTCAGAGTTTAGGGTTTAGGGTTTTTAGGGTTTAGGGTTTAGGGTTGAGGGTTGAGGGTTGAGGGTTGAGGGTTGAGGGTTGAGGGTTGAGGGTTGAGGGTTGAGGGTTGAGGGTTGAGGGTTGAGGGTTGAGGGTTGAGGGTTGAGGGTTGAGGGTTGAGGGTTTAGGGTTTGGGTCTACGCATCCCAACCTCCATACTTCAGACGCCCCCAAAAAACCCTAAACCCTGGAGCCCGAACACCCTAAAACCTTAGCACCCCAAACCCAAAACCCTAAACCCTCAAAGCCCTCAGACTCTGAACCCTAAACCCTAAACCCTAAACCCTAAACCCTAAACCCTAAACCCTAAACCCTAAACCCTAAACCCTAAACCCTAAACCCTAAACCCTAAACCCTAAACCCTAAACCCTAACCCTAAACCCTAAACCCTAAACCCTAAACCCTAAAAGCCGTCAAACTCTGAACTGGCCAAGGGTCAGAGAAGTTCGTCTCCCCCTGGCTGCGACAGTCCGAGTCCAAGGCCGCTAGAAACTTGTCTGTGATCTCTGCCACAGCCGGTACGTAGGTCTCCTTTGATAGGGGTGTACAGAGCCCTAGACCCTGAACCCTAAACCCCAAACCCCAAAACCCTAAGCCCTAAACCCTGAACCCCAAACCCTGAACCCTCAACCCTAAACCCTAAACCCTAAACCCCAAACCCTAAAACCCCGAAAAGCCCGGTTTTTGTTCCAGACCCTGGAAGCCCGCAAGCTGTGAACATTGAGTCTAGGGCTCAGAGCTTGCTGTGAATGAAAAAGACATGAAAGATCATGTTACATGAGGTCAGTATCATTCTTATGTTTCTGCTCCACAGAAGCTATTGATGGTGCAGTTGTAACCCCTAAACCCTAAACCCCAAGCCGCCGTCCAGGCACCATATTCTTGGCATTGAAGCCGGGCGCCATGATGCCTTTTGGACAAGCGCAAAACCCTAAAAGAAACCCCAAACCCTAGCGCTGGGCTGTAGGGCTTACAGGGCTTGGGGGGCTTCAGACCCTGCACCTCAACATCCCACCCCCCCCCCGCAAGCTATCGCCAGCGCATGAAGGCCTCCTTTCTTCTGAGAATCCCGGCTGTGGGGTTTTAGGGGGGTGTCGGGGCAACGGCGGTCGAGGTGTGTGATCATTGTCTGCGCTGTTGATCGCGCCACCACGTGTCAAACTCCAAGTGCGCGGTCATGAGCAATCAAAGTCACAGTGCCATTAGCAGCATGACTGCCCAGGGTAAGACAGGCATGATAGCTGACGGTTTAGGATTCAGAAAAGGGTCAAAGATTAGGAGTTTAGGGTTTTAGTTTGGGGTTTAGAGCCGGCTCTCATCATCTTTAAACCATGTTCCAACTTTCTGCAGTTTACTTTTGGGCTTGGGGCTTAGGGTTTTGGGGTGTAGGGACTTTTGGTGTTGCAGCCCCTGGTGCGCCGCTCGCGCTTCCACCGGTCCCCCTCGGAGAAGAAGACGCCCTCGATCACACCATTCGCCGCACTGGAGAGGCTTCCTTTTTGGGGGTTTAGGGTTTAGGGTTTAGGGTTTAGGGTTTAGGGTTTAGGGTTTAGGGTTTAGGGTTTAGGGTTTAGGGTTTAGGGTTTAGGGTTTAGGGGGACTCGCTTACTGGCTCTTCGCAGGAAGCTTGGGTCATCACTAAGACCTGAAACGCGTGAACCCCTTCAGCCTGACACTCTGTCTGAACCGCAAGCCTCGCCTTGAAACTAGCATTGCCGTTCAATTCCCTGAAGGTTCTGGGCTTAGGGTTTAGCGTGCCTCGACTAGTTGGGAAACAAAAAAATAATTGGAATATAGGGTCGGGGCTTTAGCGCTTTAGGGTTTGGGGTTGGAGCAATGCGACGGTGGACCAGGTCCAATGACACAGAAGAGATACTAGCCAATGCTAATTCGGGGTCCAGGATAAACCACAAGTGCCACGAAACTGGCAGCCGGTCACTTCCGGACCCTTTGTTCTGAGGGTGCCTGGAAAGAGATATCGTTCGAGTGCTCCGTTGGAAAAACTTTTCCTGCATAGTTTCTAGAGTTTATGTCTTGCGCAAGTAGTGACGCTAGCCTGCCAGTAGCGTCAGTAGACAATCGTAAGTGTTGTATGTTAGGAACAGACGGTGATCCAAGTTTGCAAATGCCCTGGCGCTTACGCAATGTACGAAGAAGAAGGGTATCCCGAGTAAGGTTACAGCCAGCTAGAACTATGGCCACCCTACGTATAACCCGGACTCCATCCCTTTTAAACTGTAAGCCCATAAACCCCATAAACACCCATAAACCCTATAAACCCTGTCAACCCTATCCCCTGTAAACCCTATCAAGCCTATCAAGCCTATCAACCCTATCAACCCTATCAACCCTACCAACCCTATAAAACCATAAAACCTATAAACCCTATAAACCGCCAATGTATCTACCTTTGGCTCTCATTTTCCACGTGGTCCTGGCTTGGTGACCTTGAAGGGCCGGAGACCCAGAACAGCGCTGACCGCCTCCAGCCAAGCAATCGGGCTTAGGGCTTAGGGTTTAGGGTTTAGGGTTTAAGGCTTAGGGTTTAGGGCTTGTACGGTTTAGGGCATCAAGGTTTAGAGGGTTTTCAGAGTTTCGGGTTTGCAGGGTTTATATAGGGCTTTGAATACTTTGAATAGCTCAGGGTTCAGGGTTTCTGGGCTCAGGGCTTGGGGGATGCTTCGAGTGCAACTCTGGCATTCGCAAACCTCAAGTAAGCCCCATTGAGTCGGCTCCCGCGTTTTGGGCAGAAGCCGTGAGTCGCAATTTGCTTAAAATTGGGGCAAGGTTGGGGGCTGTGGAGTTTTGGGCGCCGGTGCCCAAACATCATTCGGGCTTAGGGCGTAGGATACAGGGTTTTGAGCTTACTTGCTTAGCGGACCGGAGTTGTGCGAAAGTGACCCTAAACCCTAAACCCTAAACCCTAAACCTTAAACCCTAAACCCTAAACCCTAAACCCATGGTCCAAGGTTCGGGCTTCACCCGTAGAATGTGACGCGGGAGCTTAGGATGCAGGTAGGACATGGTGTGCGGTTGGTTTAGCATGGATAGCCCCAGGGAGCCTTGCTATCACCAGCTGAACCGCGCCACAAACCCTAAACCCTACACCCTTAAACCCTTAAACCCTAAAACCCAAAATCCTAAACCCCGAACACTCTCAGGACCTGTCCAAGTTCAGGAAGGAGCAAAGGAAGGGCTCGGAATCGGGGACCTCTGAGATCAAAGTCGCGACGCGCTTAAGAACTCAAAGTACCCTAACCTTAGCCCAAAACATACCCCTCAACCCCCTAAGCCCCAAATAGAAATACCCTAGACGCCCAAACTTCCGTCCGCCTCCCAAGAACAGCAAACGACGCTCCGTGTGCCAGCCTGGACAGACTTCATATGTGAGGGCTCTTGGGGTTTCAGTAGTTTAGGGTTTCAGGGTTTTGGGGGGGTTGAGGGTTTAGGGCTTTTGGGTTTCATGCTTTGAGGTGCAGGAATTCAACTTGGGGCTTGGGGCTCTAGGATTTGCGTTCAGGATGGGGTTCAGGATGGGTTTAGGGCTTGGGGCTTCAAGGGTTGTGGGGGTTGAGGGCTTGAGGCTTTGAGGGCTTGAGGGCTTGAGGGCTTGAGGTTTCAGACCTTTACAGCTTGGGAGCTTATGACTTCTTGGCTTGAGCATTCAGGGACTTGAGGGTCATGCGTTTCAAACCACCCTGCCCAGTTGAACCTCATAGGTACATTGAGACTCCATTGCGGATTACGGGGGATTGCGCTCCTTGTACACGGTCCAGGGGATAACTTCTGGGCAACATGAGCATGTGTGAGGCTTCCGGGGTTGCTTCTTAACTGGCTCTCAGTGGTGAGAGAATGAGGTACCTTACTTGGAGGTTCAGGGTACTTAGCAACCCATTATAAGTGTAGTGATAAACCAACATATAAGCCCATTTAGTACCCCAATAGGGTCATAATTGGGTTGGAAGTACAGGGAGGGGAGGGAGGGAGGGAGAATGGCTAGCAGCGTTATTATTGCTGCAGCCGCCCGCACTCTTCCCCCCCCACATCTCGGGGCGGCTCCGCAGGCGTCATCGCCGCCCTCCGCGGAGAGTTCAAGAGGGGGTTTAGTCATAGTGCAGACCAAGGCACGGGAGACGACTGAACCAATCCAACTGATCAGGATACCAAGAACCCACCGAACCAACCCCCGTAACGAGCCGAGCCAAGAAGGGGGGGTTGCGGAACGCACAGACAGGAGGGGGGGGAGGGGGCAAGGGAAGGAAGGAGGGGGGGGAAGGGGGGGAGGGGGAGGGGAAGGGGGGGGGGAGGGGGGGAGGGGAGGGGGGGAAGGAGGGGGGAAGGGACGCAAGGAGGAGGCCCATGCGAATGGCTCGGTTAGCCTGCTCACGAAGGTCAGCGTCCATGGCTGCAGTAGGATGCCCCAACCCACACTTAAGCCGAAAAGTAACTTGCACAACGCGTCAAGACAAAGCAACAAACCAAAGCAAGCGCGCGCAGCAGATGAGGTAAGGGGGGGCGGGGGCAGGGGGCGAGGGGCGAAGGGGGCGATGGGGGGGAAGGGGACGGGGGCGGGGGAAGGGGGAGGCGGGGGGAGGGGAGGGGCGGCGGGGGGGAGGGGGAAAGAGGCAGGTGGGCAGACAGGAGAGAAAAAAGGAAGAGAAAAAAAAAAAAAAAAGAACGATGCCGCGCCTATCACGAACACGGGAAGGGGAGAGCTGACGCAGCGCACACGCCGCAGGCATGCAGGCAGAACACCGGATGGCACACCATAGACACTAAGGAAGCCAGGCCTGGGCAGGAAGGGACACCTTGCTCCAAGTAACGCAAACCCTGAGCTGCGACAGGGAGCCTGCACAGACCAAGGGGCTCCGGGCCCGTGCTTGGACAGCAACATGTGACGGGGCCTGCAACAGGGATCTGATGGCCTGGTTAGGTATTTGGCACCTTGCTGTAAAGGCTCCCACACACGTTGCAGAGTCGTGTAACAGGAGACACCAAAGCTGGCATAGGCTGCAGGCGCACCGATGGCGCCGGGGGCAACCGGCGGCAGCGGGGAAGCCAGCAGGACAAGAAAAGAGGGGAAATTACTGCAACGCAACTTGGCAGTGAACGAGATCCAAACTCGACGCCCTCACTTAGCACCAGTGTATAAATGTCTGCGACGACCCACAACCGACAGAGACTGCCAGGGGATGGGGGACGCCGAGCTGAAACAGTGTACAGGTTGCAGGTAACGGGGACCACGAGAGAGAATATAGTAATTCCCGCTCGATGTAGAAGCAGGCCCGATTGAGACCAAGGCTGCAGGCGCTTGGTAGCGCCGGGGGGCAGTCAACAAAGGCAATAAGACAAACAACGGTAGTCACAAGGGGGGCACCAAGGCTGAAGGCGGGGAGGAGCCGGGGAGCAGCTGGCGACAGGGGGTCAAGCAGGGCAAACCCTTGCCAAGTAAGGGTGGAGAACCCTGAAAAACAACCGGAAAAAGGGAAAACCGAAGCCCCGCTGGGCAAGCACACGAGCTAGGACTACATTTAAGGTTGAGAAGGGAAGTGGCCCTCTGCAGTAGCTCGCCAGGTTGATGCAGCACAGGTTGCAGGCGCACCGGGCGGCGCCGGGGAGCAACCGGGTTCAACGGGGAAGCACGCACGTGTGTGTAAACCGCTTAGTGATGCAGGACCGGGCAAAACAAGGCTGCAGGAGCGGGGAAGCTCCGGGGAGCAGCCAAAGAGACGCCAACAGCCCATGACAGACTAGCAAGGCTGTCGGCACCCTAGGAGGCGCCATGGGCGACCCGGGGCCGGGGCCAACCGCCACGCAAACACAGAAGGCACCAACGCACAACCGCAGCCGCACAACCGCACAACTTAAACCGCGCAACCGTGCACCCGCACATCTGCACAACCGCAAACCGCACCACCACACACGTGTACAGCCGCAGAAACAGAAAAACCCCGCAGCTGTGTAACCGTCCAACTGTACAACTGCACAGCCGCCCAACTACGCAACCGCGCTACCGCACAAGCGCACCACTGCACTCGCGCACGACCGCACAACCGGACACCAGCACAACCGCGCAACCACGCAATCGCCCAACCGCACAGCCAGGCGGGCGCAAACATCTGGTCAAGGGGCGGAGCTCAAAACACAAGGCGGAAAGGAGACAGAGGTGGCAGGTTGAACCGAGAAACTGAACAAGCAAAGCGACCGTCACATAAGCATTAGCTGCAAGCGCAGCTCGGACTGCCTGGCCATTAGGGGGCGGCCCCACCCCCAAAACTGTAAGTGCACCACGCAGGGAGAGGAAGGCGGGCGACCGGTTGACTGGCACGAAGCCGCGGCCCCGGCGCCCGCCAACCTTCCCCAAACCGAATGTGACAGGGGAGGATGACTAGCACAAGGCCGCGGCCCCACCCCCTGCACAACTATCATCATACGACCAACCAAGCAAGAAGCCAGGGGAGAGGCAGCCAAGTAAATGGTTGACTAGCTTAAAGCCGCGGCCCCATCACTTGGCTGACTCCCCTTTCACTGCCGCAGCAAAGCATGCAATACACTATGGCTAGGATGAGCCAATGCCAGTTCGCTCAAATTCAAACGCGAAAGCTTATGACCGGGAGAGGGAAAGAAAAAAGGAAGAAAAAGAAAAAAAACAGAAGAAACAAATAAAAATGGACGTGGCATGCGACGCACGCACCCCACGGGACGTGGCATGCAGCACACGCGCTCCCCAGGAGGGGACGTGGCTAGCAGCGCAAGCAACCCGTAGGACGTGGTCCACAGCGCACGCATTCCCTCCTGAAACCACATGACAGGCGAGAAGAAGAGAACAGCAGGGAGGCAAGAAGCTCCGCAAAACTCACTGACTTGTGGGTTCAGGAAGCCAGTGAAGTCCGAGGACAAAGGGGATGGCAAAAGGAGAGCACGCAACCCGTGGGACGTGGTCCGCAGCGCACGCATATATTCTCCCTGGCATAAAATGGCGGGCAAAAAAAAAAGAGGAAGCAGCTGTGAAGCAAAAATCCCGACAAGCCCAAGAGAGTGGGAGAGCCGAGAGCATGCAAGGGAGAAACACATGGGTTCAGGAGCCAGAGAAGTCCAAGGACAACAGGCGTGAACTGAGAATACGGCAGCGGCCGCAAATTGTAAAGGGTCAGCAATACCCACAGAACACGAAAAGGAGGCAAGGCCTCAGGCACTATCACTCTCGCGGCGGAGGGGAGGGCCGGGAGGCAGGTGCTCATCCGAGGCAACGCCTCGTTAGTGCCGCCCTCAGGGTCCTGACTCCTAGGGAGGCCCCCCCCTCAAATGAAAGCCACAAGACCTGAGGGTGTTGGAAGTACAGTTGTAATTGGGTTTCTAAGTACCATGAACCTCCAAGTAAGAGCCCCTTAAAGGGCTGATATAAGGCGCTAAGAGGTGCCCGTACCTCCTTCCCTCACTCTCCTAAGAACCAGTAGCGATCAGGGTTTAGGGTTTAGGGCACCTCCAACCATGAGCCCCCTCCACACATGCTAGCTGGAGGGAAAAACCCCAAACCCTAAATCAAACCCCTGAACCCAAACCCCCTACCCTATACCCCCTGAACACCCTTAAAACCTCCTAGTTTCCCCAAAACCGAAACCCCAACCGGCCCCAACCGGCTGCAGCCAGCTGACGATCATCTCGAAGACACCTTCGTCCCCATAAGTCTCCGAGAACTCATCCAATTTCTTGGCCATGTCCCTGCCACCTGGACGGAGTTTGTTGGTCAGTTTTGTGCTTTTGAGTTTTTTGTTGGGGTGCGGAGGGGGGGGGGGGTGGCCGGCTTAAATTGGGTTTATTTGGAAGCTGGCAATCGGGTTTTCTTATAGCCATACACGTTTCCACGAGGGTACGCTGCTGTCACGTCAGTCGTACTATGGTGGCCTCAGGAACAAGAACCAAGTAGTTCCTCTTCTCTCTTCTCTTTTTCTCCTCAACCCTATCAACCCTAGAGTCGAAGGCTCTCGTGAACAGGAGAAGAGAAGGGAGAGAGAAGGAGGGAGAGATAAGAGGAACACAACTTTAGTGGGAAGAGCCAAGAAAAGAATAGAAGAGAGATGAATAACGGAGAGGGAGAGACAAAACAAGGCGCAAAGAAGATGGCACTCTGTCTTTTCGAAATTAGAAAACCAAAAGCCGAGAAGAGGGATATGATGAAGTACGGCAAAGGTCCACGCACAAGGAGTCACCTTCTGCTTACCCTTCCACTGCTTTATCATATGAGTTCCTTTCTTGTGTTTTATCAGTTAAAGGAAGCAGAAGAAGAGAAGGGAAAGGGAAGTGAGAGAGGAGAGACAACAAGGAGGCCATTTTAATTTTCTGGAAGGGTACTGAAAAGAAGAGAAGAGACAAGAAACAAGGAGACGGAGGAACACAACAAGGCGCAAAGAAGATGGCACTCTTCTTTATCTATCATCTCTCCCTTCCTTGTCTCTCCCTTTTCCCTCTAAAATTAAACAAGACAAGACTATTCTTGCTCTTCGCAGACAGGTGCCCTCTACAGTGAATGAAACAGTAGGCAGTGGAGCTCTTCAATGTCTTTCCCTCTGTTTTTTCTTCTTTTTCTTTTTCGTTCAAAAAGGGAAAGAAGCTTCCTTTTGTGTCTTTTTGAGATTTCAAGGAGAAAAAGAGAAGAGAATGGAGAGAGAAAGGAGAGAGGAGTTATCAAAAGGAACGCAATATTAATGGGAAGAGCAATAAAAGGAATGTAAGAGAAATGAAGACAGGAGAGGGAGGTGCAAAAACAAGGCAAAGACACGATGGTGCCGTGTTCATCTTACCTCTCGTTCTTATCTTTCTTCTCTGGTTCTTTCCCTTTGAAATAAAAAACAAAAGGAAGGACAATGAACATGTAAAGGAACCCGTTTTCGTTCTTTGCTTGGGCACAAGGAAAAGAACAGAGGCGATAGGGCGAGAGGAGGGGTTTGCTGAAGCATGGGGAGGGTCTACGGGCAAGGAGCCAACTCCGCCCACTTCCCCCATCCATTGAAAGAGGAGAAGAAAGGAACAGGGCCTCCCTCCATTCCCCTCTTATTCTTCCTTTCTTGCGTTTTTGTCGCTTACAGGGGAACAGGAGAAGAGGAGGGAGAGAGAAGGAGAGAGGAGAGAAAAAAAGGATTGCCTTTTTGATGGGAAGATCAAAGAAAAGAATAGAAGAGAGATGAATGGAGAAGATGGAGAGACAAAACAAGGCGCAGAGAAAATGGCACTCTTCTTTATCCATCCTCTCTCCCTTGTCTCTCCCTTCCCTCTTTCTTTTCGAAATCAAAGGTAAGGAAAGGAACAGAAGAGATAGGCCGAGAGGAGGAATATGATGGAGTATTATGGACACCGTCTGCTTACCCTTCCACTGCTTTATCATATGAGTTCCTTTCTTGTGTTTTATCAGTTAAACGGAAGCAGAAGAAGAGATGGGAAAGGGAAGTCTGAGAGGAGAGATAACCAGGATGCTATGTTTCTGGAAGCGTGCTGCAAGGAATAGAAGAGACAGGAAGCAAGGAGACGGAATCACAAAATAAGGCGCAAAGCTGTACATATCATCTCTCCCTTGTCTCTCCCTATTCCTTTTCGAATTAGAAAAAACGATTCTTGCTCTTCCCAGATAGGTTCCCTCTCTCCTCTTCAGGAATTCCCATTTCCCTTATGTTGCTTTTGAAGCGAAAAAGAAAAATAGCAGATAAGAAGAGAGGAAAGGGAATGACTAAGTAAAATCAGGAGTTCTTCAATTTCCCTCCCTTATGTCACTCTTCCTTCTTGTGGGGTGTTCCTTTTCCTCCCTTGAAGATGCAGAAAACGATTGAAAAGGACACCCCTTCCATCGCCCATATGTATGGAGAGAGAGAATCATGAGCATCAGCTGGGTTTGCTGCCAATCCAAAATGGGGGTCCCTTTTAATCGCTTTCTGTGTCTTCAATCGAGCAAAAGGGACACCCTCAGTGTTTTCTTTTGGGTGTCCTTTTTTCTCGCTTGAAGATGAAGAGAGAAGGAGAGAGGAGAGATACAAAGGATTGCATTTTTAATGGGAAGATCAAAGAAAAGAATAGAAGAGAGATGAATGGAGAAGAGGGAGAGACAAAACAAGGCGCAGAGAAGATGGCACTCTTCTTTATCTATCCTCTCTCCCTTGTTTCTCCCTTCCCTCTTTCTTTTCGAAATGAGAAAATCAAAAAGGAAGAATTTGTGGTGCTAGCAGAACTCTGGTGACACATATTCCGCGAAAAATGTGTCATGCTATTTTGTGTTAGCACGGCTCTACTGACACATATTCCGCGCAAAAATTGTCATGTTTTTGGTGCTAACAGAACTCTGGTGACACATATTCCGCGGAAGATGTGTCATGCTTTTTTGTGTTAGCACGGCTCTACTGACACATATTCCGCGGAAAATGTGTCATGTTTTTGGTGCTAACAGAACTCTGGTGACACATATTCCGCGAAAAAAATGTCGGGGGGAACCCAGACATTTGAACTATTTAAATTATATAAATTCGGGGAAGTTAAAATAAACTAAATAACTTAAATAATTTTAAAAAATGAAATAACTTAAAAAAATGTGATTTTAAAAATTTAAAAATTCAAATAATTTAAATAATTTAAATAATTTAAATAATTTAAATAATTTAAATAATTTAAATAATTTAAATAATCTAAATAATTTGAACAATTTAAATAATTTAAATAATTTCAATAATTTAAATAATTTTAAATAATTTAAATAATTTAAGGGGGGGGGGGGGCTGGCCCGCTTCCGGGGGAGGCCCGAGCTCGTAATTTAGTATTGGGGG
>CAJNDS010002182.1:537898-609568 GCA_905221605.1 Symbiodinium natans | reverse complement strand
AACCCTAAACCCTAAACCCTAAACCCTAAACCCTAAACCCTAAACCCTAAACCCTAAACCCTAAACCCTAAACCCTAAACCCTAAACCCTAAACCGGAACTCAGACGAAGATCGTCTACAACTGGCTCAAAAGGTAGCAGGTAGCAGGACGCGCTGTGCCGCACAGAGAGGGCAAACCTTTCCCCGTTGCCCTTTACCAGAAGCTACGAGTACTTGCTGCTCCTGCAGGTATCCGAATCGAAACAAGAATCTGGCTGCCTTGCATATACCACCCTTGAAGAGACTTGCTTGGGCACGGTGCATGAAGCTGAAACCCAATCGCCTGGAAGCCTAGAGTCTTGTGGAGCCTCGTGGAGTCTTGTGGGGTCTGTCATTGTCGTGCTCTGCTTGCAATCGGCACAATCCAGTGCCACGTCACTGTTAAAGCAAAGCTGCGATGGGAGCCATGTTGGGGCCTCAAGTAGAGCACTCTTCGGGCAGGGCTTGCATTCGTGATTCCAGGCTCTGGGAGTTAATTCGGCCCAGCCGCCCCTTGACTGACATCGGTGCAATGGTAAGTAGGGACAGCAAGGTTTGCTGGATGCTTGAGCCGCATTCTGAAGCCTAGAATCCGTACTCATGTGCAAGGTCCGTCGATGGCCAATTAATTTGCTCAACAACTTCGGGCAATCGTAGTGGAAACTGTAGAAGTGCTCAGATGCAGCATCGCATCTGAGCAAAAGAAGGCAGGAACATGCAAAAACAACAAAGACGCCATTCCCTCATGGTGCGCGCGTGCTCATGCAAAGCTTTCTCTCATTGTTTACCCTCCGGGTCATTCTAAGTCTTTGCGCGCCAGTCAAGCAACGCCCGCGAGCTTGGACGTCCACCCAGCAGCTGAAAGACAATCCTTCAACACTAACCCAAACACTTGCTGCTACATGTTTGGGGCTCAGTTAAACATTGAGTACCCCTGTGCAGGCGGCTCATCTGTTGCACTGTACAAAGCTGAACTTCCGCTGTGGAGCAGTGGAAGTTGGGATATGCAATTTTTTGCGCTTTGGTCCTGCACTTGGGTTGCTGCAACTGACCATTGCTTGTGTCAGCTCCGCATACCGCTGACTCACCACGCTGACACATCCATAGTTTGGTGGAGCATCGCTGGTCTTCTTGTCGAGATAGAACAAGACTAAAGTAATCATTCATGGCCTGTACCGAGCCACGACATTTTAGGTGACTGAACCAGATTCGAATTCGACGAATCCAGGATTTACTGGTTCTTCTTGTCAAAGGTGGGACGCCGCTTGCGGGGATCGATCTTTTGACAGGCTCTGAAACACTTGCGGGGCAGCTGGGCAGCTCCTGCAGACCGAGACTGTGCAAAACATCGCCGCTTTCAGCCACGGATCTCTCAACCCAAGGCAATATGTTCCTGACATTTGCTGGCATCAGCAGCACATGTGACACAGGCAACCCCGACCATGATTCCTGCACGGTCGAAACGATGGTGGTGATCGCGGTTTGTTTGTGGGACAGTGTCAACATCAGCCAACGTCCGCTACATCCTGGACCCCAAAAAATCTCCAACATATTTTTCTTTGGGATGGGGCAAAACGGCAACACCCCCCAAGACTGCGGACACAAACCCCATACAGTTTCCATACCCCTAAACGAAGATGTTCCGGAACGTTTATCTTCATTGGTGATGTCGAAGACCTCGACGCTGTTCGAAGACTCTGCGAGCATCGTCGGGTCAAGGGAAGTGGATGCGAACATTCTATCCACGAAGACTTGTTTCTCCGCAACCGCATGCTGTCCATCTTATGGAAATCGTTTTTCGAGACATGCTGGTGATTCTGAACGTGCAGATCGCATTGTCCAGAGGCTTGTAGCGCCTGTTTGTTTTAAGCGAGTAGCAATAGGGAGACCGTGCACCGGCTCAATGTGTCGTTGAACTCCCGTGATGAATCAAAGAACTTGTCCCAGCGAAGCGTGTCAGGACTGTAGCAGTGCGCAGCTTCAAGCAAGCATGCCCAGTGCGACGCCACATTCACAAAGCATCCAGTCGCTTTCGGCCCAGAAGGGAAACGCAAAGTACTTTGGTGCGGGTCAAAATCGAAAGCCTTGGTGCTTGATTCCGGCTGTTCTACAAACCCTAATCCCGAAACCCTAAACTTAAACTGCAAAAAAACATTCTGAATTGTCGTGTTCCTCAAGTCCATTTCTCTGCACTCACTTCGTGATTCTTCTCGCACAAAAACCCTGCGTGCAACCACAGCCCCGTGGAAGACGCTTGGTCTCACACTGAGGCATCATTCAGATGCTCCGATTCTCAGTGCCGAATTTTGTCGCTCGTTTCGACCATGCGATACTGGCCCCTACGCTCAACCAACGCAAGCTTCACTCACACCCCACTCTCGCACACCACGCTCTCGCAGCTCGCAGCCGACGCTTGCAAATCGCGCGCCACATGCACGCGCACCAAGAAGACAACAAGTTAGCATGCCATGCTTGAGCTCAAGTCTGGATGTGTGTGACCCTGTGCTGGGTCAGTGCTTAAATAGACAGGGAAGTTGTGACCTGGACGAGTATGTCAAAGAAATGTTCAGAGTCTGAGCCGTGGCCAGGTTTACATTTTCGAGACGGTTTGCCCGGACCAGGGGGCAGTTGGGCTCCTGCTACAGAATCTGACACCAAAACCACCACCCACCCCCACCCCCCCCCACCTTCCCCCACCCCGCCCCCAGGCCGAGGCGGGTCGCGTAGCATTAAGATTAAACAAACAAACCCTTTGAACTAGATCCTCGGGAAAGCCAGAAAACACGAGATACCTTCACTAATGTTGGTCGGTATTGGCTTTCTCTTGTTGTTTCTGTTGGTTGTACTTGCTTTCTATTGGTTATTCTTCTTGGTCTTCTATCCCTTAACCCGAAAAAAATCACCCCAAAACCCTTGACTACATCCAAAACCACCCCAACAAACTGGGCCCCACCTTTCTTGCCCCTACCCCTTTCGGTGGTGATTCGTATCCGAGTACTGCGGCAAGGCTTTCCAGCTGGGCTGCGTGTTGCATCTACTGTTTGGCCCTGTATGGAAAGAAAGTTTTGCGAGCCCCTGAATCATGCTGTTTTGTCTGAACTTCATCGACTGCCTCACGGGCGTCACGGGGTCATGGACGTGCAAGCTGTGCGGCCGGAGCTAGCACAGGCAACCAACACTTTGGCACGTCTGACAGCGCTATCAACGCGCCAGGTGAGACCCTCCTGAAGATGCTCAGATAGAAACCACTGCAATCCTCGGCTGTCGGCTGTTATCGAGCTTTGCCACTGTCGATGTGAGAGAATCTCACTAGGCTCACAGCTGTGTCATCGGCAAGGTCTCATAGCACATCCTGACAGCATTTCGGATTTGAACAAGCATGCTGAGAAAAATGGCAGGACACAGCCCCTCACCCGCCAATCTGTACAACAGCTTCTGCACCAGCCAGACCCACAAGCTTGCCTGAAAAAACAGTTTGCTGGCATGATGCGAGACATGCAATTAACAGAACTGTCTGTTGCAAGAGAAGGACGTTGCCTATGACACCTGTCCGGTCTCCCGCAACCACCTGTCTCTTGCTGAAGCATTGTTGGTAGCCTTGCAAGCTTTTGCGCGTGGGACAGCCTTGACACTTCTCCCGATGTCCGGCGCAACCGGGATCATTGCCTCGGCTTGCATTTGTGCCGGCTCTTTACTGGTCACTCGACGAAGGCAACAACTGGGTGGTCGCGCAGGCAACGGCAGCACCTCCTCCACTTCTCTTGCATCACCTCCTTCAATACATGCACGAAACCGCCGCAGCTGCAAGATTCGCAAGTATCTCTGCCACGCTCTCATGCACGCAAATGGCTGGACTTCTTGTAACTGCAAGTGTCCTTCTGACCGAAGTATGCGCACCCTGCAGATGTCGCCTCGGTATCCGAAAGCAAATACTGATGCAACTGCTAAGCAACGGCGCGGATGCACAAGAAGCCATCCGCGCCGTTGCTTTGCATCACGCAGATTGAGGCCTTTGCCTTTGACCTCGAGGATCGTGCCCTCGGCGTGGGCCTCCTCAACACGTGGATGTCATTGCTTTAGCCAGTTCTTGAGATCTTGTCTGGGCTGCAGACACCGCGAACTTGGACGGCAGCACCTTCTGTGAGCCATGCGGGCACCTATGCAAGTTCCAAGGTCTGCTTTCAGCGCCCCCACACTCCTCTCTCTGAGAAACTAGCTATTCTGGGCTTCTTTGCTGCTGGTGGTGCAGAGTCTGGCTCGGCCTTGCATGCATTCTCCAAGGAACCAAACAAGGCGACAGTAAAACAGCAGGATCATACCGAACATGTCATGCTGTATGGTATCGTTCCAAGCCTTCTTCGTTTGGAAACCTGTGAAGTTGAAGAAGCCCAAATCCATCCCAGCATTCTGCACCTCCCGAAGGCAGGCGCTCCACAGCTCTCATCATAGTCCCCATAGCGCTCTGTGACCTTACTGACAGCTGCACCAGCATTTCTGTTTGGAGCCTTGCAGTCAGATTTGGCTAGGTACGAAGTACTGCTGAGAGCTGGGAAAGGCTACAATGCCTTGATCTGTAGAGGGTCTTCCTCGGGCTCCTTGATGGCAGCGGCTGCGGCCGCAACCTAGAGCAGCGTGCCAAAACAGACCCGGGACCTGAAAAGCTGCACAACTTACACATGGCCATGGCCTCAGCCAAGCCCTCCCTCATCATCTCCTCATCTTCGTCAATGCCTTCTCGACCAACCTCCTCTGGCGTGGACAAGGCATGACAAGGCACAGCACTCTCAGGAGAAATGCTGGATGGGTCCTCTGGCCGGCAGGACTCCAGGATGATGCCGGCAGCGACATGTCCTGGGGATCAACAGACATTTTCAGCACGCGAAGAGCTGCATGGTCTAAGCAGGGAGCTCAAGAAGACAGTGTCTGGCATGAAGAACACCTCTGGGATCTCTTGCCTGGCCACATAAAACTCTGAAGTAGCGGATGCTTTGCCCAGCACTGGCCAGACAGGCAATGCGGCCACTATGGCATCCTCACCGGTCCTCACCCACCTGTCACAGCACAATGACAGTACGCAAACACAGACAGGGCCATATGGAAGATGCTAGCACCGAGTCTGGCTGCGAGCAGAATCTCAGAGCATGACTTCGCACCAGTGTAAACTAGCATGAACTAGCACCCAGAGACGTAGCAGTAGCCAATTTGTCAGCTAGTGGAAGCTATGGAATTGTCAGTGGCCAGTCGGCACAGCAGCAGTTGTGCACATACGAGGTACAAAGCCAACTTCGACAGCAAACGGATTGCATGATCGCACGTAGTTGGATACACATCGCACTTCTGACCAATTTCAGTTCGTTTCATGCCTGCTTGATTTGCATCCCAGTTAGCAATGCGATTCAACATGCTTCAACCGAAGCCCTCCTGCAAGAATGTCATGTAATGTCATGTAGTCGTCTGTCATTTTGGCCGCCACAAAGCGCAAACCTATCAGGCACCAACTCACGCTGGACTGAATGTGGGAATCGACTGCCATCGCCTAGGTGCACGACAAGAAATACGAGACCAAAAAGTGCCATGTCCAGCAAGCTGACTGACGGTGCTGCTTCTTCATGGTTGACGCAGGCTGATGCCAGTGATCTACAAAAGACTCAACTGATCTCAACTGCATCTGAAGACTTTCTTAGCTTCAATGTCACACATTCATGCGGTCCGTCCAAGTCAAAGACTCCAAAGGACGGGCTTGAGACAAGAAGTCTTGCCACTGGAACTCCCGCGGCGACATGTTGAAACCTCAGAACAAGCTGAACAAGCTAGTCAGCCTGGGAGTCAGCCTGGGAGTCAGCCTGTCAGGATTGCCTGGTTCCCATGTTGGCAAAGTCTCTTGCGTTTCACCCACCCAAACAGCGTGGGATCGGCATACGCCTCATGCAAACAACAGCAGCCATGGAATCATGGAACAAAGAATCCAAGCAGTTCCTACCTCCCGCAGAAAGCGTACCATCCGGGAGGCTTCATCCTGCTTCAGTTGCATGTGGGATGATCCGCTCGGCTTAGTTCATGGCTGAACATGGACATGCCCCCAAGGAAAGCAATCGGGCAGCTCGGCTCCTGAGTCCTAATGCTACAGGTCCCAATGCTACAGAATTCAACACGATGCTGATGGCTAAGTTGCCTTGACATAAAGACTCCCAGAGACGGATGTTCAACATTGACAGCTACAAGAGTTAGGCGGATTTTGTGCACCCTTGCTGAGCATGCGAAATTGCCAAGTTTTCCAGGCTGTGGCCACTCTACACCAGATGCCATCACAAGGAGCCGAACTATCGTTCAATGACCACGTTGACAGTCTCTACTTCCCACGCAGACATCCAGCCATATCCCGCCGGTCAAACAACCGCCCCGAGCAGCTAGCAGCACACACGCGCCTTTGTGAGGAGGTTGGATTTGATCTCACCATGGATCAAAGCCAGCTGGTGGGAACTTGGATGAACTTGGGCCACTCGATTTCTAATACTGTGAGCATGCATCACATGACAATCTCAGTGTGCAAGCACAATCAACTCGGTGAAGAATGTGAGCCCAAGGTCAATGACGGGAGAGCCTTGCCTGGGAAGCAGAAAGCAAAAACGCATGGAGGCAACGCTGCCAATCGCTGCCAGCTGGTGAGGCATCAGCTGGAAGCCTTCCAGTGTCTTGAAAAGAACTCGCTGATCCTGCACCTGCATGATAATAGAATAATGGACATCTCACAGCTGTTCCGCCGATTTCTTCACAGAAACGGCCGGGGGGAAACGCTGAATCTCTGAGAAAGAGCTGGACAATAAAATGAGTTTTGTGCTGCTTCCAATGGGTTCTAGTGCAAGTTGAGATTACAGGTTCTCCAATGAAAGCCGCTTCTTTCCAATGAAGAGTGGTTTCTGCTTCGTTCGTGCTTATGTTCTTCTTTATGCATTCTTTCGTGAGCGGAGTGATGGGTGTTGAAGGCTGCAGAAAATGCAAATACACGCACACACACACAAGAGAGAGAGAGAGAGATAGACACAGACAATGACACAAACTAGAGAATTGTTGGGTGCATTTCTCATTTGGCGAGATGACTTTTTTCGAGGGCCTCGGAGGGCTTGGAGGAGGGGAGTGCTAAGTGCGAAGGGTGTATCTAGGTTGGCTTTAGATCAGAGGTACAGTAGAGGCCAGGGGTCAGGTCGGGGTTTTAAGGATCAAGGTTAAGCGGATGCTAATTCATGAGTTCAACTCGATACATGCAATTACTCGGTTGCGGGCATTCCGATGGATAAAAAACAACAGCATACACTGGCATGCATGGTTTGAGCCCTTTTGATCCCTGTGGAGGATCCCGACATATCCCGACGCCCTGCGTAATCTGCACACCTTCCCTTGTCGCGACCAAATGGGGCCTGTTTTCTGAAATCACAACGTGCAGTGGCCCAATGCGCACCTTGAGGGCAAATTCGCATGTGAATATATGTTTAGCTTTCCATTTAGTGAACAAGAGTTCCACTCATGTGCATAAACCCTTTGTGGGGATCGTGGCTACGAAAGCCTGCGATTGGATCGATTGGTTCTAGAGTCTAGAGACTCTAGAGCAGACCACGCTGACAGATGGCAATGCCTTCGGATCTTCGGAGGAAGGCTTTGTTGTAGCTCATACAAATACTCTAATTCTCAATTCAGGCGTGTGCGCAAGTTTCGTTCTTTGTTTGTTGTGTTCGGGGTTCGGGGATGGCCCGGCCTCGAGATTTCGCATGGCACTATGGAAAGGGTAGTTGCATCCAAATTCCGGCACTGCACCCGACGGTTCGACCAGTGTTCGACCCACCAGCTTCAAGAACTTCCACCATGCCCCGTCCTCCTTTCTGTAGACTCCTGAAACATACGAAACATGCCTGGCCCCATATTGATGCTGGCCGGTTGCCCTTCCACCCTATGTCGCTGTTTGCGGCATACCCACATGTGCCATCCGCGCTCCTGCAAGAATGCGAAAAGCTGTCCACACCGGCCAAAGAGTCCCCATGACAAGGGCACTTGAATTTTAACAAGTGCAACGCATGCATCACACAATGTAGCTCTTTCTTGGGGGGTCTTAGTAGATACCCTTTTTTTGAACAGGGGCTGCGGTGGAAGTAGTAGATAACATACCCTACTCAGCACAGCCCGGGGTAGCCAAATCGCATTAACAATTCAAGGGCCCCGCTTTCTCTTCCATGTGTGTACGGGGCTATCGCTGTAAAAGTTGGCGACTCATGTCATGTGCTGTAAGCATACGTTTCAATTTCTTTGCTGCAATGAGCAACACATGAAAACCCTGACTGCGGGTCAGGGTTTACGGTTTCAGGGTTGAATAGTCTTGAGTGCATCGTAGCAACATCTGGCACTTGCTGTTGTCGGAGTTTGCAACTGACAAAGGCCTGTCAGGGCACCCGAAACCACGCATGAGGAATGGGTCAGGTATGGTCAGGTGTCACGGTAGGCTGCGCCGACAATTCGCAGCGTTGTCGATTTGGGAATCACTGTGCAATGATTTATTCTATTTCTGGACGTGCATCCCTTCTATTTTGGAGCACCGCATCTGGAAGGTTTGGCAATTTGGAACTCTCGTTGTGTCTTGCGACCACAATTTTCCAGCCACCATATGACACTGCACTTGTTTGAAACCATCCACTTCCTGTGAAGAGGCCGCGGGCGTCCACCCATTGGGACCCAACATGCGTCACACACATCATGGCGATCAAGGCGAACATGGCAAGCCCGGGTTACAGAGCTACGCGCAATTGACGGCTAGGCTTGGGACTCTACACCCTCTGGACGAAAACTGTTGAAAGCTGGAAAACACAACATTCCACCACCAACTTGTGCATCTCGGCAGCCCGCCGGATCTTGGTGTAGAACTGGATGTTCAGGTCGCGCATCTGCAGTTCATTGTGGACGGCTCCTCTCACCCAACACCTGAGCGGACGATGCTGGTAGACTCCAGCCTGCAAGCTCTACCTTCTGAACATGATAATCGCAGTTGTTATCATTACTACATGTTTGTCACGATCGTTATTGCTAGTAACTAGTAATAACGATCGTGACAAACATGTAGTAACCGTAGTAATGATTACTATCACTATTATGGCGGTTATCATTGTCATTGGTGGAGATTGGGGTTACAATTATTCTCATCATTATTACAATCACATATTACAATTCGAACACAAACTCTTTTTCATCTTGCGGCATTGAAAGTCAGGCGAGGATGCTCATAGGAAGTGAGCAACCTTGGACACCCACTCGATCCGCTTCTGAACATCAGGAGGGAGAGAATTTCAGCAGACTGCTTTTGGGAGTGAAAGCTAGCCTTCTTCGTGGCTAGCTTCTGGCCAAGCGCCAAACGATTCTTACTCCCAACTCAGGCTGTTCTGAAAGCCATCTGCGAAAAGTATCCCACGATGTTTAACGCTGTGAGCAGCAATCCAAGAGGTGATGATGCTGACAGGATCTGGGAGTGTCGTACGTTTCTCACGCAAATGTGGCTTTCTCGAAGGAGAAACGAAAAGCCCCCAGTTCGAGCCTTTCGGCAGAAAGAAGATTGTGTTGTGGAGAGGGGCTTACCACTCCTTTCACGGACGGGAAGTCTCCCAGAAGACAACACAAAGCTCCTCCATACAACTCCATGGGCCTCAGCGCAAGCCTTAAGGCATCCCAGTATCAACCATGCCTATTATTGTTTGTCCACTACCATTTGCTCTTTATCTTCTGAACGCCTAAGGCTATTTACAGAACACTTCAAACCTGAGGGTGTCTTGGGAGGAGGCTGTGTGTCTGGCACACTTCACCCTGTCTGTTGACCGAGCAGCACCAACAGTGCAAAGGTGCCACCATACCTGGGATATCAAGGCAGCCCATTTTCAACTCTTGTGCGGTTCTTTAATTCACCAAAACAAGACAACCTACTGTCGGATGTTCGAGAAACAGTTTGTGCTCAGACCCAGGCCGTTGCTAGCTTTGTCCAGCCTGAATCAAGAAAGGTGTCCAATTGGCAAGGTGTGCACTTTGATGCACTTACTCTAGTGTGGTACAGATCACTTGCAGTGCAGCAAAGCGACGCTGCTGTCGTTTCGGTCACGGTCTCTGTGACCGTCTGCGTGGTCTCTGTGACCGTCTGCGTGGTCTCCGTGACCGTCTGCGTGGTCTCCGTGACCGTCTGCGTGGTCTCTGTGACCGTCTGCGTGGTCTCTGTAACTGTCTGCGTGGTCTCTGTGACCGTCTGCGTGGTCTGTGTAACTGTCTGCGTGGTCTCTGTGACCGTCTGCGTGGTCTCTGTGACCGTCTGCGTGGTCTCTGTGACCGTCTGCGTGGTCTCTGTAACTGTCTGCGTGGTCTCTGTGACCGTCAACGAGGTTGTGGAGGTCGCTGTGGTAGCTGTAGCCGTTTTTGTGGAGCTGGTCGTCGAGAACGTTGTTGACGACGATGAGGAAGCTGTTGATGAGGAAGTTGTCGACGACGAGGCTGTTGACGACGAGGTTGTTGACGACGAGGTTGTTGACGACAAGGTTGTCGACAATGTAATTGTCGTGGAGGTCTCGGCTGCAGGCCCGGTCCAAACCGCCACCGCACCCCCACCCCCCAACGTAACAATCTTGGAGCCATCACCTGCCATGGCAATTTGGTCCATATCGTGCGAGAAACCAAACTGTGAGAAACCTGTTTCCTCCGACCAGGTGTCGCCGCCATCAGTGCTCTTCCAGACCGCCAACAGATAACTATTGGTAGGAGGCACGTGCATGGCAACCATCACGCTTCCAGAATTTGACATGTCCACACGAAGAAAGGATGTGAGATCGGACGCATTCACAGACAACTGGGACCAGCTAGTGCCGCTGTCGGTGCTCCTCCAAAGCTTGCCGCCGTTGCGAACAGATGCGCTCATCTTGCTTCCGTCTGCTGATACGGCCACATCGGTCCATTCCTCGTTTGTGCCGACGGCTTGCTCCACGAAGGTCGCACCACGATCGGTGCTGAGCCATATGTTGGCATTCAACGCAACGGCCACAATCTTCGAAGCGTCTCCAGAGACGGCGATGGATTGCCAGTCCTTGGAGCTGCCAACGCTTGAGTCTTCGGTCCAAGTTGTCCCTGCGTCAGTGCTCGTCCAAATGTTGCCACCTCCTGCGACTGCAGCGATGACCGAACAATCTTCGGAGCAGCTGACACTTGTCCAGCCCATAGGACCTCCGGCGGGGTCAACCACGCTCCAGTTTGATCCACTGTCACGGCTGATATGGATGTAATCCCCACCGGCTCCCCCGACAATCGTGGTCCCATCCCATGACATGCTAAAGCTGTTCCATGATACAGCATCAGCGGTGCTTGCAGCAAAAGATGACCCACCATCGAAGCTGATCCACGGTCTCTCGCCGTGTCTTGCGACCACAATTTTCCAGCCACCATATGACACTGCACTTGTTTGAAACCATCCACTTCCTGTGAAGAGGCCGCGGGCGTCCACCCATTGGGACCCAACATGCGTCACACACATCATGGCGATCAAGGCGAACATGGCAAGCCCGGGTTACAGAGCTACGCGCAATTGACGGCTAGGCTTGGGACTCTACACCCTCTGGACGAAAACTGTTGAAAGCTGGAGAACACAACATTCCACCACCAACTTGTGGCATCTCGGCAGCCCGCCGGATCTTGGTGTAGAACTGGATGTTCAGGTCGTGCATCTGCAGTTCAAGTTTAGTTGCTACTATTGAATGGTGTTCTCAATATTTTTCCGGCTACTGCACAATCAAAGCTAAATGGCAGCGAACCTCCATCTCAAACATGTTGAGCTCGAACCTGGGAGTTCGGGTGGCCCATGGTGAGGGGCTGCCAACCCACAATGGCTGGAAATCCCCGACGACAGACTCCCACCCCCGGCGAATCCAAGTTGGCAGGAACTGCTGCAGGTGGCCTAAGGGACAATGCCCGCGCTAATGCGGAGCTTGTATTGAATCTGGCACACGCAGCCGAAAGCCTGCAAAGCATCCGCAAAGCCTATTCTAGAGCCTGTCTAGATCCAGGAAATGATGAAAGCAAAGGGGAAGATGCTACAAACTCTGCATCTTGATTCCGCTTCGAGTTGTGCCAGCTTCTTGACTTTGAGGCTTGATCGGAGTGATGCGCCGAATCCAAACCTTGCAATCCCCTCAAACAAAAACGGAACTCAGACGAAGATCGTCTACAACTGGCTCAAAAGGTAGCAGGTAGCAGGACGCGCTGTGCCGCACAGAGAGGGCAAACCTTTCCCCGTTGCCCTTTACCAGAAGCTACGAGTACTTGCTGCTCCTGCAGGTATCCGAATCGAAACAAGAATCTGGCTGCCTTGCATATACCACCCTTGAAGAGACTTGCTTGGGCACGGTGCATGAAGCTGAAACCCAATCGCCTGGAAGCCTAGAGTCTTGTGGAGCCTCGTGGAGTCTTGTGGGGTCTGTCATTGTCGTGCTCTGCTTGCAATCGGCACAATCCAGTGCCACGTCACTGTTAAAGCAAAGCTGCGATGGGAGCCATGTTGGGGCCTCAAGTAGAGCACTCTTCGGGCAGGGCTTGCATTCGTGATTCCAGGCTCTGGGAGTTAATTCGGCCCAGCCGCCCCTTGACTGACATCGGTGCAATGGTAAGTAGGGACAGCAAGGTTTGCTGGATGCTTGAGCCGCATTCTGAAGCCTAGAATCCGTACTCATGTGCAAGGTCCGTCGATGGCCAATTAATTTGCTCAACAACTTCGGGCAATCGTAGTGGAAACTGTAGAAGTGCTCAGATGCAGCATCGCATCTGAGCAAAAGAAGGCAGGAACATGCAAAAACAACAAAGACGCCATTCCCTCATGGTGCGCGCGTGCTCATGCAAAGCTTTCTCTCATTGTTTACCCTCCGGGTCATTCTAAGTCTTTGCGCGCCAGTCAAGCAACGCCCGCGAGCTTGGACGTCCACCCAGCAGCTGAAAGACAATCCTTCAACACTAACCCAAACACTTGCTGCTACATGTTTGGGGCTCAGTTAAACATTGAGTACCCCTGTGCAGGCGGCTCATCTGTTGCACTGTACAAAGCTGAACTTCCGCTGTGGAGCAGTGGAAGTTGGGATATGCAATTTTTTGCGCTTTGGTCCTGCACTTGGGTTGCTGCAACTGACCATTGCTTGTGTCAGCTCCGCATACCGCTGACTCACCACGCTGACACATCCATAGTTTGGTGGAGCATCGCTGGTCTTCTTGTCGAGATAGAACAAGACTAAAGTAATCATTCATGGCCTGTACCGAGCCACGACATTTTAGGTGACTGAACCAGATTCGAATTCGACGAATCCAGGATTTACTGGTTCTTCTTGTCAAAGGTGGGACGCCGCTTGCGGGGATCGATCTTTTGACAGGCTCTGAAACACTTGCGGGGCAGCTGGGCAGCTCCTGCAGACCGAGACTGTGCAAAACATCGCCGCTTTCAGCCACGGATCTCTCAACCCAAGGCAATATGTTCCTGACATTTGCTGGCATCAGCAGCACATGTGACACAGGCAACCCCGACCATGATTCCTGCACGGTCGAAACGATGGTGGTGATCGCGGTTTGTTTGTGGGACAGTGTCAACATCAGCCAACGTCCGCTACATCCTGGACCCCAAAAAATCTCCAACATATTTTTCTTTGGGATGGGGCAAAACGGCAACACCCCCCAAGACTGCGGACACAAACCCCATACAGTTTCCATACCCCTAAACGAAGATGTTCCGGAACGTTTATCTTCATTGGTGATGTCGAAGACCTCGACGCTGTTCGAAGACTCTGCGAGCATCGTCGGGTCAAGGGAAGTGGATGCGAACATTCTATCCACGAAGACTTGTTTCTCCGCAACCGCATGCTGTCCATCTTATGGAAATCGTTTTTCGAGACATGCTGGTGATTCTGAACGTGCAGATCGCATTGTCCAGAGGCTTGTAGCGCCTGTTTGTTTTAAGCGAGTAGCAATAGGGAGACCGTGCACCGGCTCAATGTGTCGTTGAACTCCCGTGATGAATCAAAGAACTTGTCCCAGCGAAGCGTGTCAGGACTGTAGCAGTGCGCAGCTTCAAGCAAGCATGCCCAGTGCGACGCCACATTCACAAAGCATCCAGTCGCTTTCGGCCCAGAAGGGAAACGCAAAGTACTTTGGTGCGGGTCAAAATCGAAAGCCTTGGTGCTTGATTCCGGCTGTTCTACAAACCCTAATCCCGAAACCCTAAACTTAAACTGCAAAAAAGCATTCTGAATTGTCGTTTTCCTCAAGTCCATTTCTCTGCACTCACTTCGTGATTCTTCTCGCACAAAAACCCTGCGTGCAACCACAGCCCCGTGGAAGACGCTTGGTCTCACACTGAGGCATCATTCAGATGCTCCGATTCTCAGTGCCGAATTTTGTCGCTCGTTTCGACCATGCGATACTGGCCCCTACGCTCAACCAACGTAAGCTTCACTCACACCCCACTCTCGCACACCACGCTCTCGCAGCATCTCGCAGCCGACGCTTGCAAATCGCGCGCCACATGCACGCGCACCAAGAAGACAACAAGTTAGCATGCCATGCTTGAGCTGTGTGCAAGTCTGGATGTGTGTGACCCTGTGCTGGGTCAGTGCTTAAATAGACAGGGAAGTTGTGACCTGGACGAGTATGTCAAAGAAATGTTCAGAGTCTGAGCCGTGGCCAGGTTTACATTTTCGAGACGGTTTGCCCGGACCAGGGGGCAGTTGGGCTCCTGCTACAGAATCTGACACCAAAACCACCACCCACCCCCACCCCCCCCCACCTTCCCCCACCCCGCCCCCAGGCCGAGGCGGGTCGCGTAGCATTAAGATTAAACAAACAAACCCTTTGAACTAGATCCTCGGGAAAGCCAGAAAACACGAGATACCTTCATTAATGTTGGTCGGCATTGGCTTTCTCTTGTTGTTTCTGTTGGTTGTACTTGCTTTCTATTGGTTATTCTTCTTGGTCTTCTATCCCTTAACCCGAAAAAAATCACCCCAAAACCCTTGACTACATCCAAAACCACCCCAACAAACTGGGCCCCACCTTTCTTGCCCCTACCCCTTTCGGTGGTGATTCGTATCCGAGTACTGCGGCAAGGCTTTCCAGCTGGGCTGCGTGTTGCATCTACTGTTTGGCCCTGTATGGAAAGAAAGTTTTGCGAGCCCCTGAATCATGCTGTTTTGTCTGAACTTCATCGACTGCCTCACGGGCGTCACGGGGTCATGGACGTGCAAGCTGTGCGGCCGGAGCTAGCACAGGCAACCAACACTTTGGCACGTCTGACAGCGCTATCAACGCGCCAGGTGAGACCCTCCTGAAGATGCTCAGATAGAAACCACTGCAATCCTCGGCTGTCGGCTGTTATCGAGCTTTGCCACTGTCGATGTGAGAGAATCTCACTAGGCTCACAGCTGTGTCATCGGCAAGGTCTCATAGCACATCCTGACAGCATTTCGGATTTGAACAAGCATGCTGAGAAAAATGGCAGGACACAGCCCCTCACCCGCCAATCTGTACAACAGCTTCTGCACCAGCCAGACCCACAAGCTTGCCTGAAAAAACAGTTTGCTGGCATGATGCGAGACATGCAATTAACAGAACTGTCTGTTGCAAGAGAAGGACGTTGCCTATGACACCTGTCCGGTCTCCCGCAACCACCTGTCTCTTGCTGAAGCATTGTTGGTAGCCTTGCAAGCTTTTGCGCGTGGGACAGCCTTGACACTTCTCCCGATGTCCGGCGCAACCGGGATCATTGCCTCGGCTTGCATTTGTGCCGGCTCTTTACTGGTCACTCGACGAAGGCAACAACTGGGTGGTCGCGCAGGCAACGGCAGCACCTCCTCCACTTCTCTTGCATCACCTCCTTCAATACATGCACGAAACCGCCGCAGCTGCAAGATTCGCAAGTATCTCTGCCACGCTCTCATGCACGCAAATGGCTGGACTTCTTGTAACTGCAAGTGTCCTTCTGACCGAAGTATGCGCACCCTGCAGATGTCGCCTCGGTATCCGAAAGCAAATACTGATGCAACTGCTAAGCCACAAGAAGCCATCCGCGCCGTTGCTTTGCATCACGCAGATTGAGGCCTTTGCCTTTGACCTCGAGGATCGTGCCCTCGGCGTGGGCCTCCTCAACACGTGGATGTCATTGCTTTAGCCAGTTCTTGAGATCTTGTCTGGGCTGCAGACACCGCGAACTTGGACGGCAGCACCTTCTGTGAGCCATGCGGGCACCTATGCAAGTTCCAAGAAGGTCTGCTTTCAGCGCCCCCACATTCCTCTCCCTGAGAAACTAGCTATTCTGGGCTTCTTTGCTGCTGGTGGTGCAGAGTCTGGCTCGGCCTTGCATGCATTCTCCAAGGAACCAAACAAGGCGGTACAGTAAAACAGCAGGATCATACCGAATGTGTCGTAGCGTATGGTATCGTTCCAAGCCTTCTTCGTTTGGAAACCTGTGAAGTTGAAGAAGCCCAAATCCATCCCAGCATTCTGCACCTCCCGAAGGCAGGCGCTCCACAGCTCTCATCATAGTCACCATAGCGCTCTGTGACCTTACTGACAGCTGCACCAGCATTTCTGTTTGGAGCCTTGCAGTCAGATTTGGCTAGGTACGACGTATTGCTGAGAGCTTCGAAAGGCTACAACGTGCCTTGATCTGTAGAGGGTCTTCCTCGGGCTCCTTGATGGCAGCGGCTGCGGCCGCAACCTAGAGCAGCGTGCCAAAACAGACCCGGGACCTGAAAAGCTGCACAACTTACACATGGCCATGGCCTCAGCCAAGCCCTCCCTCATCATCTCCTCATCTTCGTCAATGCCTTCTCGACCAACCTCCTCTGGCGTGGACAAGGCATGACAAGGCACAGCACTCTCAGGAGAAATGCTGGATGGGTCCTCTGGCCGGCAGGACTCCAGGATGATGCCGGCAGCGACATGTCCTGGGGATCAACAGACATTTTCAGCACGCGAAGAGCTGCATGGTCTAAGCAGGGAGCTCAAGAAGACAGTGTCTGGCATGAAGAACACCTCTGGGATCTCTTGCCTGGCCACATAAAACTCTGAAGTAGCGGATGCTTTGCCCAGCACTGGCCAGACAGGCAATGCGGCCACTATGGCATCCTCACCCACCTGTCACAGCACAATGACAGTACGCAAACACAGACAGGGCCATATAGAAGATGCTAGCACCGAGTCTGGCTGCGAGCAGAATCTCAGAGCATGACTTCGCACCAGTGTAAACTAGCATGAACTAGCACCCAGAGACGTAGCAGTAGCCAATTTATCAGCTAGTGGAAGCTATGGAATTGTCAGTGGCCAGTCGGCACAGCAGCAGTTGTGCACCTACGAGGTACAAAGCCAACTTCGACAGCAAACGGATTGCATGATCGCACGTAGTTGGATACACATCGCACTTCTGACCAATTTCAGTTCGTTTCATGCCTGCTTGATTTGCATCCCAGTTAGCAATGCGATTCAACATGCTTCAACCGAAGCCCTCCTGCAAGAATGTCATGTAATGTCATGTAGTCGTCTGTCATTTTGGCCGCCACAAAGCGCAAACCTATCAGGCACCAACTCACGCTGGACTGAATGTGGGAATCGACTGCCATCGCCTAGGTGCACGACAAGAAATACGAGACCAAAAAGTGCCATGTCCAGCAAGCTGACTGACGGTGCTGCTTCTTCATGGTTGACGCAGGCTGATGCCAGTGATCTACAAAAGACTCAACTGATCTCAACTGCATCTGAAGACTTTCTTAGCTTCAATGTCACACATTCATGCGGTCCGTCCAAGTCAAAGACTCCAAAGGACGGGCTTGAGACAAGAAGTCTTGCCACTGGAACTCCCGCGGCGACATGTTGAAACCTCAGAACAAGCTGAACAAGCTAGTCAGCCTGGGAGTCAGCCTGGGAGTCAGCCTGTCAGGATTGCCTGGTTCCCATGTTGGCAAAGTCTCTTGCGTTTCACCCACCCAAACAGCGTGGGATCGGCATACGCCTCATGCAAACAACAGCAGCCATGGAATCATGGAACAAAGAATCCAAGCAGTTCCTACCTCCCGCAGAAAGCGTACCATCCGGGAGGCTTCATCCTGCTTCAGTTGCATGTGGGATGATCCGCTCGGCTTAGTTCATGGCTGAACATGGACATGCCCCCAAGGAAAGCAATCGGGCAGCTCGGCTCCTGAGTCCTAATGCTACAGGTCCCAATGCTACAGAATTCAACACGATGCTGATGGCTAAGTTGCCTTGACATAAAGACTCCCAGAGACGGATGTTCAACATTGACAGCTACAAGAGTTAGGCGGATTTTGTGCACCCTTGCTGAGCATGCGAAATTGCCAAGTTTTCCAGGCTGTGGCCACTCTACACCAGATGCCATCACAAGGAGCCGAACTATCGTTCAATGACCACGTTGACAGTCTCTACTTCCCACGCAGACATCCAGCCATATCCCGCCGGTCAAACAACCGCCCCGAGCAGCTAGCAGCACACACGCGGATCTCGCCTTTGTGAGGAGGTTGGATTTGATCTCACCATGGATCAAAGCCAGCTGGTGGGAACTTGGATGAACTTGGGCCACTCGATTTCTAATACTGTGAGCATGCATCACATGACAATCTCAGTGTGCAAGCACAATCAACTCGGTGAAGAATGTGAGCCCAAGGTCAATGACGGGAGAGCCTTGCCTGGGAAGCAGAAAGCAAAAACGCATGGAGGCAACGCTGCCAATCGCTGCCAGCTGGTGAGGCATCAGCTGGAAGCCTTCCAGTGTCTTGAAAAGAACTCGCTGATCCTGCACCTGCATGATAATAGAATAATGGACATCTCACAGCTGTTCCGCCGATTTCTTCACAGAAACGGCCGGGGGGAAACGCTGAATCTCTGAGAAAGAGCTGGACAATAAAATGAGTTTTGTGCTGCTTCCAATGGGTTCTAGTGCAAGTTGAGATTACAGGTTCTCCAATGAAAGCCGCTTCTTTCCAATGAAGAGTGGTTTCTGCTTCGTTCGTGCTTATGTTCTTCTTTATGCATTCTTTCGTGAGCGGAGTGATGGGTGTTGAAGGCTGCAGAAAATGCAAATACACGCACACACACACACACAAGAGAGAGAGAGAGATAGACACAGACAATGACACAAACTAGAGAATTGTTGGGTGCATTTCTCATTTGGCGAGATGACTTTTTTCGAGGGCCTCGGAGGGCTTGGAGGAGGGGAGTGCTAAGTGCGAAGGGTGTATCTAGGTTGGCTTTAGATCAGAGGTACAGTAGAGGCCAGGGGTCAGGTCGGGGTTTTAAGGATCAAGGTTAAGCGGATGCTAATTCATGAGTTCAACTCGATACATGCAATTACTCGGTTGCGGGCATTCCGATGGATAAAAAACAACAGCATACACTGGCATGCATGGTTTGAGCCCTTTTGATCCCTGTGGAGGATCCCGACGCCCTGCGTAATCTGCACACCTTCCCTTGTCGCGACCAAATGGGGCCTGTTAGACATGTTAGACCCGCTCCTTTGTTGAAAAAAGTTGGCTCACTTCATTCGATGTCGTTGACACATGCAATCATACATCCGACAGCAAAGCAAATCTGCGCAAGGCCTGCCAAACCATGTTCATGTAGCCCTCTCCACGAGGCACTGGAAGAATGAACATTGGGCAGGCCTGCAGGGCACCAACCATTCCACTCCTCACACTGCAGCAGCCTAGACTCCTAGACTGACCGCGGCCTCGGCATTGGCTTGAAGCCTGGCTTGCCGCTTCAGAGGTTTGTACTTGGACAACTGGGAACCACGACAGGGAAGCGATCTGTAGTCCTTGTCTGTCAGAGCCTCAGCAAGGTCGGCTGAGTCTCAAAACAATGTGGGCAGACTGACTCTTCAGTAACTTCAGTAGGCTTTAAGAAGCGAGCGCCAGCAATTGTAGTAGGATTCTCTCGAAACCTCGACAAAGATATATAACTTTAAGTACTGTAGCTCATGGATGCTCACAGAAGGCAACTGCAGTCGCTGCACCTCTCCAACCAGATCTCGCGAACTTTGACTGGAGACTCTTTCATCAGCAAAGGCACCTTGCACAATGCATTCCACCGTCACCGAAAGTATCTTCACCAGTTGCTGGCCTTTGCTATGTCGCTGAGTTTTGAAGCCCCACCTGGCACCTTGGCACAAGCTGGGAGGCTGAAGATGTCACCGACAAAGCAAGCAATCAATAAAGCAAGGACGAGATCCAGGCACCAGGGGAAAGTGCTTCCCCGGGAAGATTACCTCACGGACTGAAAGACCCATCAATGTTATTGGCCATCAGCACCCTCCGCAACAAACGCACGTCATGGAGCCTGTTGAGAACCCCCACGACATTCTCATGGGTCTCCTGGTGGGATGCTCTAGTGGGCACATGGCTACTAATTTCACCACAAAGTGAGAAACGGTCTTCCATCCTCCTTCGCATCGCGAATGGAACACATGCTCGGCCAGTCGACAGCATAGCTATCACTAGTCAAAGCCGCTCCCAAATGCGAGTGGCTCCTGACGGTGCTTACTCAGCGTGCCAAGTACGATGTGCTCGACTGTACTCCGATCATCTCCGATCAAGCCGATTTTGCTGCCTCTAACTTGGGTCATGCTTGCACATCTTGAGCCGCAGGAGATGTCATGCCCTCGCTTTCTTCAAAGAAATACTGTGCGTTTGGAAGCTTTGCCGCATGATTCTTTGATTTCTTTGATTCCGTGCCTTGCTGGGCAGGGATTCGGCAGCTGCCTGACCACGCTTGTCAACGCTTGTCTAGAAATCTTTGACTTCGAACCCTGACAGTCTGAAGCACATTCTTGGTCAATGCCAACATGGCAGAGAGCCTGGAGCTCATCGATTGTGGCCGTTCCGGCAGTGTCCACTGCCTCTGTTCACAAGCTCTCTACAAGTTCCGCACAACGACCTCTAGGGTGGCAGACGTACCTGGCTAATAGCGTGGCAAAGGTCCGGAGAAGCCTTGTGAACAGAGCAAGACAATAAGCCACATGGCACACAAAACTGTTTATGCCTGCAGTCAAAAGAAGCCTTGCAAGTTTCCGGTGCTGTCATCGGCTGGCGGCGTCTGAAAACACGTCGCGGCTCCCAGAAAAGCACCTGAAACAGGCGAGACGGGAGGCTGATGGCTACCAGGCAATAGATTATAGGGTTTGAGGGGTCAGCAGCGGATTCGGAAACTGGAAACGCGCGGATTCGGAAACTGGAAAAACGGCAACTTAAAAAAGAAAAAAAATGATTCGGGAAAATAAAGCGCTGATTCGGGAAACCAGGATTCGGGAAACCGGCTTATTCAGGAAGCTGGAAAACGCGGATTCGGAAACCGGGGATTCGGGGAACTGCAAAGCGCGGATTCGGAAACTGATTCGGGAAACCAGGATTCGGCAAACCAGCTGATTCAGGAAACTGGAGTGCGCGGACATGAACGTCATCATTCCCCCACCCCCACCCCCCCCCACCCCCACCCCCCCACCCCCAACCCCCCCCGACCCCCCCCCCTGAGTTTGCTGAATCGCTTGTTTTCAGTTTCCTGAATCGCAGCTTCCTGAATCGCAGGTTTTCAGTTCCAAAATCGGGTGGTTTCCTGAATCGCGCAGTTTCCTGAATCCTGGTTTCCTGAATCGCGGGGCTAGTTTCTTGAATCCTGGTTTCCTGAATCGCGTCCAGTTTCTGCATCGCGCTGGGATCGGGTTTGAGGTCCAGGATGACAGATATGACAGCATCTGTGCTGGGAGGTGGAACCAGATGGACAAGCTCCTCGTCACCCGCATTCTGTTGCTTCGATGTCTATCCCTCACTTGCTCTTCTTGCAGATTGTATCAGATTGGCTGATTCTCAGATTGGCTGATTCTCTGGCTTTTCCTCCAAGTCGGGACCTAGATGGGAATGCAGCTCAGCACGAGGTGCTCCAAGAGCCTGCTTATGAAAATGCTGTCCTTTCCTTGTGCTGCGCGCACGCCCTTTCCGATACACAAACCTCAAGCCCCAGCCACCATCCGTACCTCAGCACTTGCACCCCTCCCAGCCAATGCTTTTTCAAGAGACGAATCACTGGCCTCCTTAACCACCACACTGGCCACAGGACTTTTGGATGCCGCCACTCACACCATTCTCCGTCTATGCATCCTCCTTCCCCCGCTGGCTGTGTGCCCTCCTCTGCCTGTTGTGGCATTCGGCACGGCCTTGGCTCGCACACCCCCCTGCAGCCATTGCGCTTTGCCTCGTTCTTCTCCGTGCCAATATCAGGGTGCGGGTCGCCCTTTTGCTCGCCGATAATTTCTGGGTGCTGCTGTGGCTGGGGTTGTGCGGGCCCGCTGCTCAAGGTTCTGATTCTAGTTCTAACGGTGTATTACTCTTCAGTGTGCGCCTAGAGACAAAACAGACACTCCTGTTGAATTGTACCATAGACAGGTCCCTAACGTACAAATGACATGTTAATATGCTACCAGTAGTGGCGCTGACTGTTCTCACTGATCCAGCGCCAGCATTTCCAGAACCTCCAATTATCTCCTCTGAAAGTAAATGACCAGCAAGCAAACCAGAGCTCGAATTTGCGATGGATGAACATTGATTGCTTCTTGCCTCAGGCTGTTGCAGCTCTCAGACGGCGTTTCGCAGCGCAAAGTTATGTTCCATTTGTGCATTGTTTGCATTTGGGGGGGATGATGGGCGATGTTCTCGGCAGCGAATTCCATGTGCCTCTGTCTTGAATGTCTCTACACGTCTCTACGGTCTTACTGGCACTTTCGGGATGCCATCTTGGATAAGGGAGGATAAGGCGTTTAAGCCTGGCGCACTTGTAAGATCGTATTTGGAGCCAGGTTCGAAGACCTTCTCCAAGGTGACCTTGCAGCAAGCAGACCAATTGCTGGAGCCATCAAGCTGTGTAAACAACTTGGGCTACCTTGTCACCAGCTGGCTGCAGCAGCCACCGTGCTACCTCACAACTTGATCAGGTGCCCACAACCCACATACCCAGCGGCGCTGTTCATCTGCAAAGCACACTGTTCCAGGCGACGACTCTGCCTGCACATCGCAGTGTCCTCCTTGGTTCATCACCTCAGCAAAATCACATTCCCGAGGTTGAATTTGATCTGCCTTGACATCTTAAGCAGTTGATTTCTGTCTCTCAACGCATGCCAGTTTGGCAACTCCAAGAAGTTGTCGCTTGGCGTTGAACCAGTCAATGTCTCCGGCACCTGCCATCTCTCCAATCTCCAATGAGCATTCACGATTGCACCCTCGTCCCAGCACCCTTCAGGTCATCGCATGCCCTGGTCCAATGCTGCACCGCTTCCTTGACCGTATTGGGTCCTGTATAGCAAAACTCGAGAAAGGGTAACATGCATCGAAGCGCCGTGGTTTCAACTTGGCGCTGCTGTCCTATCCGACCGTCTTTGCCAACCGGCCAGTCCACTACCTGGTAGTAGACGGGCCCTACGCAAAAGCCAAGTCATGTCGTTGTACTGCCAAGGGCGCTGCACCCTCTAGCACCTGTTTCAGGTAGAGCTTCTTAGAGTCGTAGAAGATCTGCATCAGGAACATGACCGACTGAACAACTCGTCCTATTCGTCCTCAATAAACCCTTAACTGATTGCATCTCCCCTGCAGCTGACCTCTGGCAGGCCAGCCAGGACAATTCTAAGGGCACCATACCTGCGGCGCTTTCTTCGCACATGGTTGCTTGACAGCACTTGGGAGGGGGCACGTCCGTCTGAGCTCGGACTTGGCATTCCACCCTGCAAGACAGACGTGCCAATTAAACATTGCTTTCGGGTGGCCAGTGGCTGTACACCTTTGCGGGGAGCCCGATCGATCTGCCACTTTCTGTCGTGAGCAGAACATTCTCTCTGCCAAACGAAACCTCCTGCAACACAATGAAGGTAGTCGCTCCCACCCAGCAAAGCCCAGTGTCCCGAACATTTACAAGTGTCAGCGTCGGTGTAGTGCGGGAGTCTGTACAAGGGGCTTGATCAAGTTTCCTTTTGAAACGGACCCTTCGTACAACCTAGTTCTACTTTCGCCAATGCCAACACTTTCAAGCTGCATCACTTTCAAGCCGCAAATGTCCAACATGAATTCGCAAGCCCTGAGACCAAGCTGAGACCAACCCCCATAGGGGTGCATGCCTAGCATACCAGCAAGCTTGTCGTACTTGGCTTTGGAGCCCATCTGACGAACCTGGGGGCGACGGAAGCACTGAGCTGACGCGCGAATTGCGAATTGAAATGAAACGACATGACGGAATAAGCCGTGCGCTTGCAGCACCAGATTTCGTCTGACCTTCTCTTTGCACAGTGCAGGTGTGCACACCACAAGGCTACGGATAAGCTGAGGACGGCACTGCATCATGCAGGTAGTTTGCAGGCAAGGGTTTTGGGTGCAGGCTGGTTCCCGCCTTAGTTTGCGGAATCAGGATGACAGGGTCTCAACAAAGCATATCGATATATACCGATGCACTTCGGCTGAGGACTTGCACTTCATAATTACTCTTCAAAGTAGGCTGCTAAAATATCTGGGGGTGGACATTCCACAGGGATACTCCGGGATTCTCTGCTGGGATTTCTGTCTCACTCCGCAGATACTCTGCAGACTTTCTGCAGGGTTGTTTGGGGCTTGGCGCTCCCCGGATACTTGGCGGAATTCCGGAGACCCGGGCGAGGAGAATGGCTGTTAAGCATCTAACGAGCCCAAACCGAGGGTAGGGAATGATCCCAAACACATTCTTGCGAAACCCCAGTTGGACCGAACGCGCTTCGTTCGAGCATCGACTTTCTGAAGTACAGTACGAAAAAGAGCATTATTCTCCAAAGCCCTGCGACTTCAGGATGGTGCCGCAGTGCGCAACAGGATCTCACACTCCGCTTCTGGATGTGACCTTGGCTCAAGCTCACCAATCTGCTGTGCACAGGTTCTTGGAAGAACCAGTGTAGAAGGAATAACAGGGGGCCAGGCCAGAAGACGTCTTGCCTTGGCAAACACACCATGAGGCGATAGAGCGGCTCGTGAAGATTTTGCAGAGTTTGGCACGACAAGCCCTGGATGACTGCGCGGACACGGAAACCCATGGCCTCTGAAAGTGAGGGACAAACTCGGCCAAAGATTTGACTTCCGAATTATCGAATTGCACTTTGCACAATGGCAAAATGTGCCTTGATCAAGGGCAGCACAGCTTCCCGCTCCAGGGTACCTCCAGCCTTTGTGATTCAGCATTCCTAGAGACTTGTAGAGTTGCAGGTCGAACACTTTTATTCAAAAATTAAAATGACTGATGATATTGATGATGATGATACAGGCATTCGTTAGGCCCGTCAGGCCTGCTGCAGCCAGAGCATGATCGTTGCAAGGAGGTCAGCAAACGGATCAGCAGACTGGCACCAAACACCGTTGCTGCGATGTTGCAAAAACCATACACGCACCATATACGCGATTCCATAGCTACGTGGCATCACATGTAACATGCAGAGGTCACATACGGCATGACAGCAGACTCATCGGCCTTAGACCCGGATCACCAGGCATGAGGATAGTACGAAGGAATGAGCCAAGTCACTCCTTTGAACCATTTCACAACAGAACTTTGCATAACGTGACGTTGCGCAACCGTCTGCCATCGTCTGCCAGCACACTGAGCAAATCGCAGGAGGCCCTTCTGCAGATGCCTGACGGCCACAGGATTCAGCTTCGTTGTCGACTCCGTGAAAGAACAATGTGTTCAAAGCCGAGGTCCTTGGGCCCACATGTCATTCCATCTGCATGACCTGCTCCCTTACTGGAAGAATGCTCAAGAGATTGAGTTAGTTCCTTTACAGTTATGGCTGTGTAGCTCTGTAGCGGTTCTCCTTTGACTTCATCTTCAAGATTCCTTGCAAGTGAGATCCTGAGTGTCTGTGTCGGGGGTCTTTGTAGATAGTGAGCCTGGCAGGAACTTTATGCACATGCAAATGATGCACACTAGGCAGGATTTGCAGCACCCAGCGACCGATGCGACGGTACAATACTTTGACGACTGACAATCCCACAGAGCGGACGTCAAGATCCTGTTCACGTCAAAGTGAAACTACTGATTACATGTGTTTCTTCGGACGCCATCGCGAGGGCGAGGAAATGTGTATGCTCAGGCAAAACCCCAAGCCTGTCGGCCAAGCCTGTGCACAAGAGCCTTTGCATCTCTCACTAGCTTGGCCGGCAGCGTCCCAGCCTTCTTTTCCTGTTCAGCCAGTTCTCGTTGAAGCGATTGGAGAATCTCGGAGTTTGCAGCCTGGGGAGCAAATCAGGCTTCCTGAATGCAGCACTCAGACGACGGCCTACCTCGTCCTGCTCCTGCTCTGCTGTGAGATCCTGAAATTTCACGGCTGAGGCTGAAATGACTTGTTCTCAGCAACCAGGTATATACTAGTCCTGCACAGGAATCTGGACCTCTGCCGATTCTGGCTCGTCGGCAAGCTCCACGACGGCGGAGTGACTGGGAAAAAAATGCAGTCAACACATGCGATGCTTGAAACCTCTCTTTACGGCGTCCGCGACTCCCAACGGCACGAGCCTGGCTTGCACTTGATCGTTTGTCAGCTCAGGCCTGCGTACCACAGTGCTGCGTTGACAGCTTTGTAGCAATGCTACATGATCTACATGTCTGAGGGGCTGACCCGATGCCAAAGAGTAGCCTCGGGGCGCCGCGCAGCTTTGCACGAAAATTAACAAAGCACGTTGGCACCTGAGCAAACGACGTGGCTCCTGGGCCCAGAGTTGGTGAGTCCAGCTGGGTGGTTTGATTATGCCTGCTGCAGTGTCAACCGTCAAAACGGCAAACGAAAAGAACGGCAAAACGGGCGAAAAACACCAATGCGAGCCGAACCGAACTTGCTTTGGGCCAGCCTCCTTCTCCAGTCCGACACAGGCACGAAAGCCCGCCCACCGGTGACACTTCCCACGCGCTCCAAAACAGCCTGTGACCAAGGTCTAGAGGTCGTCTCCAGGCGAGATCGTGTTTTGGTGCCATCACCCACACACCTGCATCTCCACTGGGAACTTCTGCAGGTTCTCCTTGACTGCAGTGGACAGTGCCTCTCTCTGATGAATACCAAAATCCTGGCAGACGCCGGCATGGGTAGGGCAGGGTACCAAGCCAAGCTGCTGGTATCACACTCAATAGCTGGAAAATGGCCTTCTGCAGGGTGACATCACTCAGGACCTGACACAAGGCAACAAGCGACGAGGAAATGTTGCCCATGTCTACTGTATGGCTGTATGGGCCCACCTGGTACAAGACCGCAGGCCCTGATGATGTGTCTTCCTGCAAGCACTGGAAGGCTGCGGGAAGGGGCTCATGCGCAGCAAGCTCCGCCCCAGGGCTGCTACAGAAATAGCAAAGCACTGGGTGTCAGCACCTCCTCTTCTAAACCAAAGGTTTGCAACCAATCAACCTCAGCCCATGCATGGCGCGCGGCTGTTCAAAATCGAGAAGATACTTCTGCAGGTCTGGGGGATCCAGGCTATCCTTTCTATTCGGGACTCTGGATCGAGCTCTTTGAGCATGGCAACGCTTGCCTTCGCTGGGCTGGCAGAAAGTTTTTGCTTGGCTGGCCTCAATGAAAATCAAAATATACATGGCCTTTGCCCAAAACTTCACCTCCAATCGAGCAACGTGCTTAAGCACCTGCAGTGCAGGGATTTATCATCACAAGCTCAACTTGCGCTATGCATCGCTCTCCCGTGCAAAAGCCTGCTGGGCTTTCGATTTTGAGGTGCGTTCATTCCTTTGCTCTTCGATCGCCTTGCAGAGAAGGCACAAAGTAATTCTGCACTTAAACAGTGAATGACGCCAGTATGACCGTCACACGCCTTCAGCGTGCCACGAAGGTCGCCCCAAAAATTTGGAGCGCAAACATACCTCGCAGATCAAGCGCTCAATTCACATCGTTTCTCCCACTTCATGCATTGAGCTGAGCATCTCAAGCTAAACATGACGCTTGGCTGCGGCTCCCGTAGGCTTTTTGACCATGTGTCTCAACCCGCTCCATCAACCGATCAACCAGCAGTGCGCACATCTTCGCTGTGATGCGCTGTCGGATACTGGCCATGGCATCCTTGAGAACATTGTCCTCAGCAAGCGTTCGCTAACCAGCTTGGTGCACCATCTAAAGATAAGTGCCATGCCGAAGACGAGAAGTCTTCCAATACCTCCATTTCACAATGCTTAACCCGCATGCATGCCTGTGTGGGGTTGTGTAGGGTATTGGACTAGAGGGAGCTAGAAGGATCTTATTGTTGAAGCCGCGCTACATTGCTACATGCACGCGTTTCAGAACTTCCGACACTGCCGATGTACAGCTTTGTAACTTCAAGCAAAGCCTTAACTGCATCATAGAAGTCCGGTTGGAACTCGCTCGCCAAATCCTTGAGAAGGTTGGTCACAATGTGGCATGCAACCATTGCTTGACGTTCACATGTATGCGACGCAGACTGTCCTCCATGTTGATCACCGCTGCCGCGCACAATGCAACTTTCAAACCCCATTGCTCAGTTGCTGCACACCGCTGCTTCTGCAAGCAGCAAACACAACAGCCTTGGTTCACTTGTACGTTCACGTCCAGATTTGTTTCCCACGGCTATTTTCATTTTGCTTTGTCCTATTTGTGGCCGTCCGGGTGTGTGCATGCCGACTCGGCAACAAGCCGTTACACTGCATTTACAAGCCATGAACCAATACAGCTTCAATACAAGGTGCAACTTTGAAAGTAACCAGAACTGCATGCTGTGGGGATTTGCAACAAACACGCACTTGGTTGAAGCACTCGCTGTTCAATTGAAGCCAGGCCTGCATATTCCGTGAAAGCATGAGTATCAACTGCGTTCGCATGAGCAAAATGAACATATATGAACATGAACCTGCACGTAAGCACGTTGGACATGTTTACACCCGGCCCCACCCATTCGCCACCCTCCCTCTCAACCTAGAAATGATTGAGCATGCCAGGTGATGCGAGCAATGCCGAGAGGCACTAACAATGGTAGCCTTTTAGCATAAAAACTTCAATGTTCCAAAATAAACCCAGCACAGTATGAGCATCGTCTCCTCTGTCGAAACAGAGTTTCCCACCGCCCAAGTGCTGTCCGGAGGGCAGATGATGGGACCAACAAACCTGGCTGTGGGATGTTGTGGGCGACTCCCGAGACGAGACTGTGCCTGGTCTCCTTGAGCAGGTCCTTTCCGTGCAAGAGTGGGCATGACAAGGGAATTGCGTCTGCTCTGGGGAGTTACTAGTTTCTTGCCTCACCGAAAGCGTAGGGAAGACCCTGACCACAGTTACATGTGGTTTCCAGTGCATCCCCCATTGTCCACGCAGAGTCAAGCTTGTCACTCCTGCATACCGCGGCATTCGGTATGTCGTCGCGCTGACATATTTTTATAAGCGTTCGCTTTGCAAATGAAAACTTTCAGTATCTTCAATAAAATGAAGGTTGCATGAAAAGCATGCAAACCATACATTCGGCAATCTCGCTCGACGCTACCGGCTATCTTTGCCCTCCGAGTCCTTGAGCCACTGTTTGCTCTTGAACTGGGCTTGTTTACCTGTCTGTGCTGAGAGTCAGGGTAGGACTATCCAAATGTCAGGTGACCGGCCAAGAATCATTTTGCACCCAGAGAAGCCCGTCTTCTGGCCTAGATTGGCTGTGCATCACCCAAGCAGGCAATGAAGACGAGCACCATAGAGCACGCCCCCTCTCGAAGTTGAATGACGTGGCTTTGCCAGCGTCGCCTAATCTACACAACTGACGCCTTGACTGCATCAAGACATCAGGTGGGAAAACCCAGCCCCGGAGCCGGAGAACTTAAAACTTTGCTTCACGGATATTCTGCAACTCCCTCCGGAGTGCTTCTTTCAGCTTTGCTGGATGACATCAGCCTTTCTTCTTGGAAGGAGACAACGGTGGGAGCTCCACTTTGTCCTGCATCGAGCATTAGTTGCAGGTCACAACTGGTCACATCAAGCAAGGCAGCTCACAGCTTCACAGCTGCCTTTTGGTTCCAAGACGCTATGGGTTTTACAAAATTCTATGGCTTCGTGGGACTTTCGAGAGTCGCATGCACGGGAAGAAACCATGTACATCAACCACCCATGCCGCGCGTGTCGCATCACCCGCATATGTTTTTTGCTGACCAGGCAGCCAGTCCTGCCCAGCAGCAGATACACGGCGTGCTTTCTTCGGACTTTTGGGTGCTCCAGCCACTTTCGTCGCCTGGCACGCATCAGAGCCTGCAATCCAACCCTATTAGGTTGATTCTGAGGGTATGGATTCAATCGCTCAGAGCTTTCGCCTCTTGTGAAGAGCGGCGGCGGGACTCGCGACGCGAGCTCCGCTTCGTCCTGCACACTGGCTTGCCGAGATGGCATACTTTGCCAGAAGCATCCAGAAGCCACAAACACTGTCTGAAGCTCCCAGCGGGACCTCTTGACCGTATCATCTGGCGGGTGTTCGGCAAGCTCGTCAACCTCCCTCAAGGAAGGAAACAATCTCAACCAGCTGACAAGCAAGGAGCTGGCATTGCCTCGCATCATCTTGAGGAGCTTCCTCCGCGATGCTTGCCACAATTCTCATGTTCTGCATGGTATTTCAATGATCTTCAAACATGGGCTCAATGTGTTCGGTGCATTGCAATGTATCTCACAAAGCTCGCGCTTCTGAGAATTTCCCATCCTCCTGCTTCTTCAACTTCATTGCAGCATGAACTTTTCTGAAAAGTCCCCTGAGCTTGCAAGACATGGTGGTACCGGCTCCAATTCAGATTGCCAACCCAGAAATCCGTTGCCTGGCTTTGTGTCCAACCTTCCGTTAAAAAGAAGCTTGGAGAATTGGAAGTGTAAATGGACATGAATGGACACTCTCTCTGAACTGCTGCTGATGGCAGCGCGCCTCGTCAGTCCTTATTCTAGCAAAACACACGCATGTGTGAACTTCAGCAATTCCACTCTTTTTATATTTCCAGTCTCACTACGTCATCCGCCGAGGCCTTGGGCCGTAGGTGTATGGGGAGCACAAAGCAGGCACCCCACCTCTAATCCCCTCCCCAACACCTGGTGACCACTTTTTTGGCTGAAATGGGTCCATAGCCAACACGTGAGCAGAAGCCGACCGTCAGGACCAGCCACCCCCCCACCCCTCCCCCACCCTCACCCTCCCCCACCCCCACCCCCCCCCACCCCCCCCCACCCCCCCCCCCCCCCACCCCTCCCCACCCCACCCCCCCCCCCCCCCCCCCCCACCCCCCCCCCCCAATGCAGAGCTTCAAGGTCCCGTGGTTGCGAACTCCACATGCTCAGCAAGCTGCGCTGGGCCAGGCCGAGGCGGGTCGCGTAGCGCTGTTTCCAGTCTCACTTCGTCATTACTAGCAGCCCGTCCTGAGATCTGCATCGGCTGACTCCACAAGCATCTTCAGACGACTCTCGTCTGCCATCACGGCTCTAGCCTACCGCAAAAAAATGCATATACACTCGCAGCGTGCAATGGATTGGAGGACGTCTTGGCCTTGGCCGGTCCAAGCAACTCCTGCACATATGGGTCGATGGCACCTTACTCATTCGAGTGACTGTCCTGCCATGCTACCAAAGGGTACCATCCAGTTGCACAAGCCAAGGCCTTCATATAATGTTCGCACTTCAAGTCTTTCGAGAGTTTTCTCTCCAATGATACGAGTCCAGGTGCCACACCGCTTGAAGTAGCGCCATAACGTAAAATGCACCTGGCCATTGCCAGAACTTTGCCAGAAGCTCGTGCTTTCATGTATCTCTGACCCTCTGAAGTCACATTCGCCACAACCACAATGCTGCTGGCTGCCCAGATATCATCAGCAACCCAGCAGTTGCCTTCGCAATGTGCGAAGAGTCTGTTCAGTCGCCTCCACCGAGAATGATGAGATGCGGATCAACTACACGTGCCGATGTGAAGTTGCCCATCATCAAAGCTGTGCTGTGCATAATCTGAATGCGCCGCGTGCCTGGAGAGAGGCTGGTGCACAGAAGTCATTCAAATCATCGAAGCCCAACGTCGCGCTGGAGACACTGTCGCGTCCTGAGGTTTTAGGAATACCGGAATAACATGGAACACCAATGACCTTATGGTAAGCATGAGGTCGTGGCGTCTGCTCGGCGACCTTGATACACGGGCCTCACCGAGGACAAATTTTGCCAACTAAACAAGCGGAGTCATCAAAAACATAAGGAGTCGTCTCAGATCTCCAGGTGCTGCAGCAAATTTCAGCACGAAAATCGACGTCCACGCCTTGTCGTCGACGAAAGACCTTGAACAAGTTCGGGCCAACACGTGCCGCAGGTGCAGCTGTATTTTGGGACATGAGAATCGAGAGGCTGAGTTTGATTCGATGATGCCAATGGTGCCTCTTCTCCAAAGCCATCTTCCTGAGACCACTTGCTGTGACTCACCTTGCGGTCTCAACTCAGCCCGCGCCTCGCTCTTCTGGGCGCGAAGCATCGCACTGGGGTGCATGCGGAACCGTCCGTATCATTCTGCAACTGTGCTCTGGATATCTCGGCGGATGGCTGTAAACTGTTTATGACTGCAGGGGCAAATGCAAGCGGAGTCATACTATACAAGGCATACGCATGAACGGTCGGAGCGGATTGCAAGTTGCCGACCTTGAAGTATTTGCTCAAGCTCGATCCAAGCCACAAGATTTCTGATGGGCAGAGGGGCCATGAACCCTTGTTCTGAGAACATGTGTCGTGCGTAGCATAGAGAGGCATTGGAACCTCTGCTTCTCCGAGCTGCAAGACAGCATTGGCAGAATGCAACAAGCACTTTTAATCCCGACGCTGAGGTGGTCAGGGTGGACCAGATGGTGGGCGACGCGTGCTTTCTGTGATGTGTAGTGTTCATCACCCACCATCTGAGGGCATTAACCCGGCAGGTTACTCATCAAGCTGTGGCCTACGCATCTGTGTCTGACACTGACCGACCATAACAAGATACTCACATTGCTGACCATGGGTTTTAAATGCTTGACCATGTAAGCTGCTCGGTCCAGCTTGCACCTGCCTTTGCGCATCTTTAACGCCGCACCGAGCTCTCATTCATCAGCTTGTTGCGAATGCCTCCGATACCTCACAAGTTTAATAAAAATACCTTTAAATACCTTTGCCTATCCGTGCAGGATGTTGGAAACATGCGGCGAGGCACATCCAGAAGGCCAAACCTGCCATTAGCAGGTTGCCTGTGCCGAGGACAATGAAGACGCCCAGCACCTTCAAATCTTGGCAAAGCTTTCCACGGTCTCTCGCATGAGGCACATTCTGCGATGATGAAAGCATCAAGCGAAGAGCTCTTGATGGGGACATGAGCATGAGAGCTGTTGAGTACAAACACGAGTCAGTCGGATCGAGAGGTCAATATTGAAGACCACCACAGAAGGACCCAAGCGTAATTAAGCGTATGTCGACCTTTACCATTTCTGTGTGATCCCTCATGCACCCTCCCAGACCTTCAACACCGTGCCGAAGATGGGTACTATGTCAGCTCTGAAGGTCGTCTTCTTGGCCGAGTCGACCATGGCCTTCCAACCAAGCCAGCAGCTTCCAGCAAGCTTCAATCAAGCTTCAATCAAGCTTCAAGAGATGCACAAAGATAACAAAGGCAGCTTGCCTTGAAGATATCTTTTGCGAAAAGATATACGCAGAACCTGTCCCAGATGAAGGTGCCCACCAGCGTCATGCCAACGAGACCCATGACCCGCCAGCGGAATTCGTCCTGAAGCGTGCAGGTGGCTTCAAGAAGTGGGTGCGAGTAGGCTTCAGTCCAGGTCAGCTTCTCTCGCCAAGCGACATTCGGGAACGGTGACAGGTGAATCAAGGAGTTGAGCTGCGGCTGGAACTCCCACCTCAGCCACGCCATGCGCAGACTCTCCACACATGCCCATGTAGCGTGCCAGAATCAGAAAGCATGAAAATTTTAAGCAATTCCGAACGGAGACAACGCTGTTTTCACAGCTTTCGGCTATTTTCAGCTCCTGTGACATTGCCGAGGTGGCCTCCACGCACCGTAGAAGCCATCCAGGTCAGTAACACGCCAACGGGTTCTTCTGCACTATACAATACTATATAGCTATGTAAAGCTGCGGGGTGATGCGGGGTGGGTGTCCGGGAAGGGAATGGCAGAGCGCACGAACAGCATGTTAACGTCTCAGTGTGCGGAGGATGCCGAGGCTCGAACGCTGCCGCAGCCACGCTTCCAGCAACAACCACAACCGAGAGAAACAGAGCCTAACATTGCCAGACATTGCCAGGCCAGGATGCAACGGATGCAACCTGAACTTTGTCGTTTGAAGTTGAGGTGGCGGCACGATTCTCCACAACTCCCTTCATCCATGGCTGACCCTCAAGGGAAGCAGTGGTTTTAGGCTTCGGCACGAAGGCAAGTACATGCATGAAAAGGGCTTTGCCTTGTAGTTCACAAACAGGATGGCAACGGTTTGCGCCTCAAGTTCGTGGAAGGTTGTGAAAGCAGCAGCATGCCACACCAACATTGCCAGAGAACTGCTATGAATGTGAAAGCTACATGAGGCTCCCAGGCGAACCGGACTTCAGAACTGGCTGGTGTACGCTGTTGTCCGGTGATGTCGTTCAGCTCGCTGGTCATGCCATGTTATCCCGAGCACTCGGACGTTGCTCAAGCTGGCTGCCTTCCCTAACCACCGACTTTCCCATCAAAAAAACTGCAAAATGTCCAGAGAAAACTGCCTAACCTCTGAAACTGTTTGAAACAGTGCCTAACACACAAACTAGAACACAAGCATAAGGCACGAGCCGTCTCGACCAAAAACACAACGGTATTCATCAAGTTCGGCCTGTTGAGACCGCGTTTCACATGTCGCATCTGTCTTTTCTCTACTATCGCACTCTCTCTCTCTCTCTCCCTCCCTCTGTCTGCCTCTCTCGTTCGCTCCCCCTCTCCCTGAGGAGAATGCAGAAACGGCTGCTGCCACATGTTCAACGCGTAAGTGGTCCAGTCCTCCTCTTCTTCCTGGAGGGCACACTGCAGGACCCAAAAGGGCTTCCCTACAAAAATCACAGGAAACAAGCAGAGAAACCCTCATTCTCGAGCGGTCCGGCTCAATCAAGCCGCGCCGTCTGGCTCTCTCCCTCTTCCAGAAAGCGGACACATCCTCGCCCCATCTGGGAGGAACATGAAAGTGCCACCACAACCACCCATGATTCCCATGATCTTCCAATCAAGATAGATGTCCTTCAGCGACGGCCCCGACCAACCTGGCATGACTAAAGGCTGCAAGCAGCTTCTTGAGATTACCGGCAAAAAAAAAGGCTCACTTTGGACGTTGGGCCTCCTTGTCTCTCAGGTGAGCCTTCTTCCATCGCTGCTCGCGCCATTTTTACGGCGGCGACCTGTGGTGAAAAGACTTGTTTTGGTGCACTAGAAACACGTTGTGATACATGGCTAAGAGATGCTAAGAGCATTGCCATGCAGAAAAGATGTATCGCCGCCTGCAGGTCGATCGGCACGCAAGCGTGGGTAGTCATCGCACTACCGCGGAAAAGACCACTGACAACAAACGACTCGGTAGGATGCCTTATAACGTTTGGATTCTCTGGTGTTTTGTTTGGGCGGGTGTTACATGCAAAACAGGACTTTGAACTGTTGCTGGGAGGGGACACCACCCGCACAATATGGATGCTCGGACTCTCAGCTGCAAAATGTTATAGCTCTCCATGGTTTCAAGGGTGTACAACCTCACCGCATCTGACAACACACACACACACACACACACACAATCTGCCGACCGACCTGTCCAAGCATGGAGAAGAAGACGGCGGGATGAAACAAAGATCGCAGGGGCCGGACAGGATGCATGCGGTCACCTTGGCGTGAGCTGAAAAATGCCATCTCGAATGTAGACAGAGCTTTTCAGCGGCACAAAACCCCAATTATTGCACGCAACTGCACCCAAGAGAAAAATGTCTTGCATGTATGATCATGCATGCATTTGGGAAGTGCCACCCCAATGCCACAGAACTTGTTCCGACACCCTTCGCGCAACAACGGCTTTCATGACAGACTGTGAACAGTTGCACAAGGATGGGCGGAAGTGAAGGCAACATCGAGGAAGGGTAAGAGTTAATTAAGGCTATGATTTGTGGGTTGCTCTCAATTGAGGGTGGAAATTGTAGGTGTGGAGGTTGTCGTTGTTGTCCGGGTGTGAATTTCAGCCACGGTTGTGTTTCTGGTGTGTTTTTCCGGTTGCTCTTCCCCGCGATGTGTTCTCGGCGGATTCCAGCATCGACTTTATCCTGTAGTAGCGAGATCGCCTCCAGACAGGCCCTTTCGCCTCGGGCTTGTGCTTCCCGTTCTGCTTTGCCTGGACTCCTGGCGTGGTGGTGGTGGTGGCGGTGGTGGCGGGATCTTGTTGTGAGGGTGTGTCTGTTTGGGTTGCGGGTGCTCTCCACCAGGCTTGCCAGTTTTCCCACCAATCGCTGTTGTGCTGGATCCCCTGTGTTAGTTGGTGGTTGATAGTAGTGGATCTTGTGGACTTTCACGTCGGCTTGGTCCGTGGTTGGTGTGTGGTGGTTCGTGGGGGGTCTGGAGCACGTTGGTCCAGTAGTCCTCCCATTGGTGGGGGTGTGGTCTGTCCCATGCGGTGGGTTGCGATCCTCTTGAGAGTCGGTTGTTGTTCTGGAGGTGTGGATGCTGTGGCTGTCGTGTTGGGTGGCGGCTGCTCTGGACAACATGTCTCTTCTTCTTCATGTTGTCTCTTTCTGTCTTTCTTTGGGGCATGGGGGTGACCCCCCGCGCGGATGCGCGCCCCAGTCCGGCTTCGTCTCAGCTTCTGCTAACACTCGCATGGTAGCCGTATTGGCTACCGCAGCACCACCTGTTGGAGGCCTGGTATCGGCCCCCCTCGGGCTGAGAGCGCACCTTAGTCCCTTAGCGGCTCCAACTGGGCCTCATCCCCCGAAACCTGGAGCCTTTAGTGGCCCGCAGCCCCAGACCTCGAGCCTTTAGGGGCCTACACGCCCATATCAGCTTATCAGAGTCCATCCCCCTATCCTCACATTCCCAGTCACCCCTACTGACCCCTCTAATTCATCAGTGTGTACCGGGTCCCTTCCCTCCACTACCTGTAACCTCCCCACAGCCCCCCGGGCCTCTAAACTCATTGTTCAACCATCCCGAAATCAACCTCCCCTGCCCCCGAGCCCTGTCCCTGAGCCCCCGAAGATCCTTCAAACACGCAACTCTGGGAACCTTCCGAACACAACCTCCCCTCCCCCAAGGCCCTCAACCTCTACACCCCATCTGATCCCTCCGTAGTGGTGCCTCAGCTTACAGGTTTGGCTGCTGCTCGTGCCCCCTTTCACCATGTTGTCTCTCTTCCTCTTCTTCTTCTTCTTCTTCTTCTTCTTCTTCTTCTTCTTCTTCTTCTTCTTCTTCTTCTACCCAGCGAAGATGTCTCCCCGAAAGGAAACACCAGCCACGACGGCCCGCTGCTCTGTCCACAAGTCTGGGGCTATTTTTACCGCACGGGGTTACAAGTTGTTTTCACTTGCCCTCTTGACACTAGCAAGGCGAAAGGCTAGCAGGGTCCCTCAGGTGGCTCGCCCTTGTTATTGTTCTGGCCCCCATGTGAAGACTCCATCAGCTGCGGACTGGCAGGCGTGGTGGTGTCTCCCGCCGGGGTCGTAAAGGGGCCCTCCAAAGGCGGTTCCGACGTCAAATCCATCGCACGCATCCCCACTTGTAGGCCCCCCTGAGGTTACCATGTTGGTCGCCTGTGCTTCTCCCGCTGTGATGTCCAGGTCGGTGTAGCCGAGGTTGTAGTCTTGTTCCCCCCCAGGTGTTCTGGTTGTGCAGTCGAGCTGCTCGGTGTCGCCTTCGTCGTTCCCCCCAAGTCGATCTGCTCCATCTCAATGTCCTCGCTGTAGTGTTGTCTCAGTTCCGGCCCCCTATTTGCTGTGGTGGTGGCTCGGCTTTCTCGTCGCTCCCCCCACCCTCCAGGTTGGTCTGCTCCATCTCGATGTTCTCGTTGTGGCTCGGTTCGGGTCTGTCATTGGCTGTAGCAGTGCCCCCCCCCCCCTGGTGCCCCCACTCTTGCGGTGGTTGCGACTCGGCTTTTTTTTCTCTCTCTCTCTCTCTCTCTCTCTCTCTCTTTCTTTCTTTCTTTCTTTCTTTCTTTCTTTCTTTCTTTCTTTCTTTCTTTCTTTCTTTCTTTCTTTCTTTCTTTCTTTGTATCTGATACTCAAGAGGACTTCTCTCCTCTCTCTCTCTCTGTCCTCTCTTTTCTTTGTTCTTCTCGTGGTTCTTGTTCTTTTCTTTCCTTTCTTTCTTCTTTCTTCTTTCTTGGGTTTCTTTTACTTTCTCTCTCTCTCTCATCTCTCTCTCTCTTCCTTCTCTCTCTCGTCCTCTATCCTCCTTAACGAAGAAGTCGGGCCCCGCCACGAAAACCTGGTCTGGAGCTCCTCCCGACTTCTCTTCATCTCTCCCCCCCATCCCACCTCCTCTCTTTTGCCCCCCCCTCTCTCTCCTCTCTCTCCTACCTCTCCATCCTCTCTCCGCTCTCTCTCTCTCTCTCTCTCTCTCTACCTCTTCTCTCGCTCTCTCTCCTCTCTCTCTCTTCTCTCTCTTCCCCATCTCTCTCCTCTCCCTCCTCTCCTCTTCTCTTCTCTCTCTCTCTCTCTCTCTATTCTCTCTCTTCTTATTCTCTCTTTTGTATCTTTAATAACTTTCTGCCTTTCAATTCTTATTATGATTCTTTTGCTTCGTATTCTTCTCTTCAAGTCTTTATTCTTATTCTTCTCTTCTCTTCTTGCTTTGCTTCTGCTTCTGCTCGCTTGGCGTCTTCTTCTTTCTTTCTGCTCTCCTCTTCTTCTCTCTCTCTCTCTATCTCTCTCCTCTCTCTCTCTCTCTCCTCTCTCTCTCTCTTATCTACCTCTCTGTCTCTCCCCACGGATTATAATTTATTAAAAGCCCCCGAAAGGATGCGCCTTTCCTTCCTTCGCTGCACTTGGCCCCCCGAGGGGGAGACCGCCCCAACGGGCGTGCCACAACCGAGTCAGTTGGTCGAAACGAAAATGTCCCAGCAATTGGGCTGTGGGTGGGGACCCCCTTTGTTTATAACCTCCGCTCCTATCTCTCTCTCTCTCTCTCTCCTCTCTCTCCTCCTCTCTCCCTTCTCTCTCTCCTCTCTCCTCTCTCTCTCTCTCTCTCCCCTCTCTCTCTCGCTCTCTCTCCCTCTCTCTCTCTCTCTCTCTCTCTCTCTCTCTCTCTTCTCTCTCTCTCTCCTCTCGGGTCTCTCTCTCTCTCTCTCTCTCTCTCTCTCTCTCTCTCTCTCTCTCTCTCTCTCTCTCTCTCTCCACACGCTTGGCCCCCCCCGAAAGGAGAGCCGCCCCGGAGGGCGCGCACGTCGGAGGTGTCATGCGAGACGGCCGCGCTTTTGCGGCCCGGCTGGGGTGGGGTTTCTGTCACAAGATGGGGCGACGCCAGGTCAGATGAGATTAAGAACAGCTAGTGACGGTCCCCCCTCTGCTCCCCAGCAAAATGTTCCCTGTCCCTCATTGGGGCGAGAATCAGTTAGTCACTGCTAGCCCCCTCATGCGTATGCCTTCTTCTTGAATCCACGCTTTCTGGTAATCGGTGTTGTCGACGTTGTAGCCCCCATCTGTCTTTTTCCCGTAGATGGCTTTCCATTTGTGGCGGTCACCGAATTGAAGTCCTGCATCGCAGATCACCTCTTGGAGAAGGAGGACATGCACATCCCTAAGGGGGGTGGTCTCCGCAAGTATTTCGCAGAGGTCCCAAATTGCTGGGAGTCTAAGCCCCCCCACGTTCCAAGTTGCCAGTCGGTACGTTCTCCCCGGCTTGCGGTCTCTGCGGCGGTGAAACTTTGTTTGATACGCTCCCACGTGGCTTTCACCTCCTCCACGCTTTGCCTGAGGATTCTGGCCACTGCGATGATGTCCACCCATCCCGCCCCCGCCGTCACGCTGTCTGGGGGTGCAGCTGCGGTGGCTGATGCAATTCTGGTCCCATGGAACCACACCGTTCCTGCGTTGAACTCAGCCTCGACCTTGGAGACGTCCCCCCCTTGCTCGAGCACCAGCCTCTTTGCTTTGCCCGCCAGCTTTGCCTTTGCTCGACGTTGTGGGCTTTGTGAGAGAGCCAACCAAAGGCGTTGCCCCGCGCCGTCCGGCTTTTTCCCAAGGACAACGTTGGCGTTCCTGACCTTTTGGAGGGCGTTCTGGATGCGCTGTCTCTGCTCCCCCTCCGTCTCGTCCTGCTTGAGCTTTCGCAGGATGATGGCACACCCCCTCCTGATCCCCGGGACAAAGGCCCCCTCCATATCAATGTCTAGCCGGAGTTGCGCTGCAATGGAATGTGCATGGTGTAGAGTCTCCGCTGCCGGGGTGTTTTCATCCCACCCCCCTATGATTAGCGCTGGTTGTCTGCGATCTTCTTCCGAGGAGGATGACTCCCCCCTGGCTGCCAAGGTACCAGTGTTGAGCTGCCCGAACTTTCCCTCCAGAAGGGCCAGCCGTTCACGAAGGGTGCGTTGTTCTTCCGCCATGGCATCCATGTTAGTTTGTTGTCGTTGTTGCAACTGGTCCACTCTGTGAAGGGTTTGCGCCTGGGCGGTGTGCAGGGATTGGAGCTGGTGGAGAATTTGGCTGGTATCCCCCAACTGCTCCCTGACTTCGGCGCGTACCTCCCCCAGCAGCTCCATTTTCAGCTCTCGTCTTTCCGACCTCAGCTCCTCCTTGATGGCCCCACGGATGGATTCGAGTGTGAGCCCCTCCTTGTCCATTTTCCGCTTGGAGGCGTTCCCCCCCCCTGGGCTGCCATCCGGCCCCCCTCCACTCTGAAGTAGCGTGGACATCTTACTCTCGGTCTCCCTGCCAAGTCACGGACTCGACGTTGAGGTAATCCCTGGCGGGTTAGAGGTAGCGGATAATCTGGTATGCCCCCTCGAGGTCGCGTAGGCCGCCGATATCGGTCGGGTAGCTGTTGTCAAGCTCCCCCTCTCGCCTCAGGTAGATGTGCCGGACGGCCAGCAGCGGTTCCCGTACTGGACCGAACCCCCCGGCAATGGAGTACAGGGCCCCCAGCTGGAAGTCGCGTAGCAGTTCAAAGATGTAGGTGTGGAAGCGAGGGCGGCTATGGCAACCCCCTTTGTGGCCAAGGCCCGCAGGACGGCGGGGGAATGGCCTTGCCCCTCTTTTTAGTTTAAGCCCACAGGACGACGGGGGCGGGGCTTGAGCACTCGTGGCTTGAGCCAAAATGGCTACTCTCTCTCTCTCTCTCTCTCTCGTTGGGTCGCTTAAAGCCCTGCCACCAACATTTCCGGGCTTTTAGATTTCCGTTTAGGTTTGAGGTCTCCGTTTCGGGATGAGCTTTGCTACGCAACATCTCCTTGTCACGCATACGGTCGGTCGTGTTTTCTGAGGTTCAAACTTTGTTTCCAATCTTGGTAATTTTGGAATCGGAATTCGAAGGTCCGGCTCACATTGTTTCTACAAGGATACCACGTATACCACATAGAGCATTTCACGTCCCGTCCTAACTGCATTGCAACTCAGTGGCATGGTGAGGCGTACGTAAATGCAAGAGATGCTGTTGTCAGCAGCCACGATGATGCCATCAACTGCCTCCCGTTCCGCGGAAACTATAACCCAAGAAATGCCTGTCTGACTGCAGACTATATGCTCAGAAGAAGGTGCATTCCAGTAGGCTGGGCAAAGCTTCGACAGATTAAGCCCCGTGCTGTCCCGAGGCGACCGAAAAGAAGCGAGGCGTGAACTATACTCAGTACTGCGACATGTAGTCATACATAGCCGGTTGTTTTTACAGCTCCGGCGTGCTAGATTATCTCAGTTGTTTGTCCTTTGGTCGGCCGAACTTTCAACTTTATCAGTGAAGTGGACTTGAGTAGCAACCTGTGTGCTTGAAAGAAAGACCTGTCCACGTCAACCGGCCTCTCCGAGGTGCGTGATCCTTCTAATGATAGCGCCGAAAGCACGTAGGCATTGATGATGCAATTGAGCCTTGCACGAAACAGTCGAACAGCAACAACAGATGTAGCAGCAGGGAATAAGGAGGAATAGGAGGAATAAGGAGGAGTTGGAGTAGTAAGGACGAGTAAGTAGAAGTAGGAGTAGCAGTAGAAGTCGCAGTTCCGCAGCTGAAGCAGGAGCAGCAGCAGTGGCAATGGCAGCGGCTGTGACAGTGGTGGTCACCGTGTTTCGAAGTTGCCCAGTGGTGACCTCGGGAGGAATCCTCCACCAAATGTCTCCGAGGCCAGGGCATCATGATTTGCTGCTGCTGGAGCGCCTGAGCCGCAGCATCAGACAGACATTCAAAAGACTTCACAAGGCTCGCCCTGAACAGGCTACTCAATGAGAACGATTCTCACACCGAGGTTCTGACCGAGAGCAAAGTGCACCGGCCTTGCCGAATCAGATCGACACAGTTCTTCACTGAAGGCGCCTGCAGCCACGAGCATGGGGAGAGGAGTGTCATAAGTTGTAAGACGATGGAACTGCTGTACCCATTGATTGCTGCGTCATCAGGCTTGGATTTCTGATTCGTGTGCCTATCACTGCGTTTTCTCTGCGGGGTCTTTCTTGTGTGTGAGTTTGTTGTCGGTGTCTTCCCAAGGCGTTTTCTGCTTTCGACGGGTGCTTGTTGATTGAATCCTTTCCAGCTGCTAGAACAGCAAGTGTTACAACAAGATTGCAAATAAAAACGTTGCAAACGGGAGGGGCCAGGCGCTCCCACATGCACTCCCCGATCCTGCTCCGAGAAGGAACAATGAAAAACATAGGCAGCCCGGCTGCCCCCCTTTGACGGAGCACACGCAACGCAACGGAACGCAGCAAAGTGCGAGCAATGCAGAGTGCATTGGTGTTGGGAGGGGCCTTGGAGGTGAATGGCGCCGCAATGGAAGCATCTCCAGGCCTGCACTCTGCCGAGCACAGCGCCGATGATTCCAGATGCGCAGCTCAAGTCACTCAAGCCGAGAAAGCGCGAGCCTGACCATGGGCAGTCCGCCAGAAGCCTCCTCCAAAGCCTGCATTGTTAGCCGTGTGTGCATGTACCGCATGCTCTGAACACCTGGGCTGCTCACTGCGGCGGGGTTCTTCTTCTCTTTGCCAGTGTCGGCCGGATCCTCAGGGTGTCGGCGACAGGGATGTGCAGCAGCTGTGCAGTGGCTGCGCAGTTGCGCTGGCAAGCCTCTGCTCCGCTACGATGCCATGAAACGAGAGAAAATGCAGCTGAGGTTCATAGACGTTGCCGTGCGTCTTGTCGTACTCCTGCACATCGGCTGCGCCAGACCGAAACACAAAACACCATTCAGTATCTAGCGGCGCGTATCTTAGCACTGCAGATGCGGGATCGAATACGGCCGCCGAAGATCCGCGTGCAAAGCTTACGAAGTGAAGCAGTTCGCAAAAGCAAAATCCGCACACCGCTAGGCCGGAGCCCTGACGCGCGAACTCGAATGCCTTAAGAATCATGGCGAACGGGTAATCGTATATGTTAGGGTGGTGATGCTCATGGCGAACAATCCTCATCGTCCGTGCCGTATATCGCTGATAATGCTTGTGTGTGTGTGTAATCGTGTGTAATTGTGTGTACACTCGATGAAGGCACCCACACAAAACAACAAACAAAACCTTTATTACGTTCCGGGCAGGCCCGGTTTCAGAGGCGTGAAATAACGCGGGCACTTGTACTATTTGTCTCTCTGCCAAGAGCTTGCTTATTGGATCCTCGTTGGCGGGTATTTTCAATTTGGTGCGAACTAAGTTTTGTCAAGGTTTGTCACACAGCCCGTGTCCCCATGTAACACGCGGGGTGTCCTTCATAACCTTCTTTAGCTCCTCCGTGTAGCGTCCCATTGATGACTTCATCGCTCCCATCTGAACATGGGCCACATATGGTCGCATTGCAAAAGAACGTAAAGAGCACAATGCGGACATTCAAAGCACAGGTGGTCCGGGCCTGTGACAGGAAACCGCTGTCGCCTTTCTTTGCCCTTTCCTCATGAGAACCATGTGAAGCCAACACTCATTACCCAACATAGCGCCGTCACTGGCAGGAGCCTGCATCTCCTCTTCGAGCCACTGCTTCTGAAGGTTGGAAAGTTCCTTCTGCTTTTCCCATAAAAAGTTCTGTCTGTCCTGACGAATTATGAACAAGATGAAACAACTAGTATCTTAGAAACTGAGCTGCACCCGATGGAAAGCATGACAGCTCGTCCTTTGCAGCTCGTTTGTTTCGCTTTGCAAGTTCCGCATCTTGCTTGTTCAGCATGTCCTCAGCCTTGTGAGACAAGGCACAGTTCAAAACCATCCTGCCAGCCATCAATCAAATTTGCCTTCTTGTCATCGAGCACGGCATTATCAGATGGGCTGTCTAGGTCATTGGTGTCTGCGGTGTTGACCTGTGGACGGAGAGACACGCTAACCGGAGCCAGGCCACAAAAAGCTAACATGGGCAGCACACATCAAGAAACACAATGGTCCACGGACTAGCAGGACTAAGCAAAACGATGGCAAACATCTCGAATTGGAGATTCGGACTCATTTTTGGTGCTCGACTTTTCTGTTCTCGTCTCTGCTACATCGGCGTCGACCCCATTGTTGTCGTGCTGATGCTGTTTTCTTGGCATCTTCACCATGCGTCAACAAAATCTTACTACTGGTAAAGTCTTCAAAGATTTCACTCAAGTCAAGCACTGCCTGAGCCCGCGGCATTGCCATAGCCAGCCAATAGTGCCAACCCAGCATCTGCCTGAAGTGATCTGAAATCTGAAGTGCTTCCTTGCGCTTCTATCATGGATCTGGAAACGATGCGTGCTTTTCTGTGAGTACTTGCATGTGTGTAGACGAGCAAGTCAAAAACGTGTAGAAACATGACGACGTACCAAACACCCGGACATGATTACAGAAAACGGGACAGGCATATTCATAAAGCAGTCCTTGCTTGTTCGTTGGAAGGCTGGCGGTCTTCTGCTGTACTGGAAACCGGGGTAGGGCCGCAAGGCTGGCAAGACGCGTGCCACTTGCAGGAGTGGCGGTTCGTGCACCGGTCGCTGACAGATGCTCACGAAAGTGCTTCCAAAACTAAACACTGTGCCAACGTGTCTGCATTCAAATTGCCCATAGTGGGGAATGCAAGTGACGACCAAGAAGCTCCCAAGAGATAAGCCGCAAGCTGGCCGAAGGTTTTTCTCGGAGGGTAAGCGGAGCAACACATTCCATTCTGAAAGGCATCCCTGCGACCTCTATCACCAGTCCACTCCCATGCAGCCAGCCTTCCTGCTGTCCCAACATGTCCGAGCCCTACAGACCACAGCACACAGGATTCGCCTGCTTGAGTGCGCCAACATCGTTGCCACCGTCTCCACACATGAGGACATGCCTCCAGCAGGAATGATGGCACCTCTGACGCTGAATACGCTGAAAGGTGTCGTAGGCCTGGATTGCTTCTGGAGCTCTTCGATGATCTTGGCCTGTCCACGAAAATCAGCGGCCGAAGTAAGTAAGTAAGTAAGTAAGTAAGTAGTAAGTAAGTAAGTAAGCAAATAAGTAAGTAAGCAAGAAAGCAAGTAAGTAAGTCAGTAAGTAAGTGTGTGTGAGTGTGCGTGTGCGTGCACGTGTGCGTGTACGGGTGCGTATGGTGTGTGCGTGTGGTGGGTGGGTAGGTGGGCGGGCGGGCGGGCGGGCGTGTGTGGGCGTGTGTGCGTGTGTGTGGGTGTGTGTGGGTGTGTATGGGTGTGTGTGTGTGTATGGGTGTGTATGGGTGTGTGTGTGTGTGTGTGTGTGGGTGTGTGTGTGTGTGTGTGTGTGTGTGTGTGTGTGTGTGTGTGTGGTGTGTGTGTGTGTGTGTGTGGTGTGTGTGTGTGTGTGTGTGTGTGTGTGTGTGTGTGTGTGGTGTGTGTGGTGTGTGTGGTGTGTGTGGTGTGTGTGGTGTGTGGTGTGTGTGTGTGTGTGTGTGTCTGTGTGTGTGTGTGTGTGGTGGGTGTGTCTGTGTGTGTGTGTGTCTGTGTGTGTGGGTGTGTGTGTGTTGTGTCTGTCTGTCTGTCTGTCTGTCTGTCTGTCTGTCTGTCTGTCTGTCTGTCTGTCTGTCTGTCTGTCTGTCTGTCTGTCTGTCTGTCTGTCTGTCTGTCTGTCTGTCTGTCTGTCTGTCTGTATGTCTGTCTGTCTGTCTGTCTGTCTGTCTGTCTGTCTGTCTGTCTGTCTGTCTGTCTGTCTGTCTGTCTGTCTGTCTGTCTGTCTGTCTGTCTGTCTGTCTGTCTGTCGTCTGTCTGTCTGTGTGTGTGTCTTGTTGTATGTCTTTCTAGTCTGTCTGTCTGTTGTTATGATGCGGCTCTGTCTGTCGTCTCTGTGTGTGTGGTGTGTGCGTGTGTGTCTGTGGTGTGTGTAGTGTGGGTGTGTCTAGTGTGTCTGTGTGGGTGGTGTGTGTGTGTGTGTTGTGGTGTGTATGTGTTGTGTGGGTGTCTGGGTGGGGTGTGTGGTGTGTGTGTGGGTCTGTGTGTGTGTGTGTGTGTATCGAGATGTGGGTCTCTGTGTGTGTGTGTGTGTGTGTGGTGTGCTGTTGGTGTGGGGTGTGTGTGTGTGTTGTGTGTGTGTGTGTGTCTCTGTGTGTGTGCGTGTGGGTGTCTGTGTGGTGTGTGTTGTCTGTGTCTGTGTCTGTGTCTGTGTCTGTGTCTGTGTCTGTGTCTGTGTCTGTGTCTGTGTCTGTGTCTGTGTCTGTGTCTGTGTCTGTGTCTGTGTCTGTGTCTGTCTGTGTCTGTGTCTGTGTCTGTGTCTGCGTCTGTGTCTGTGTCTGCGTCTGGGTCTGTGTCTGCGTCTGTGTCTGCGTCTGCGTCTGTGTCTGCGTCTGCGTCTTTGTCTGCGTCTGCGTCTGTGTCTGCGTCTGTGTCTGCGTCTGCGTGTGTGTCTGCGTCTGCGTGGTGTCTGCGTTTCTGCGTGTGTGTCGCGTCTGCGTGTGTGTCTGCGTCTGATGTGGGTGTCTGCGTGTGCCGTCTGGTGTGTGTCTGCGTGTTGTGTTGTGTAGAGTGGTGTGTCTATGCGTGTGTGTCTGTGTGTGGTATGCGGTGTGTGTCTGCGTGGTGTCTGGGGTTGTGTGTTGGGTGTTGCGTCTGCGTGTGTGTGTCTGCTGTGTGTCGCGTGGGGGTCTGCGTCTTCCCTGCGTGTGTGTCTGCGTGTGTGTCTGCGCGTGTGTCTGCGCGTGTGTCGTGTGTGCGTGCTGTGTGCTGCGCGTGGTCTGCGCGGTGTCTGCGCGTGGGTCTGCAGGCTGTCTGAGGGTATGTCTGCGCGTGTGTCTGCGCGTCTGTCTGCGCGTGTGTCTGCGCGTGTGTCTGCGCGTGTGTCTGCGTCTGCGTGTGTGTCTGCGCGTGTGTCTGCGTGTGTGTCTGCGTGTGTGTCTGCGTGTGTGTCTGCGTGTGTGTCTGCGCGTGTGTCTGCGCGTGTGTCTGCGCGTGTGTCTGCGCGTGTGTCTGCGCGTGTGTCTGCGCGTGTGTCTGCGGGTCTGTCTGCGGGTCTGTCTGCGCGTGTGTCTGCGCGTCTGTCTGCGCGTGTGTCTGCGGGTCTGTCTGCGCGTGTGTCTGGGTCTGTCTGCGCGTGTGTCTGCGCGTGTGTCTGTGTGTGTGTGTGTGTGTGTGTGTGTGTGTGTGTGTGTGTGTGTGTGCGTGCGTGCGTGCGTGCGTGCGTGCGTGCGTGCGTGCGTGCGCGCGCGTGCGTGCGTGCGTGCCCGCATGCGTGCGTGCCCCGACCACTGCAGCCCCCCGACCCCTGTTTCCTGCTTTTCTTGGCTGAAGAGCATATTTCACTTTATTCAAATACCAATCCTTGCCAAACCAGTCCAGCTTGCGCTTGCAAATGGGGCCGAGGGGGAGCTGCGACCCCCACCCCGCCCCCCCCCCCCCGCTTTTGCATTTGCTTTCAAGCCGAGCAAACAGAGCATGCTTCGTCAAAAGATTAAACGTTAGTTAACTCATAAAGACGACGACTTCGTTTAGCGATCCTGTCCAACATTGGCAAGCATTGTGTCGGCAAATGGAAAAGTGGGCTCCCCCACCCACTTTTGTTTATCTCGAACCAGCCGTGCAAGCTTGCCTTGCAAAGATCATGCCATGAAGAGGACTTGCACAACAAACATAAGAATCCTTTCCAAACCCTTCAACCGCGCTTCATGTTTGCAACGGGGGGGGTGGGGGTGCGGGAGGGGCCGGGGAGGGGGGGGCTGCGAAACCATCATGGGAGCATTGTATTGCATTGTGCTTTGCTGTCGTGATGAAACTTAAGGCTTTTTTGACGAGTTGTTTTGATTAAGTAAAGTTGTGTTTTAATGCTTCTCATGCTCATTTCCTGATTAAATTGAAACTGAAATCGTTTATCATGCATTACCCGGAGAAATCGCTCTTGCATCACATGACAATCATTCTATGTCAAGGCCTTTCCCTGTGGTGTCATTCTGGCGAATACGCGAATTTCGTCGACCTTTGCCCACATGGCTGGCCTCGGGCCGCCAAGCTGGAGCTACAAAAGGGCTGCACAGCAACGCATTCTGCAATTTAGCTTGCAGTGCTTGCATTTTTAGGCTCTTTTTGGATAAGCTCTCCGCTCCATGGCGACGGCTGCATCCAATGCGTCTCCTGCTTGTGCGCGAGTAGACATGGAGTAGGCTAAGTTATTTTACATTGTCAACTTTCGTCATCCCACTGTCATGTATAGGGCATATGGCAAAACTCATAGAAACGCAATCACAACACTCACACAACAAGTCGTCACAAGAAACGTCACAGCACTTTCCCTCTCTGGAAGCGTTTCAGCGCGAACCCCGGAGGAGTGTTCTCAATCGTGCCCGTGATTCTGCAAGTGAAGCCAGTGCAACGTTTCTGGTTGTCAATGCGCGATTCTGGCTTGACATCAGAGATTCGATATGAGTGTCAACACCACAATCCTGTCGTCATGAGGGCATACTCACTCGCGAGCTTGGTGATCCCATCAACGGCGAGTGGAAAGGATTCACCACAGCGATCACCTGCAGAGGTCAGCGTAAGCTGGTGCAGCAATGCGGCAACGCGGCAATGCTGTCCAGCCTGTGGCCACAACCCATTCTGGACATGCATGCCCAGCCTCGAAAAATGTGGCTGCCAGTACTGGTGAGGCCATGTTCAGAGCGCGCAGTGAAAAGGATTAAACGTATTAACCTGCCTGGAGCGAAAGAAGCAACCCAGGCAAGTGTGGATGGGAGATTCCACAGGTCCGCGCAATGTGAAGCGCCTCACAGAGCGGAAGTTGACGCAAGTTGCCGCTATGCGCACAAATCTCAGGCACCAAGTATTGAATAACTGCCAAGTGACTGTCAGTGGTGAGTCGCCGGTGACCATAATCACCTACAAAGCTTCTCAAGTGCTTTCTCATGCACAAGGATTTCTTACAGAAATTAACAACGGGCCCGGCCTTGTGGTCAGACTCCTGCAAGGCTCCAACAACGAGTCCTGAATCCTTCCGGACAAGGCACTCGAAGGCGATGAAGCCGGCGAAGTGCAACTCCCTCTCTGCCTTTTACACACGCATGTGACATCATAATATGAGAACAAAAAGGCTGGAGCTTGAAACGTAGTTGCCAGGCTTGGAGTCCTCAAACAGAAATAAACCGAGCCCGACGGCGCCCTCTCTCCACTGAGTCACAGCACAGTGCAACGCCAGACAGACTGCAGCACAGCGAAGCTTCGGATGCAGACGCTCTTCACTGCCTCAAACCTGGTTTTCACCCATCATGGGAAACTTGACACATGCCACAGCCGGCCTCAAAACTTGAAAACATTGTTCTGGCGAAATCGAAAAGGGCCCGACTTTCTGTTTCGTCACCAGTTCTGACCGCAGTCATCCAAGTGCACCACTGCAGGTACGTTTTCATTGAAGAGCGTCTTCGTTGGCACAGGACTCTTCAATGTTCCCTGCACCCCCATCTTCCGTGTTTAAAAAACGATACATGCATGTGAAGACTCATTGGCAGCGATGCCTTTCCAGAATGCGAGTACCTGTGTACACACACACACACACACACACAAACTAGGCTGCGCTTCCGGCCGCCTCTTCTCGCGTCAACTTGTCCTGCCCGGCCGGCAGCTGCCTATATGCCAAAGCGAGGACCTGGCTCTCGGGACTCCCCGGGCAAAAAACAGCAAAAAAAGCAGCAAAAAGCAGCAAAAGCAACGTCAGAGTGTCTGGTATTGTCTGGTCAAACATGCCAGGCAATCCCGCAGGCCCCGCTCGGCCAAGTCCAGATGGGATCGGTCATACCACCTTCAGGCTTGGGCAAGGTGGCTCTTGTAGCTTAGAGGCTGAGAAGCCTTGAGGTGCTTGAAAATCTTAGAGGTATGTCAGAGCTTTGATAGACATGACATGACATGGGTCCGGCCCTGGCGCGGCATTTGCAGCCAGCAATGGTTTCAGGGCCTTCCACTATCCACTTGCACCACACTTCTTGTCTTCGCTTACGAGTTGCCCCAGATTACTCCAGCCTCGGGTGATCCTTTGACGAGCACATAGTTGCCACCATCTCCTACTCACTGGAGTCTTCGGTTCATTCCCCATATCCCCAGCAAGCTCCGACACTGCTCTGCTCCGACCTTCCATGCTGAGGTTGAGGATGGCGCCATCCTCGACGGAGACCTACACACACCGTCCGCGATATGAACGCAGCAAGGCTTTGAGGGCAAGGAGTGGCGGAGAGGATTTTGGGATACTCTCGGGAAGATTTTGGACCAGATGGTTTGAAACAAACACGGCCGCTCGCCCAACGACATCCTACACGTTCTCAGGTGCACATTGCCGCCAGCAAACGCAGCGTATCTTCCCATCTCTCATCTGGCTCTGACCCTTTGCGACTTCGAAGTTCCAACCGAGTATCCGATCGAGTGCCACGAGGTGGCTCTACTCCTCCAAAGGCCTAGTTCAAGCCCATATCATATAGGAAACTGCATATGCGCTTTTAAAGGGCCTCGGCAATCACGGCCATTCGCTGCAGCTGCGAAGCGAAATGGAAACGCCTGAAGCCGAAACTCACAACTTTAGCAGACCGGAGTGTGCGCAACTACTTGAGGACGTCGCTGCAAGATGCGTGCATGCTTGATGCCAGCACCTTGCAGCCCACGAATATGTCCACAACATCTTCACAAATCAGCTTCTGACTGGACGTGACTCGGGCACCCACAGCAACTGGTGTTGCCCTCGGCCCTATCTGAAGCAGCCTTAGCACATCTCAGCACAGCATCAGCACGATTCACATTTGCACACTTGCGCTGCTTAAGGTCGGCATATGTCGTGGAATCATTTATCACTTGCATTGACTTTCTAAGTTTCTTGCTGGAGCTTGTGCAGGCATCGCAGTTTCCTCCTTTGCAAGGAAACACAAAGCAAAAGAGTGCAGACGGCCTCGGCCACCAGGGCTACATCACACCGGCCTGGGAATCATACGACCAACCAACGCCCTGCAGTGCGGCAACCTTGCAGTCGTCTCAGCCGGGCTACAGCTGCACGGATCTGCACGGTACCAGGCTGCATCCCTTGCACCTTCCCTGGTCGTCTATAGCCAATTCTAGCATTTTCAGAATGCCTCAATAGGATCTCCCGTCAGCTTGCCATCGACCTGGACCTCGGCACTCTTTCACCATGCCCTATGCACAGGTCTTATGCATGCTTGGGTGCCAACCAAGGAGTGACAAGCAGCCAGAACAAGTGCTGCTGCCGTTTCCGCATCAGAAACCTGCACCTCGTTGCTGCACGTCAGCACGTCAGCACGTCAAGTCTGAGCACTGCAGAAATCGCATGCCTTCGGCGGAAGCAGACCATCCTGCCCAGGCTGGCTGCCACCATTCACCACGCCTACAGCGAATCTGAAAAAGCCAATGTGGCATTGTTTTTTTCAATCGGAAGTGCTTGAGAATTTTGAGCCTACCGGCACCAACGTGTCCGTTGTGAGCGTACCGGTCTTGTCGAAGAGGCAATGCGTCAACTGCCAGCATCCAGCAGGTCTGGAGATGCTGTCGAGCATTTAGATGGCTTACCGGAGTTATGACAGTTATGACCACATGTGACCACCTTGCCCGCCAGTGGCACCCGATAAGGCTCAGTGCAGTAGACTCCTGACCGCGAAAGAGCCATCAGGGCCTGGCAACTGAGATTCGCAGGGTGGAAGATGCTGCACTTTGGTGCTGGTTGATGCGGTAATTTGCGTTTCGCACCGTGTTGACTGCCATGGCCGTCTGGATCGGAAGCTGCTTCGGCACAACGGCGGTGAGGATGAGGACGCACCTTGGTCGCCAGTCGACTTCTGCTCGGGCGCAAATGGCGCTTCTGTCTGCGTCTGCGGCTTGATCAGCAACTCGTGCGGAGTCTTGTCACCCTTCTCCAAGCCCACCTTCAGGACGTAGCCTTCAGAGCACCACAGCGCAGTGAGACTTTGACAATTGTGAAAGAAAGGAATCGACAAATACCGAAAACGTGCAGCTCCAGGCCTGCGGCCACAAGAGCAAAGCCCAACAGAATCAGCAAAGCGATGATTACCTCTGCTGAATTATGCACGCACGCACGCACACACAGACACAGACACGGACACAGACACGGACACGGACACAGACACAGACACAGACACAGACACAGACACAGACACAGACACAGACCAGACACAGACACAGACACCAGACACAGACACAGACACAGACACAGACACAGACACAGACACACAACAGTCAAGTCATGAGCTTTCAGCCCGCCTCCTTTGTGTCTCCGGACACCTGCTAGCAAAAGGCTTGCCGATCGGGCAAAACCTTAGTCCCTGAACTGTTGCGTCTGCCTTGTCCTGAGAGAACTCGATCATCTGCAGGAGCTGTCCCTGCGAGGATGCAAATCCTGTTCGAGCCTCAACAGCGAGTTCTACAACAAGAGTCCGGAAGACTTCCAGAACTCAAGAGCGATTTGATGCCCCCGTGGCTTCAAGGTGACCGTGCTAGGCAACTGGCCACAAATACCAAGCTGCCTCCATTTGGAGTTGCTGGTACCTTCGCTGAGTAGCAACCTCTGAACAAGACATACGTCAATGCACATGATGGCGACCTGCGCAGCAGCGCCACCACCTGCCCACTTTGATGCTACTGCAAGTTGGACATGACTTGGAAACCTCCAAGTTCGGACGGGCTAATCCCTCCTGCAAGTCCCGAATTACAGTTCTTTCCAGCACTGTTCGGGCTTGACCCCAACATACAGGGTGCAGAACAAGCAGGCAAAGCATTGTGCATTCAGGCCTGCCGCCTGTTCCGCCTGAGCTCGATTGCATGGCTTTTCATGTTATATCCATCCTCAAGCAGACAGAGTCTTTTTGTGTGGGGGGGGGGTACTCGGGCGAAGGCAATGGGCGTCAGTGAATCCCCATGGAACCCCTGCTTCCCCAGCTCTGATGCCCTGAAATTCTACGTGCCGGCTACGCGCCGGGAATTGGGGTCCTTAACCTAACCTAGGGGGACATGGGCACGTGTCATGTCTGGGTTTCTTGTTTTGTTTTCGGGGGAAGGGGGTAGCATCATGCGCATCAGGCTCGGTCCGGGGTGGGCGAGCCGGGAGCCTTTCCTTCCAAGAGCATCTGGATCCGGATCTTGGTTTCCCGGACTCGGTGATGCATGCCACCATCCTCGCGTCTGGCGATAGACCACGGGTGTAGCCGGATTGCTTTAGCTACCTCCAGACATTGGGCAGCGCCCGGCGTAGGTCGCCAGCAGGGCGGAAGCCCCAGCTGGACCGCAGTGCCATGTTTAGCATCTTGCTTCTTGGAAGGGATGCTGGAAGCACCAAAGGGGGTGGAGCATCGCATCAGCTCAGGTCTCGAGGCCAAGGCCCGAGCCCGGACAGCCCGGACAGCCTGATCCCTCAAAACCCCAACCCCTACAAGCCCTGAGCCTTTAAACGTCCTAACCCCTACAAGGTCGAGGTGGAGTTCGCAGCCCTAAACCCCCAAAAGGATTGCTTCCCAAAAGGGGCCGAAAAGCCCTATAAGCTCCTAAAGCCTCAAGCCCTAAACGCCCACCCAAACAGCCTCATGAAAGCCCTAAACCCCGTAGAATGTCTGATCCCTAAAAGCTTGAGGCAGTTTCGAAACACCCGGCAAGCTCGGACAGTCCGGGACATCCAGACATCCCGGACTGCGAGGCTTTCCAACTGATGTTTCAGTCTCATCCCCCACTTTATGGTCCACAGGGCTTGCCAACTGCTTGGGAAACTCTAGGGTTTAGGGTCGGCCTTCGCACACCTTTCGCCCCACCGCGAAGGTTTCACATCCCTTCCTCGTTATGACGAACGACAACTACAATCCCGGGCATCCTAATCACCTCCATTCACCTCCCTCGCTCCCCAATTCCAATCTGCACATATGCCGGGCAGCCAAACTCAGAAACGCCTGACAGACACAAACAAATCCCGGCTCCACCCTGGACAACACCCCGGAAAGCCTGGTGGTCCTAAACACGGTCCCCAAGCACCCCGGATACCAACCAGACACTAACCGGAACGCCTGGTGGCCCTAAAAACGGTCCCCGCGCACGCGCACACCAACCGGACGACTAACCGGACGCCTACCGGACACGAAAAATCGAACAACCCAAGAAACTTGGAGAAACCGGCAGAAACCGTCCCCGGTGACTTTTGGGAAATTGCCCTCCGGGTGTCAGTTGGCTGGGGCTGCACGAGCTGCACAAGGCTGTCTGCGAGGGGTAGGCGGGGGGCTGCGGGATGCTGTGAGGGGGTGGGGGGGGTGCCCCGGGGACAAGGCCCGGACACCGCGCACACCTGAAAAAAACACAATTGCCCCAACCTGCCGGGCACCCGAAAGGGGGCATGCTGCTCCAGATCAGTTGATCACAAAGATCCGCAAAGTGCCGCGCATCCTTGTTGCTGCCTTCAGACGCCCGAACGATGCGAGTACCTGTGGCATCGTCAGAGAAAATGAAAACAAGCAGACAGCCTTAAATGCTGCAGCCCACTGCAATTGGACACGACATGACACGAGAGAGCACACAGTAATATGAGCACACATGAGCACACTTGCAATTTTTGGGCTGTGCGCCTGAGAAGAGGCAGTGGACACGGTCGGCTCCTTGCAAGTCCAGGCTCCGGTCCTCAAGATGCAAAGGCACCGATCGGAGCGACATGAATCGGTGAGCGGAGACGAAGCTTCTCTCCTCCAGCACCAGGGCATCCTTCATCTGTGGTGCTGATTCTCCAGTCAAGCTGGCTTCGCTCGCCACGGCCTATTACACAGAGGCAGTGGACCACATGAAGGCCAAACGTTCACCTGGCCTCACCCCGAATGAGCACACAGTCACACGGCACGATATCAGGTGCCACCTGGATTCCGCGCACATGATTTTTTAACACAGAAGAAGCGGCGAATTCTGGCCTTGTCGGCAGAAGCTTCCTGACGAGTCACCTGCGGCACAAACGGCAAACAAACCGCATCGTCAGAGAAGGGAGTTAGCCGACCGTCACCAGTTCGATAAGGTCACCCGGGACCAGGTCGGACGTGCCTGCGCATCCGTGATCCAACTCGGACTCGCACAACCGCCATTGTCGATGATTCTTTGACAGTCTCAAAAGGCCATTGAAAGGGTTGTCAGTATGAGTCGTTGAGTAGTCTTGCATGGCTCAAGGCTCACCATCTCTCGGCTCTGGGACGCGAGCTCTTCTCGACCCAGCATCCCCCGCGGTAGACCTAGCCATCAGATGCCATCAGGCAAGTGTGTGTGTGGAGCAGAAAGCAGACTGGAGGCGCCCACCATGATGCCGTAAGACTTCGTGCCCATGCTGTTCAGCATCTTCATCGTCTTGAGCCGCTGGAAGACGCTTGTGGATTCCATGGTCAAAATGAACCTGGGCAGAATCGTGTCCAGCGTCCTATCAAAATTATCTTGCACATAGGCCATATCATATAGCTACTGCGGGGTCATGTCGCGAAACCTAGCAATCAGCAATCATTGTCTCACCTCCAGCCACACCCCCGTGAATAGTCATGCTCCGCAGCCTCCCACTCACCTGCGCCTATCAAAGAGGGCTGCCCACTGAGATGCGGGCAGCATTTGCATTAAGGTGTAGTTGAAGAAGTCGTCAGCTGCCCAAATGAGGGCAACGAAGATCTGGGCAACAGTCTCCAAGTGAACATGTGCTGTGGCAGAGACCGCTTTGTTTTACAATGTCCTTGCTCTGTCTGGCAGCCTCAGGCCCAACTGCTTCAATTTCGAGCATCTTGGTACCGCACTCATCTTGCTTCAGTCATATTCAGTCATATTCAATCAATCCCTGAGAAGGCGCCTGGAAGATGACCAATGGTGACAGCAGCTGCTCCTGGCTCTAGAATCTCTCGAACCTCCACCTGACTCAACCTGACCTCAGCCTCTGACAGTGACCCCGGAGGATCGTCCAGAGATCGTCCAGAGTGACTCGCCAAAGGCAGTCCTTGTAGCACTGGAAGAAAGTAGGGAGTTCGACCTTGGTTGACGGAACCCATTGAAATAGTGCAAAAGGCACCACAAGAAGCGACACAACCCACCATGCAACACGCCCACATGCCCACATGACATGCCCACTCACACAGACACACAGACACACACACACACACACACACACACACACACACACACACACACACACAGAGACACACACACACACACACACAGACAGAGTGGGACCGTGGCCTCAAGCAAGTTGTCGCCAAAGCGAGTCTTTAGATGCTCAGCATCATCATTGCCTAGGCCAGTGGCCTGCACTGCAGGGGCTCCCAATCTGAGCGGAGACCATATTCATATTTGGTACATTGTGGTACGGTCAACTACATTCAAGCTCACCAAGCCCGCAGACACCAGCCTCCAAGTACTGCGCGAGTGGCTCGTTGACGGGACAGGGCGTCAATCGCACTTCTCCCACCTGCAGCCAAATGAGCCAACACATTGCACCTAAGTCTTACGAGCTATCTACATCTGTCCGGCGCGCTTCGCCTCCTCGTCTGGATCAGTGCCACCTTCGCCTGCGCCAATCTGTCACGGAAGAAGCTCGAAGCTCGGAAAAGCTTGCACGGACAGAGGGAGGGATGGAGTGGGAGAGCCAGGGGAGGGAGGGGAGGCAGAGCGAGCGAGAGAGAGACAGGGAGAGAGAATGATGAGCGTAGAGCATGTTGTGAGAAAGCGAGCGAGGGGGAGAGGGAGGGAGAGAGGGAGAGAGACAGAGAGAGAGAGAGAGAGAGCGACGGAGAGCGTTGGAGCGAGGCTGTCAAATGCAGTCCTGGATCGAGGCATTCGTAGTGCTGACGCTGGAAAATGAAGGTCAGACGAAGAGTCGTCTCACAGAACCTTCGTAAAGACGTAAAGATCAAGTCAGTCAAGTCATCAAAAGTCTAAACTCGAAGTTTTCTATCGCCTGTGTTTCTCAGAGTCAGACGTCAACGGCACCAAGGCCGGCCTACCGCGGTGCCTGGAGAGCAAATCGGCTGCCCATGTTTTCAAGGGTATACGCTGTGGCACATGGTTGCTTTTCCTTCGCTTCTTTGATCTTCTTTGTCTTCTTTGTCTTCTTTGTCAAGTACTTCTCTAATCTCTGAACATGGAGGTTGCATGATACGTCTGATGAACATGCTGGGCTCTCGCTTCGTCAGGTCTTCTGAGTGAGCAGCGGGAGTGGAGTGACCTGCTCGAGGGTTGTGTTGCCGCATGATGCGACACGATGTCTGTAACCCCAATCCAAACAAAACAGTGCTGTAGGAGATGGAACTCCATGGTGCATGGATGTGTGTGTGTGACTGCTGTAGCATCGACAACAAACAACTCACAAGCTTCTACCGTCTCGTCTGCCTGAACATAGAAGCCTTCCCGCACTTTGCGAGCAGGCTGAAACAATGTGAAGGCTCGGAAACCGACCTTCAGGCAATCTTGTACAAGCAACGCACGACACACTCATCGACAGCTTGGGAAAACTTGCTTGCATACAACCTGCAAACAGCGTAGACGACCCGTCTGTCTTACCGCACCGCAGATACCACAATTCGAACCCCTCAGGCGCGCCAGCCCCCCACCCAACCATAAATACCCAAAAACTGGAGTATGCTTTGGTTGAGGGGAGCTGTTGTACTGACCATTCCCGACAATAGACGACCATGTGAATGTCCAAAGGTTTCAAAGGCTTCCTCTTCACATGGCCTATGGCAGCTCTTCTAGACATCGTCCACAGGGCAGTGATGGGTCGGGATGTTTGTGCCCCTACCATTCCAGACCTTGCACCCCATTTCGAAAAGGCGCACCATTCCAGACCCTCACGGCTATTGGCTACACGGGCTATAATGAGAGTCACTCGATGCGCCTTCCAGTGGCAAAGAAGATGGAAAAAGACATGAAGAGAGATCCTGAGCACGGAAGAAGTGCATGAGTACGTGTATCTCATCACAGTATCTCTGGCACAAAGCCGGTCAAATCGGTTGCAGAGCGACGTGGCGAAGAGCGACGCGCTCGCCCATGGATTTGGAGCCTCAGGATCTTGCTCAGTGCTCCACATGTGAAGCAAGTGCTCCTCAAGGTGACTGAGCCTTGAGCCCACTCGGATGGTAGCTGCTCCTGCGGAAGCTTGTCCTGCCAGCGATTGCCTTTGCATCTTATACCTTCTTGTTCGGCAAAGGCTCCGAAGACTCAGAGACTTGCCGACAATGGAGGCACACTTGGCAAAAGCGTCGAGGCGCAGTAAGGCTTAGAGAGAGCAGGGTTTAAGATTCTGGCGCTACGGTGGCCCTGCTGTCATCTGCCATGACTGCAGTGCAGGGCGCGTAAACCCGACCCCAAACCTTCACCCCTGGGCGAACTTTAAAGGATGCTGGTGTCTGGCGTTTAGACATGCGACAGGTTTAGGCCGCGGAGGCATTTCTCAGCGTGAGGGGGCGCTAAAGACTGTTGATGCTCCCTTACCTGCGACTCAATCCGTGCATCTGTGTCCACGCCATCCCCACCCCACGTTCCCCGAGGATGTTGAAAAACTCCGGGCGGTGCAATTTTGGCTGTGGGGCTTTCGAAATACAGAAGCGGGCCAAAGGTTAACGTGATCACCGAGGGAAAAGCTAAAGTGAATCTGCCGATAACTGAGTACTGCGAATCGCCAAAAGCAGCAGCATCCGAATCATTCAGAATCATTGAACCAAATCGCATCTTCATCTCTGCGCAACCAAGACCAGGCCTCTTCTTTCGTACCGTTGAGGAAATGCTCTCGGTTTAGCTTCCGAACTCGCTCAAGGGCTGCCTGGCAGATTGCACACAATATGCGGCACAATGCTGCATGTTTGTGTTTTTGAAGCTACTCGCCCTGCCGTGACACGTGATACACATGTGACTCATGTGACTCAGGCTGCGCCTGATGAGCCTCCCCAGATGTCTGGATGCAGAACTGCAGGGCCAGCCCATGCAGGGCCTTGGGACCATCACTTTGACTTTGCGAATCTATGTGTCCAGGCACCGCATGGCGCGGCTGGTTGCAACGCCGAGAGGCCACAAAGCCAGCGAGAATGGCAAACTTCCGCTGTGCTGCCGGCGAATGCACCTCAGATGTGTATGGGATTCCTTTTCTGGGTCACATGCCGTCCTCGTTAGCCGTTAGTCGCCGACAGTCACCCGTGCAAGAGAGGGAGGGTGCCGAAGCGACAACTCATCTTTCATATCTAAACTAACGTAAACTGTGCCTGCGAGGATTTAGTCTCACCCATGTTTGGCTGCTGTTAAGTTGGAGATGTTGAGATTCCTTGAAGAGTCTGCATGTACTGCTCAGGACTCTAGCACCATCCGACTCCTAAACTGCCTTGACAAGGTTGGGACACTTGCGCTTGAGAGCATGTTGGAAAACTGTCAGGCTCGGGCCAATGATTGAGCAAGATTCGAAGCGTGCAAGAAATGTCACAAATTTCTACATGTACTTGCTCTTCAACAACTTGTTCAGTGCAAACCGCAGCCAAAAGAGCCTTTGTCGATGCATCGCTGCTCACATCAGCTCACATCCACTGAGGGTGAGGAAACGAGAAGAACGTGGGACGTGTGCCTGCAGGTCGCAATTGGCCAAGGAAGCCCCCGGCCCGTTTGGACATCAGTCTGAATCGGTGATTGAGTATGAAACATGGAGAAGTCTTGTTCAGTGAAGTAACTCCGGGGCCTTGTCAAAGGAAAGCTCAAGTCAACCTTCACGCAAAGGCTCCGCAATTTCACGTGCCTGAGCATTCTGACGACTCCGGCGCGGTTGCGACGACAAGATGTTCAGCAAAGCACCAACAAATAGCATGTCACAGTGACAGCCGCAGTTTAATGGAGGTCAAGTGGCAGCTTGCTGCCGCTTTCTCCTGATATACAACGTCCCCAAGACTGCTGCAGTCAGGAGCACCAGTGCAACAATAAGGCCTGGCGAGGGAGTCGAAATTACGTCTCAGTCTTACTGATCTTACTTGCCATTGTGGATGCGGATTGCTGTCGTTGCTTCGGAACATGCAACCAGCAATGACCGGCAATGTTTTTACACCAGCGACCCATGACATAGACATGGAGGAGGCAGCCGTTGAGTGAGCCCGGTCACCATGCCGCTCTCAGCAATCATACCTGAACAACTTTCGATGGATTGAAGATCAGTGGTGGGTTAGTCAGGGAGGCAAGCGTAGCGACTAAGCTTGGCAGAGAAAACACGAGCGCTCTGCTCCACTTAAGCGCAAAGAACCCAACACTTCTGACACTCTGATGCGCCATTCCGTATCTAACTGGCACGAATCTGCGAGTCACGCGAGTCTTGTTTTCCCACAGCAGGTCTCATCAAAGCTAGTCGACAAGTTGGCTGATCCTGCACGGTGTGATGGCCATGGCCGCGGCCAACCTGCTGGCACACACCTGCGACATCGGGATCATTCTGGATCTTTGCTTGTGAGGCTGAAAAGCCTCCAATACTGAGTGCCACACTCTGGCGGCTCGCAATTGCAATGGTGGTAGTGCCTGCCACTGCCCCATTTTGTGAGCTATATCGTGGTGACATGAGACACGGCATGTCAAATCACGGTCGCATGATGTCACATGCTCATGTCCTGGCCTGGTCTTTGAGAGCTTCATGGCACTTCCTCTCCATCCTCGCATAAGCACTTCGGGCTCGGCACGGTGGACGTGGTAAAACCAATGCCTGTTGCAACGCTTCCTCGAACGACATCAAGCGCAATTGTCGAGCAGGGGCCGCGCAGGCTCAATGCAGAATCAATGCAACCTCCAAGCCTCATCGAGCACATTTCGTCGTCGCGCGGGAGGCGATTCGTGCGCTTCCAGTGCTGGTACTGCTTGGTGTCACTCCGAAACCTCCAAAACCAGAGACCACGTCAGTTTCTAGCTAGGCATAGCTGAATTGTACCATAGCCAGTCCTCCAATGGCCGGAAACCGTTGGCACCTCAACATGAAACGGAAACACCTTTGTCATCCTTTGTCGTCTTCGTCTTAAGGATTAATCGCCCACTTTGGTGGCAGGGAGGGAAAGGGAGAGGCAAAAGAGAGCTTACAAGACAGTCTGATTCAGAGAATGTGTCTGATGTTGCAAAATGTTGCAAAGCCTCAGGACTGCGCGGCTTCTCCCTGCTCACTTCGCCGATGTGCCGCCTCCAAGTCGGCGCGAAACTTGCGAATGGACGGCAGCAGCTGGCCTTCAACACATGCCCACTCCCAAAATCTGTGTCAAGCCAGAAATTTGCCCACGCCCTGTACAATCGCCCCCCTCACCCGAAAAAATACTCCATCACGCCCCGTCATGCCCCGTGACGCACCCAACCCCTTCCCCACTTCTCGCACGTCCCCGCTACATCCATCACACACCGTCCCGCCCCTCACGCACCCGACGCCCCGTCGCATCCCGTGTCACGCCGCGTCCGTCCAAAGTCACCTTCTTGAACAAACATTTGGCGCATCACGGCTATCCCAAAGCCCGCTCCCCCCCATATTCAAGTGTGAAGAAGCAACAAAGAACCCGTCCGAGATGTTAGCAATAAACGCCTCCGAAGGCTATCTCTCAAGATTGCAACGTTGATTGCAACGTTGAGAACTGGGACCTCGACCGACGCCAACCACAGCAGCATGAAAACGCGCATCAACATCTGGAAAGACCTGGAGAAGTCCAGCGCAGAGACTTGCTCCATCACGCATGCAACCAGCCTGCAATGGCAGTGCGTTGCCCTCATCCGTGCGCAACAGCCTGTCGTAGTTCAGCGGGAACAGCCTGCCAGGCGCTGAAACTTGCAAAATGAAGTCCATATGTACACGGGCACAGTAAGAACAATGCTCCGACAATGACGGCTGCCTGCTCTCGTTCCCGGCACGACTGATGAGCTTCTGAAGGATGTCATCCAGCAAAATCTGAGCCACCTCCCGGCAGTGACGTCATTAGCGGCATATGCGGCATATGCAGAACTCACGAATCAAATTCACAAACTCAGACCTGGCGATTGCAGAAGAAAACCACATCGTGCGCGCTGTAGACCACGGAGGCGCTCAGAATCTGCGCTGGCACTCTGTAGCGCACGCTCGACACTCTGCGATACTTCGAAGCACAAAGCTCAGAGCCCTGCCTCTGGGAAGTCTGCCAGGCGAATGGGCGTAGCAAGTTCCACATCCGTCCGAAACTTGAGGACCTAATCCAGAAGCTTTGTTGTCGGACTCACACGTTTCGGCTAACCGCAGAATTGATCTGATCTCCGCTGGCTCCGAGGCACCAAGTCATACTTCCAGCCTGTGGAACGCTCGTGGTCCTGCGACTTAGGAAGGACTAGACGCGACATGATGCGACCGCACCACCAGGCAACCAGATATTCTGAGTTACCCTTGCGTCCTCCATCATTGCATACGCCTTCCGCAGCTTGAACCACTGCCGCATGTGCTGGGATCCCACAATGGAATGGAACTGTTCCTCAAGGATCACGTCCTGCATGGATGCCACCTGTCAATGCCCACGCATGCCCACAAGAGCTTGCATCCGCCGGACAGCTGCAAGCAAAGCGGGCAAGGCAAAGCAAAAGCAACGCAAAGCAAACAGAGTCAGCATGATTCAGCATTCAGCATCAAGCAAACTAGTGCAAATCCCGTGGCCTGGAGTTTTGCCGAGACCCAATCACCAACCAGAATAGAAATCGCATCACTGCAGCCATCTGATTTGTATATCGGAGAGGTGTACACCTCTCATTGCCGTGTCAGCGGTTCTGCACTGCCAAGATTCTTTCTGCAACTCTTGTAAGTGCCACGAGGGTACGAACACTTGGTACTGCACCTGCAGGGTGCAAGGCATTGCAAGGCGTGCTATTTTCACACTAAAGCTTTAACACCTTCGAGATGCCTCCTCCACAAAGAGCCGACCGAGAAGCAAAACCGTGGCTGCGGGAGCGCGCACAAGAGAGCCGATCAGCACCTCTCTGCAAATTTCTGCAGATCTCTCACTCATGGACTCATGGGCTCATTCTGATTCATCTACAGAAACTGAGATCATCACGGCTATCCGAAACTGCTTTCTTGCCATGTTAGCTTGTCCATGCACTGCTAGAGGAGCTTCTGGCCTGAATCAGAACTTGAACGGCAGATTACGAGCACTTCAGAACAAAGGCCAAACCCTTTTCGCGCCTGCACCGCCACACAGAAGCGAGCGGAAAACTCCGATACAATGACGCAAAAAGACCTTGAGCTGACTTCATCGCAGAGAACAAAAGTCCAGTTTGCTGTGCAAGCTAAGAGGAACTGAGAACAGAGCTATGATGCTCAGATGCTCCCCTCGCATGTAGGGCTGACGGATAGAGTGGTCCTACCATGGATTGAATGTGAGTCAGCAGGAAAAAAATTGACATCGAAGCCACCTTGGGTCTGGAGCACTTTGGGGTAACAATGATGTGATCATCCACACATTGTGCGTCACTGCGCATGCATTCCAATCAAGCTGATGAGAATGGCAGGTTCCAGCTGCAGCTGCATTGCAGACCCCTATGGGTCCCAACTTACTCCCAACATACTCCTGCCTGCGAGCAAGGCAGATCTAGCTGGAATTGAAAGAGTCGAGGTACCAAGATGCTCCGAGCATGTTACGGCCCCGCGCTAAACAACTCTGGCGGTGGCCCAAAGCACGCCAGATCACCATGTCAACGTCCTGCACCAATTGCCGCCGCGCACACCTTAGGACATCTGCATCGCAACTCGCACAAATGCATCGTTCCAAGCCTCCTCCGCGCGACGTCCACAGGACTCCAAGCGCAAAGCTCTCTCCTTCCGAAGCGATGCAACAGAAGTTCAAAAGTGGGCAGAAAATCAGGGGAGCACGCCTGGGCTGCTTTTTGAGGAGCGATGTTGAGGAGTTTCAAGTGTGCATTTGCGGGCTCGGGCTTTGTTCCACACTCCACTAAGGCATTTAGCGCTTTGGACTTGCATGGTTTCTAAACCTGTTTGGAGTTGCTGCTTGTGATCTAGGGTTGAGGGCCCCTGCTCCATTTCTCGTTCGCGTCACAGAATCTAGCGACCCAATTCGGCGGGGCAACACGAATGGAAGCACATGGAAGCACAACATTCTGGATCGCAAAAACATACGACACACTTGCAAGACCCACGCTGCTCACGCTCCCCTCTAAGACTCCAAGACACCCCTGCCCCTCACCCCTCGGAAGGCTGCTACAAAGCTGATTATACACATCCCAGACCGTCATGTGTCTAGCGTGCACACACAATGACGCATCAAAGGTTGAACAACATTTGGTGAGTTCACTCGTTCGACCTTCGTGTTTACAACTCAACCAGACAAGAGGCTGTCGATAAACCTGTTGAGTATCCAAAGTATCGCTGCATCGTTTCTAGATGTTTCTGGCCTCGCCTGGCATTTTGGATTCCCCCACCTTCGTACCCCTTCGTCGACTCCGCATTCGTAAGGAAACTCCACGGACACATTCAATGACGCATTCAATTCACTTAGTCACATCATTCACTTAGCCACATCGACCACACAAAGTGGACTCAGACGCATTTTCAGAGATGGCTAAGAAGGTGCACCGATCCACAGCACTTCTTCCGGTTGAAGGATCAACATCAGAGGAATAAAACCACAAAAATCCCGGTGTCACAAGCAGCTCAGAAACATTCATAAACAGTAGGGATCAACAAAAACACATGCGAGCGAAATCATGCTGTCAAGAGGAACTGCATCCACACACGTACATACACATAGACATACATGTACACATATACATGTGTAAATGCAGATGTATGTCATGAAACTTTTTCATGCCTGTCATACAAAGGAGCCACGTCGAGCCGCTTTGGTTAGTGTTTACGGTTGGCTCAGAGGGAACACTGACTGAAGAAGACGTCACGCATTCCATTCTATCGAGCGCTTTTCCATTTTCCAGAATGGCAAACCACATGCCACTACAGTAGAAAGTGCACGTTCGTCCCAAGAAGAAACCCAGATCAGAGGCCAGACTTCTCCTGCAACCGCTTGGCAGCTTCTCTTGCAGGAAGCTGCAGCAAAGCTCGCCCAGCCGCCCGTGTCTCACGGTCACGTGAGTGCAATTGCCACATCTCTCAAAGTTTCACGCAAACTGTACTTCACACACCTCCATTAGTTTACACACTTATTACGCACACAAGCCTGGCAAAGAACACGTGGCCCGCAGAGAACGGCGAATGCATCAGAATGTGCATCCAGTCCCGCCTGCATCAGAGGATGCTGTCAGAATTCATCGAGGTGAGAACTCAGAGATTCTCAGAGCCATGTAGAGTCACGGTACCATGTGATACCAACTCTTGGGCAAGCGCACCTTGCTTATGCTTGCCAGCAGGTTCTCAACAACCAGAAACATGGACCTAAGTCTTAACATCATTGACATCCCAAAGCTGGAGATGTCGCGAGTGTTGCTGGCAAGCCAGGTCTAGGCCATGGCGGATCAGTAAAGCCACACATCAGCGGTGGGCGAGCGCCTGGAAGCTGCTGCGCGTGTAGCAGGACCTTCGCGAGAAAGACGAGCACAGTACGCAGATGCAGTTTAATGCCGTTGATTCAGCTGCTCGCCTCAACAGAAGTGCTGGCGTTAGATTCGATGAGCTTGGCTCTGGATCCGTTCAACAGCCTTTCACCATGCAAAGATCCAGCATGCCACATATTGCCACGTGCTCCTCATGCTCCTCGCAGCTCCAGGGGAGCCTTTGGACGGCTTGGCCGGCTGAAGCTGAAGGCACAAGGCCGACGAACCATCGACAATGTGCCTTAGCACGAAAGCACAGAACTGTGGGAATTGTGCCTCTGAAGTCCAAGTCGTTTTTATGCCTGAAGCATTCTGAAGCTACGCCACACATGCCAAATCCTCAGCTGCAGCATGTTGCAGCACTCTTGCAGCTCGGACACTCCCCAGGTCTTCGCTGATGCTGCGAAAGCATAGAATTCGCCACTTGAATTGCCGACGCGAACAACGCATGCAATCGGCACCTTAGATATACAATGCAGAAAATCACTTCGGCAGCGTCTCTGCCACCATGGAAGCTAGGAGTTGTACCTTCTGCGCGGTCGCTGCCACGCCGAAGAGAATGCACAAATGGCAGAAGCGGGAGAAGCAACACTGAGGGCAACCTGAACGGTGATTCGGGTGATCCTTGCGACCTCAGGCGATGGACAGCTCCGGATCATGAATCAGAACAGTCTGAGAGACATCAAGTCATTTCACAATTTCACAGCCAGTGACCTTCCACACTCTGCCCAGAGCCATTGCTGGCAGCGCTTCGCCGCATTCATTGGTCAAACACTACATAACACTACTTGTTCACAGCATCACGTTTTCTTTTGCAGCCCGTGGGTTGGATTGACATCTCGGTGCCCTGTGCAGTGAAGCACTCAATGTCCTGTCATGTTGCTGTCTTTGCTTGTACTTGTCCCAGCCAATGGCAAGATTCGGCAAGATCACACAAAAAGACCAGTGAGGTCCGGAGCGCCAAGATCCCACTGCCCGGCCTGCGGGCGACACGTTGGCCTCTTGTGATGGCAAATTTCTCCAATCAACTCATCAACTCCAGGTCTTTTCAACAGTGAGGGAGGCGAGGCTCTTGGATTCGGACGGCTTGTCGGAGACTGTCTTGGCTCCTTTGCGGTGTGAGTCGCGCAGTCCGTACAGAGGGACAGCCGTCTAAGGTCTATGCTATCACTCAGGCGTTGGCACTTCCAGCATGTGCTCCAAACGATGGCAAGCCTTGGGTTAGCGTCGGCAACTGCATTGTCGAGTACCGAGATGAATGCCAAGCGCGTCCCCAAGAGCAGCCCTGTTGCATGTGCCAACTACGCCAGCCAACAAATGCAAATTCCAGTAGCTCATATGGTCTGGGAAGCGAGCTTGGTGATCCGCTTGCTCCTGATTCATGCAGGCCAACGTGATCTGTAATTCGCGCAAGTGGGCTCCAGGGCTACTCGGCGGTTCTCTAGAGGTGGGCACTCCAGGCACACTTCGCGGCCCTGAAAGCCTCTCTGTAGGGTTGGGCACCACAGTGATACTCGGCGGGTCTTGCGGGCTTTTTCTCTGGGTGTGCCAATTTTGTGTGGGGGGCACTCCAGGCATACTCGTCGGGACTCTCTGAAGGAAATGGCAATGAAGAACGTAAACGAGTCTGAGCAGACACTGAGCAGACCCTCCACCCTCAGAGAAACACCGAAGAGCTGCCGAACCATCAACTCCCCACCATATCCAATGATTGATGTACCTGGTTTTGTCTGGCCGCTTGCCAACGCGTCCCGCACCCGGGCCTGCGCATGTTGTAGCATCTGATGTTGGGCCCAGCGCTCCTGCAGGCACGCATTCTTGCAGTGCTGTCGTTCCTTCAAGCCATCAGCGCCTGCAACTGCTCAAGAAGTGCACGGGCAGCATCAGATTCCTCCACTTGGCGAAACAAGCTGTCCATGCAGAGTGCTTTCTGACTGGCACAATCAGCGCTTCCTCCAGAATCATCCTTTCCAATCCTGGGCATGTGCAACAGTGGGCGACAAAAGTGCTTGCCCGGAAAATGCTACAAGTACGGGTAAAGGCTTTGCATGTCTGGTGAAACATCGAGACACAGGTACGTGGACTGATGTTCTGGGGCATTGCGGCATGACTGTATTGCACAGCCGTGGCAGTACAGCCCTTTTACGGCTACAATCAAGCACATTGGTTGCGTGATGCTCAGCCAGCAGATACCAACAGCTCTTTCCGCTTGTTCGGGGCCATTTCGAGCCTGTCTGGCGAAACCCTTGGGGGCTGCCTGGCATATCTTGCACTGCGGTCCGTGACCATGGATGCATCTGCTACAATCTGCCGCACTGCTACACTGTGCAAGCCTTCAGCCGTGAATGCAGGGAGGCCTTTCGGGTTCCCAGGATTTCGAGCCCGAAACTTGAAATGTCTCTGCCTGTGAAAGCTCAGCCGAGAGCAGCCCTGCATGGCCCTGCAGCACCCAGTGCAGCACCCAGCCCACTTGGCAGAGTATCTGTTTCGCATTGGTCGCCCTTTTGCACCTAGTAGGGGGCCTGACAGCTAGGGTTGGGATCTTGACCCGATAGTGCATTCTCCGGTCTTTAGTGAACCTTCCTCCTCTGTGCGGCACGCTTGCACAGTCGTGCCAACTCGGGAGTATGACTACTAGAGCTTGAAACTACAATCCGCAGCTTCTGTGCCAAATGTGCCGCAATCCAGGCGGACGATAAGCGACAACATTCAGCAACATTTACGATCCTCTCTGAGGACCAGACGCAGCCGACACCACAGCACCCAAGCCTGAAATGAACTTCAACGTCAGCTGTGACATGATCCAGGTCAAAGCTGCCCCTCTTGTCAGGCAACTCACATATTCCATTCCAGCATGCGGGGGGGATATCTGCGTCTGGGCTGTTGGCTAGTCGAAGCCAGAAGCCCACAGCCTGTTCCTGCACCTTTCCGGCGACACCTTGCAAGCTGTCACAAGCTCTCGTTGCTAGGCGTAGAATCTGAGTACAATCTGAGTACATGCCACACCGTGTGCTGCACACTGCCTGAAGAGAACAGCGAGCGATTCTCTGAGCTCTCCGCTTTGCAGTAGGCAATCTCTGGAGTAGCATGCTTGCGCAAGCCGGATCTGAAGCCGCTGGCACTCCTGGCGGTATTTCGAGCCAGGCAAGAGCCAGTTCCTATATCCACCGACGCCTGCTGCAGCGGGGGCGGCGTCAGTGAAGTGCCCCATCCCCCTCTCGACTTCCCTCACCCTCTACCCTCACCCCGTACCCCCTACCGCCACTCTCTATGCCCTACTCCCCACAAAGGGTTCCCTTAAGGGGTGCAGCCCCAACCCGCATTTGTTGGAAAGGTTTCGGTGCAGGATCTGGGGGTAACAGTCGGGTCTGGGTTTTGTTGACGTGGGTTCAGGATCTGTGATGAGGTTAGAAGGCTGGGCTTGAAGCGGCTTGAAGTTTGTTGATAGGATGTGCAGTTTCGGCTGAGTCAGGGCTTGACGTTTGTTGACAGGATGTGCAGTTTCGGGGCTCGCCACCCGCACCGACAGCTGCCGACACCCCTTTATGAATCCGCCGACCGCAAGTTGGGGGCGCCAGTGCGGGGCTTTTCCGCCGAAAGCAGATGTCGGCTCAGGGGCTCGGGGAGGAGCCACCGTACGGCAGGGAGAGAACATCCAGAGGCAGGCGCGCTGCTGGCTCCGCTGTTCGCTCGGCTGCCCCCTGTCACTAGCCCCCGAACACTGGATGAAACCGCCCCCTTCCAGCCCCACCCCACCCCCCCCCCCCGCCATCCCCCGCCCCCACGGCCGAGTTTCCTTCAGATTGTTTTTGTTCTAAGCTGCTCAGATCGATTCTCCTGTTGATCTCCAGAAGCTCTTGCCAGGCGGCGCGCGCGGCGCCAGGCTGCAAAGCAAGCCCTCATCAGAAATGAGAGTTGCACCTAAGTGCTGACATCTTTTCTGATATCTTGCAGCAGAAGAGATGGGCGCTGCGTCTGTCACATTGCACAGGGCTGCGATGCCAGCTGAAATCAGCACACAATTTGCCCGGAAACCACAAAACAATGGAACATTGTGAGGCCACCTGCAAAGATGCGCCGATCGTGAGGATCTGCATGTTTGACCACTGCCTTGCATTTCGGTGGCAGACGTGTGGAAAAAATCGAAGCTGCCAGAGCGGAGCGCGTTGCATGCGCCAGGGGTCAGACGATTGCAGCTGATGCACATGCCCAAGAAACTTCGCAGACGCGTGATCCCTGCCACAGGCTTGAAGCATCTTGATGTGCACCCAAGTGTGAAAAACGACACTGCGGCGAAAGCCTGGCTGTCAGCTGGCAAAACTGGATCCAAGCCTCTGGCTGATCGTGTCATGAGTGTCATGCTGCTCAAGTGTTGCATCTGCCGCATTTACATGTCTTCGGAGTGAGCCTTGAACTCCACAACCCCTTTTTGCCTACGCAATTACACCGCTCCAGCGGAAAGGAAAAGGGAAGACAACCCCACAGAAAGTTTGAGTTTTCTTTCCACTGCACTGGCTCTTTTCACATGGCACCGTCACACAACTTTCCGTGCCCGTGCTACGAGGGCGGGATTCGCTACGCTGTTGGCACGAATTCAGCCCATGGAGAACTGAACTTGAGCGAAAACTAGCGTTTAGGCAGCTTGCAACATCAGAAGCGCCTGACCTCGCTGCCTAGCTCCTACTTTTGAGGCGGCGCCAGACCAAAAAAAACACAACTCCAACCGTTCTACTGCAAGGCTGCGAGAACAAGGTGCAGGCAACGAGGCGTGAGTCCGTAAGTTGGAACCGAGCATGGACAGCTGCGAGTCTAATTGGGAAGACAAAGACCATGAGAAACAGTGAGTAACACCACCCACTAATTACAGGAGGCATCAACCAGAGGAGTTGCACCTGGATCTCTCGGCATCCACATATTCCTTCTTCTTTATAATTTATTCTTTCTTCTTTCTTCTTTCTCCTTTCTCCTTTCTCCTTTCTCCTTTCTCCTTTCTCCTTTCTCCTTTCTCCTTTCTCCTTTCTCCTTTCTCCTTTCTCCTTTCTCCTTTCTCCTTTCTCCTTTCTCCTTTCTCCTTTCTCCTTTCTCCTTTCTCCTTTCTCCTTTCTCCTTTCTCCTTTCTCCTTTCTCCTTTCTCCTTTCTCCTTTCTCCTTTCTCCTTTCTCCTTTCTCCTTTCTCCTTTCTCCTTTCTCCTTTCTCCTTTCTCCTTTCTCCTTTCTGCGTTCTGCGTTCTGCGTTCTGCGTCTTCTGTCTTCTGTCTTCTGCCTTCTGCCTTCGGCCTTCTGCCTTCTGCCTTCGGCCTTCGGCCTTCGGCCTTCGGCCTTCGGCCTTCGGCCTTCTGCCTTCTGCCTTCTGCCTTCTGCCTTCTGCCTTCTGCCTTCTGCCTTCTGCCTTCTGGCTTCTGGCTTCTGGCTTCTGGCTTCTGGCTTCTGTCTTCTGTCTTCTGTCTTCTGTCTTCTTTCTTCTTTCTTCTTTCTTCT